>CM044003.1:30768036-31310536 GCA_024085815.1 Flaveria linearis
CTGAAGCTTTGATCTTTAAACCCTAGAGCCATCATTCAGCTTTCATCCTCTTAGCGAGCATCTAATCTGAGGTGCAGTTTGTTTTTTCAGATGTAAAACGTCTGAAGTCTGCGGATTGAGATGCATACTTCTGAGGTGCCTTTGAAACCACGCGCACTCATCCTGAAGCTTTGATCTTGAAACCCTAGAGCCATCATTCGGCTCCCATCCTCTTAGCGAGCATTTAATCTGAGGTGCAGTTTGTTTTTTTAGATGTAAAACATCTGTAGAAGAATATGTGGACCAAACTTCTGAAGTATGCAAGAAGAAGATTTTTGATTTTAACTTTTTCAGACTGCAAGATAAACACCTTACTCGAGGCTGAGTGACGGGTTCAGGTGTGCAACGGGGAGGGTGGCCGGTGGCAAGGAGAAGGGTTGTCGGTGGTAAGGGGCGGGTTGTTGGCAGTGAGGGCGAGGGTGGAAGGTGTTGAGGTGGGTTAGGGTGTGCCACGGCTTGGGGTGAGCAACAGGGAGGGTGGCTGGTGGTGAGGGGGAGGGTTGTAGGTGGCGGTGCAGGTGGCGGTGGGAGGGAGGCCGCTGGTGAGGGATGAGGGCAAGGGTTTTATTAAAAGGGTTGAAAAGTTGAGAAGAGGTTAGAAAAGAATTTTAAAGTTATATTTTTATGTTTTCACCAAGAATATCACACGCACACGTTTTTTAATGAAATCTTTTTGAAAAAACAAATAGTGTGCAGACGCTAGTGTATGCGCGTGATCTACGCGCCGCAGACAGAATAGATTTCATATTTGTTTTTTAAGAAAACAAACACCACCTGAGTGGATTAGGCTCGAATGTCGCATCTCTGCCATGGAACACTACCTACGACCTATTCCCTCCACCATTATCGATTAAGGCCTTCCTACATATAAGATGTGGCTATTAAGCCTATGCTTCTTTCTTTATTGCCTTCGTTAAGTTCAAGAAATCATGGTGTTTATCATTTTCGTTCTCTTGCCATTGGATGTTTCTCTTTCTAATTTCTTTGGCGGTGATAACACAAGAAAGAAAAAGATGGAAGAACCTACAAAGGGAAGCATAGGCATTGCTCAATTATACAACATGCTCTAAAACATGAGTGCACTATCTAGTAATACATAGAGCATATAGAAGGATATTTCACTTTTTATTTCACCTCACATTTAACTAGTTTTATACTCGTCCGATGGTTGGGAGGTTTCATGTCATAACGTAATAACTATCTCTTCTTAAACTATAAACAATAAACTATTAACGTGTTAGTATAAAGACAATTAAGAACATAAAAAAGTCTTTTATATTTGAGGATAGGTCATATGTTCTTAAAATTAATATTAGTTTGAAAAGCACGCATCCAACTAAACATGTCATATAAAGACAAATGAATTCATCAAGTTAAGGATCCCAAGACGAACATTATCAACAACGTCAAGAAAGTTATGGTCTAGAAAAGGTAACACCAAGATTGTGATATTCAATCTAAAAAGGTATATAACAAATCCTACTTAGATAAACACCAAAACAACGTGCTTCCACCAAATCTACATACCATAACAGAAGGAAAAAAAGTATTAATGAAGATCATTAATATCATAGAATAAATTAAATAAACATATAACATATAGAATATTTTTTTGGAGTCATCAAAACATACATGCAATAGCTTTACTACTCCAAGTGCTTAGGCCTCTTTTTGATCCTTCGCGGTCTTGAATACTGTGACTTTTCATGTGGTTTAGTAGGGCAATCAACCTCAACCAGAGTAGAAGGTTTGGCTGAATCAACAATAGATGTATCAACAATAGATGTATCTGAAACATCCTTTGTAGATCCTCCCTCATCATTATTATCAAGTACAACCTAAAAATACAATAAAGAACATAAAGAAAAATGAAACACAAGTACATTTATATGACAATAAACACTTATAGCAAAATATACCGATAATGTTGTTGTAAAAGAAGAAGTGCGTGGTCCCCATAACGCCTGAGCAACCATATCCCATTCGTCATTTGTTATTCTAGAAAAAAATTCAATGTCTTCATCATCCTCCTCAATGCGGAGAATATCGGTTGTTAGAGCACCAACACTCGCTCCGACAGTCGACATGTTGGAATGATTATTGAGTAAATTCACATCATCTCCGAGGTATTTAGAAATGGTAAAGCATCAAACATATTCAGAAGCCAAGTTGAATTTATCAATCTTTACTATAAGAATGATGCTTCGAGCAAATAAATTATAAATTAAAAATATCAGGTATCCAGTGCGGGTTATCAATACCCTAGACAATGCATAGGTGAAGGTAAGGATGCAAATATACACAAAATATTCAAACGCACATGTATTTATATCAGAAGAAACATAAATTAAGACACAAAAAAGATTTGCGTGTGAATATATATACATAGGAGTAAGTGTATGAGATTGTTTGATATGGTATGGGGATATGTGTACAGTCGTGTATTGAGCACTCATTGCATGTTTATAAGAACATATATACCTCAGTAAAACTCCTTATAAGTAAATCCAACGCCGTAATACCAAGAAGAGCGTGAGCAACATCATCAAATAAAACACACATCATTTCTTGATCGTTATCAACAACATGAATTTCTAGTTTGTACCTATATAAAGGCATTATCAGTGGAGGAAAAATTATGTCTCGATTATGCCTGACGTGGATTGACAACATTTTGTTTATAGGTAGAACAAAAGTATTCATCCTCAACCAATGTCATCTTCTTACGAAAAGTGTTGCACTTTATATAAGTCCATTCATTTGTTAAATCAATACCAATTATTAGACCATTGATATTGAACATTGCTCCCTACAAAAAAAAGAAAAATAAAAACTATGAAAAACTTACCAAAAAAAGAACTTTAATTATCATAAAACTTAGAGCAGTACCAGCGTAACCTCGTGTTGTAAAATTTTGTACAAATCAGAGATTTGTGTAACCCTGAAATTCCGATCAGGATGTTCCAGTGATTTGAATGTAACAGGACGGTATTCACTAAAAGCACCCATTATGATAGCTTAATGATTAAGATGGATTATTATTATACACTAAACCATGGAGAAAATATGATGATGTACATAGTCTTGAATGCATCAGTAAAGGGAGACTGGGGGTTTAGATACAGATGGGATCCTACAGTTAACACCAAACAAAGGGCATGTGTGATACCCTATATTTATCCCACATCGGCCGTGGACAGGAGAGAATCCTGGTTCATAAGTAATGTCTGGACTTTAATATCATCAACGCGTTTTGGGCATATTAGCTATGGATGAGAGGAGAACTCCATAGTTAAGTGTGCTCAGGTGGCAGCAATCCAGGGATGGGTGACCTCCCTGGGAAGTTTTCACCTGGGTAACCAAAAGCAAATCAGTGAGCTTCTCGTGGGCAAAGCGGACAATATTGGTGATACAAAAGGCCGGGTGTTACAGAATGGTATCAGAGCCACTCTTGTGCCATTCGGGATGTGGGACATACCTCACCAAGGATGGTGACTTCTCAGGCTCATCGAAGACGATGAGTCAAGGGGGGGTGATTGTGATACCCTACATTTATCTCACATCGGCTGTGGACAGGAGAGAATCCTGGTTCATAAGTAATGTCTGGACTCTAATATTATCAACGTGATTTGAGCGTATTGGCTATGGATGAGAGGAGAGCTCCATAGTTAAGCATGCTCAGGTGGCAGCAATCCAAGGATGGGTGACCTCCCTGTGAAGATTTCACCTGGGCAACCAAAAGCAAATTCATGAGCTCCTCGTGGGCAAAGCGGAAAATATTGGTGATACAAGAGGCCGGGTGTTACAACATCTACTTCTGACAAACAAAAGTTAAATGTTACATGCCATTTATACATCAAATAACAAAATAGTTTGCATAAAAAAGATGGTACCATTGAACAATCGAACTTTGCATGATGTCACAACGAAACAAGTATGCTATGGTTGCCATAATTTTGAATGTCATCATCCCCATTGTTACAACCGACCTCGAGGTCATAATTCTAAACTTTAACCTCCTATAATTATTGTTGCTATCATTAATATCAGTAATATTACTTATTACTATTACCCTATTTCTTTCATGACTATCATCATTGTGTGTTCTAATTTTCTTAGATAATTCTTTAAATCTAGCCTTAGTGTAGAATAAATTAACGTTCCCAAAATATAATTAAGGACATTAAAATATTAGAACCAAGTTGAAAACATTTAATTATGTTGCACACACATAATTCACGGATTAATTACATACATACACATCTAATACTTAAAAACACTGAACTAGAAACTATCACTTAAAATACCACACTACATAACAAAACTACATTACACATATTAATTTGCAAAAAAATATATAATAAAAATACCCACTATCCTTCTCGGCCGCACCACCCCAACCCACCAATCCTTTCTTCTGTTTTCTTCCCACACAATCTACAGCTACACTTTAACAATTCACATCCTCCCATACATGCAAACCCATTCAAACACACACTTCTCTCCCTCTTTCTCTCGGCCATAACCCAAAACACACACACATATTCTTCAATTTTCAACCAATAACAACAAGAACACAAGAGATCCAATATCATTTAAGCACAATACAAGCAAGAAGGTGCCATTTAAAGGATCCTTGTGCACGGTTCTTGTAAGAACAAGGTACTCCAGCCTTTGTTCAAGAAGCACCATCTATTCTAGCCCTCCTAATCTCTCAAACTCACGGACCATTTGTAGGGTAAGCATCAACACACCCGAATCAAGTTGTTTCTTGTGTTTTACTTCAATAAACTACCAAAACCTTACTTTCTTTGTTCTAGCAGAAGCTTGCCATTTAAAACTTGTCATTGAGGTGCTCCTAACATCATACGATGTATACATTGTGATAAGTTGGTAAATTGTTGGTTGGAACACAAGATTACACCTAGAAAACCCTCTTTTTACATGAAATAACACCATCTATGCACATATTTTAAAAACCCACACAACCAAGCCTTAAAACCTGCCCAAAACAGTTTATAAACAACACTAAAACCTGATTTGAAAGTTACAAAATGATTAGGTGATGTTTGGGTATGATCTATAATGTTTACACATGCGTAAAAGGTGTAAATCATCATTTAAGAGCAACATATATATGTTTCATGCTAGATCCAAGAGTTTTGATATACTTTTGGTAGGTTTGGCAATATGAAATATTCTAAGTTGGTGATAATGGCTAGAAATATAAAAAGAAAGGATTAGGGGACAAAATGAGCTTGTTTGGAAACCCGAAAAGTGGTAAATCTCTCTAAAATAGTAAAACAAAGAGGATTACCATATTAAAAATAATTCTAGGCTCTATTATAAAAATCACGAGCATAATGGTCGGATTTGATGATATTTTGGATCAAACATATGATTAAATGGAATTATTTGTTAAAAACGGGATTTAACCAGGTAAATTTTCGGAAAAATCTTAAAAACAATAAAAGAGACCTAAATATATATAGATCATAATATTTCAGTAATTTAGGGACATTGAATCAAGAGATAGGTGAAAACTTGGATAAAAACGCATTCTGACGCTCGATTCAGGGTAAAAACGCGTTTTAATGGGAAAATCATAAAAATGAGGTTTTTAATCAAAATAGCTCAAAAACATATCTTTGACAACTTATTAAGCTTACTATAAGTAATTAAATAATATTTAAAGGTTAATTGGATGAAAACAGAAGGATTTAAAACAAACTGATAAAATCTTCGGTTTTACCGTAACCGGTAACTAAAAACATAAGTTCCAATTACCCCAAATTAAGTTCTGGAAAAATTGGAATTTAACATGTTAAAAATGCAATAATAAACTCCTAGAAACTTATAAGGGTCCATAAAAGTCAAGAAATCAAAGCAAACAAACTTTAGGGTAAAAATTATAAATTTTGGAGCTTGAGAGACTAAACTATAAATTCTGCCAAAACCTTAAAAATTCAACCCCTCTTGGCTAAAAATACATGATAGAATTATTTCAACTATAATAATCTGTTTAAAGTCATTAACGCATGTTGTTTATGTTAAGAAACCCTAACTTTCGTAAAAAGGAAACTTTTTGAAGCAAAACCCTAATAAACCAAAGCTAGTTGAACTTTTAACCTTATAACACACCTAGTTACACCCAACATGACCTTAGAACAGATAGATTATTACTTGAATCTTGATGCTAGGTGCTAGGATTGAATCATTTTCTATACACAAAGATCCGTTGCTTGAAACCTAAGGTGAGTTCTAGTGTTCCCTTTTTACCACTAATTTAGGATAAAACATGCTTTGTTTGAGCTGAAGTTATTATTATGCTATTGTTTGATGCTTATATGTTATGGATAATGTTTTAACCTGCTTATACTTGTATCACAGTCATTAATTATTATGTGAATCACTTGTTTTATATGGGTAGATCTACTTGGGGAATCCCCCACACAGTGACTTCTATATAGGAAGGGTATCCTATTGAGATCCTGAGGGATTGTTTGTGTCATGTAATAGGTTTATATAAGATACTAAGGTGAACCATCCCGCATGTATGGTGCACTGTTTGAGGCTCAGTTCTCCCTATGGGATTAACCAGTATAAACATAACTTTAGAAGAGGATAGCCTGGACTGAGTGGAGGGTTGATTGTGACCCCTCAACAGTGATACTTATGATTTTAAAATCAATTCATGGATTTTAAAGAGTCATTTTATTTTTAATCTTTAAGCACTTGAATTCACCAACCTTTTAGTTGACACAAAATCTTTTTGACCATGTTTCAAGTAACCCCTAATGGATGTTGGCTTTATTGGAGAACTGGATTTGGATGACTTAGTATTATGACTACCCATGGCATTACTTGATTTGAAACATTTTGAAAAATTTGAATTATAGTTGGTCAAACGTATGAAAATTATGTAATGAATTTGTACTCTTGTATGATGGGCTAGACTGTTACAGCCTAGCTTTGGTATTAAAATGTAATGCCATGTGATTTCTCTCCTTGTGTGCTCTTATGATGGTGTGTTTCTACTGCCATGTTTGTTATCAGTTTGTGACGTCCCACCCTCCTTGGGCCCGGGGTATGACAGATTGGTATTAGAGCCACAGGTTTAAAGAAGTCGAGAATACCTTAGTAGACCCTAGACTACAACCCTAATACCTTAGGACTGTCCTTGGTTTAGGATGTGTTGGAGTAAGCGGGTTGGATAAATTGATGATTACACTTGATCAACGTAATCATGAATTTATCAAATGCATAAATTCCAGCACGAAACTCTAAGTGTAATTTTTGGAGTAGATGATTTAAGGAATTTTCTTAAGACGGTCTAAAGCTGATTTTAATTAAACTTTCTTGCCTGTTATTGCTTGATGATACTATGGTTATTGATACTACTGCCATCACTACTACTATTAGTATTATTATTATTGTCATGAGCTATGAGAAACCAAATCACTCATGATAATTTTTACAGGATAACAAGACTATGGCCGATAAGGGAAAAACGCCTGCACACCTGACCGACGAGACTTCTCCAGTCGGGAACCTTGGGAGGGCAAGGCCTCGGATAGAGTATGAGGCATACCTAAGAAGGTGTGGACATCCAGGCTGGATATCCATGACCTCTGATGATACCGAGCCATCGGAAGACTCATTATCGGCATCCCCAGTCAAGAGTCGAACGCGCTTCAATCGCCGCACGCCGTCGCACCTACCCATTTACCTATCCCACCTATTACGGATAGAGGTACGTGTATTATCACTCACTCTCGTAAGAGTGCTAGGCCAGGACCTTCGGTTTCCTTAAGGATGCATCCTCCTCCACCTCCTCCTCTAAGGACCCCGACACCAGCACCTCCTATGATCTACCCGTCCAGATGCCATCCGCACGATGAGCATTGGATGCCGCCTAGGCGTAACTTGTATAATGGACCGAGTTTTCTTGCTGGCGATCCGTACTCCCAGTCTAGCCATCGGGCTAGTGACTTTGGTCCTTCTAGCCCTACTCTGAGTGACATATTAAAGACCATCTAACGTCACGAGCTGACTTTCCAGCACGCCACTCGAACTTTCCAGTCTGCCCAGCTTCAGGCGATGATGGTTTCGCATAGTGTGCAATGCTTAGAGCAAGAGCAACGAAGAAGAGTTCAGGTTGGTTGGGATGGCTGAAGAAAAGATGACAGTGATAGCTAAAGGAAGAATATTGGGTCGTTTGTCACTGAGACTATTTGAAGGAAACTATATTATCCATTTCAGATACTACTATTATTATTATTTACGGGGTTAATGGCACCTTCCAAATTGTGAAACTATGACACTATTACTATTTGTTTGGTTGATGCTATGTTTGAACTATCTAAGAAACTATTACTTATGATGCTAATATTGCAGGGTGACTTGATTTGGATTGCAATATATTATGTGTTGAAAAAAATTGATTTGTGTACTATGAATAATTCACCACATGTTGGTTGAAGAAATCTATATATATTTGTATCGTGTTGTATGCATTATACTTTCATGTAATTGGTTAGCGCGAATAATAAGGGTAAATTTGACATAATGAAATATTTGAAACCAAAATATATGTGATGCTAAATGAATTTATCTATGATGCTACCAGAATGCCGACCAGACGAAGAACTCGTATTGGGAGACGAGGAGCTGTTAGTGGTCGACATGAGGAAGCTAGACAGACCAAGAACCAACCACCTACTCCACCCGGAACCCCACATGGAGATAATTTCAACCCTGAGAGCAACGATCGGATTTCTAACCTAATGGCTAACAGAGTGCTAACGCCATTTCGACGATCATCGCCCTGATCAACGTAGATCGGGGGAATGCAACCGTGAAAAATGGACTCGGGAATGAGGAAGGAAGCAATGATGACACTGAGGAAATAAGGAATGGGTGTTCCTACAAGACATTAATGGCTTGCAAACTGAATGACTTCTATGGTACCGAGGGTGCAATTGAGACTTATAGGTGGCTGGATAAGATTGAGGCTGTTTTAGATATTAGAGAGTGCAAGATGGAACATATGGTAAGGTTTGCTTCGCAATCACTTAGAGGACCCGCACTGGAATGGTGGAAAACCATCATTCATCCTCGAGGAAGGAACGCAGCAGGTTGAACGAATTGGTCTGAATTTAGGGATTTGATAACCAACAAGTACTGTCCAATCAACCAGCTTGAGAAGCTAGAGTCTGAATTTGTAAGCTTAGAGATGAAAGGCCCGAACTACATGGAGTACATTAACCGTTTCCTAGCTTTGTCCCGATTGGTGCCACATATGGTGACGCAAGAACCTAAGGAGTAGCCTGTTTCATTTGGGGACTACATCCCAGAGTTAGATACATGGTCCGATCCTCCAGGCCAGCAACTTTACAAGCAGCGGTTGACTTCACTAGTAACTTGATTGATGACCTGGTTAGGGTGGAATGGATAGAGCAGATAAGAAAAGAGGATAAGAAGAAAGTGATGGGTGAGAAGAGAAAATGGTTTGATGTTAAGAAGGCGGTTGGCAGTAGTGGTAGTCCAAGCAAGAGATCTGGTAAAGGAGAAAGGCGTGATGATCAAGGTGGAAGGTCTTAGAGATTAAACTACGCACAAGTCCCTTTTGCAACAAGTGCAAATTGCACCATCAAGGGGAGTGCAACCCGATGCCCTATTTTAGATGCAAACGAACTGGTCACTTGATTAAGGATTTGTTAGTCCTCTAGAAAGATTAACATTAGTCTTAGTGTGTCTTTTACAATTTTGCATTAGTATAGGGACTAGAATTGTAAATAGATAGTCTTTAGTTCATTGATAGTATAAATAGCTTTGTTAGTAGTAGAATTAGAAGTTGTAACAATTACTGCTTTCTTACTCTTGTAATTGACTTTGCTATATCAATGAACTGTGAATTTTGTTGATATTTGCTTGTTTTAATTACAATTGTTTGTATTTCTTTGAATTGTTCACATTATTTGTTACAGATTGATGCATTTGATCCTATCAAATGGTATCAGAGCTTTCGGTTGAGTGTTTTTGAAGTTCTGTCAAACATAGAAAACTTCAAAAATCCACTGAAATCTGTAATAGATTGACAATTCAAGTGAAATATTGTGAATTAGAGTTGTGTTTCATCATCAGAAACATGATGTGAATCACAAATTGCAGTGTATCTTATTAAATTGAGTGAATCAGTGAAAAAGTGTTCGAAAAGTTGTTCTTGAGTTTACGAACTGAGATTTCTGAAATTGAGTGAAAGTTTGTTGATAATACTGAAATTGATGTTAGAAGATTGATTATCGGCATCATAATGAACTAATTGTAAAGTTTCAGTTCAATTCATCAACAATGAAGCATTTTGAAATTTCAGAGTTCGTTACATCATAAGAACATGATGAATGTGGCGTATTAGGGTTGGAAAATCACTGAAATTTGCCTAAGTGTTCAGGCGTTTGAGCACTGTTTAGGCGTTTCTCAATGTTCAGACTTTTTAACCCTAGGTGTATAATCACTGTGTGAGAGTATTACACTGTGCGAAGTTTCAAACTGTGAAGGCGTTTCACTACTGTGGGAGTTTCTAACACTGGCGTTGGAAATTTTCTAAGGTAATACCTTAGACTTATCAGCTGTTGAGGCGTTCATCACTGTTGGGGCATTTCTTACTGTTGGGACTTATCACCACTGTTCAGATCATCTCCATTGACCTTAGAAAATTTTTAAAAATTCAAAAATCCATAAATATTTTTTAAATCTTTTCTTAATTCAAAAAATTTGAAAAACAACAAAATAAGAATGGCGAAATCAGAAGATTCTGAAAACAGAGTTCCAAAACTTAAAAATAGAGCTGATTTTAAAAACTGGCCTCTTAGGCTGAAACATCACTTGAGTTCCATAGACACTGATCTATGGAAATCAATTGAAAAAGGACCTTATATCCTGTGACTACTGATGGTCCAAACAGAGGTTTGTGTCTACAAAAGATACACAAGAACCTTATCCTGAAGATAACCTACATGGAGATGATTTAAAGAAGGTGAAAATGATGTCAAAGCTTATTCTCTCATGTGTAAAGGGCTACCATTAGAAGTACTATCCAGGCTTGAAAATTATCAAACTGGATATACTATGTACAAGGCATTGAAGGTAAATCTGTGAAGGAGGAAAAGAAATTCAAGATCTTAAAAAGCAGAAACTGAAAAGGCACTGGAATTATTTGAGCACATCTCAGGAGAAACAATTAATCAGATGATGAACAGATTTGTGCAACTTATAACAAAAATGTCTACTTTGGGAATCAAGAATGATCTTGAAGATCAGAATAATAGACTTCTGAATGCACTACCATCATCATGGAAAAGACTGTTACTTGTTGAAACACACTGAAAAGTTTCCAATGGATCTTGATCTTCTTATTGCAAAGATTGAATCAGTTGAGATTGATGAAAGTTCTAGAAACAATGACAGACATGCATCAACATCTCATTATAAGTATGTTGCTTCTCCAGCAAATACAGTGGAGAATGCATTTCTTGCAAAAGATCAGATCACTCCTGAAGATGAAGGTGATTTGTTTGTGGGAGCAGGATTCTTCACCAGTACACCTGCTTACTCTACTCAACCACAACCACAGTCTCCTCCTAAAGCTCAAATGCCTAAACCTCAAACTGAGATGCCATCCTCAAACTCTCCCAATCCTAGCAAAGTGAAAGATGTAATTAACATTCTTTTACAAGATGAAGAGTCAAAAACTGCATTTACAGCTTTCATGGTAAGCTTTCAAGCTTATCAAGGCAGTCATCTAACTCAAGTGGAGCTAGTTCTACAAGATCTGTTTGAGATGGATCCTGATGATGTAGAAGAAATGGATCTTAACTGGCAAATGGTCATGATAGCTTACAGGACACAAAAGCACTCATATGCAAACAGAAATTACAAACCCAGTGCAAACAAAACTGTTGGTTTGATAAAAAAATCAAGGTGCTTTAACTATAACAGCTATGGTCATTTTTCTAGAGAATGTAAAGCTCCAAGAAACCAAGGAGAAATGGTCAAGGCAGCTCAAATGGTCAGAAATATCAGCAACAGGCTAACAAGACATTTCAAAAGCCATACCAAAGCCTACCTATGCCAGAACCCAAGAAGAGAAGAATAGTGAGGAACCAAAGAAGGCACTGGTTGTAAACATACCAAAGATGGTACCTATCCAGTGCATATGCAAACAGTTTACTGCTGATCTACTGCTAATCTGGCACTCTAGTTGTAAATCTGATGAAAGGAGGTCTGAAGAACAAGATCTTAAGAAAGCTGATGAATCTGAAGAAGGCTCTAACTGGAAATTATGATGAGACTCTATCCAGGAAAGAAACAATGAAGATGATGAAGAGATCTTATGGCAATCTGAAAAAAAAGGTGTTAACTCACTTTTGGAGTCCAAAATCTTCAAGATCTTATCTGAAATACCAGTCATCTGGAAGTAAGAGTTAGAAAATGTGCACTGAAAGCAAATTTGGATCAGGTTGAAACACTAAGTAGTGAGAGTAAAGAGAAAATGTGCACTAAAGCATGTTTGGAAAGGTTGAACACTACAGAACATACAGAAATATTGAAAGCTGAACACAAGAAGAATTAAAGCACAACAAGCTAAAATCAGATCATAAAATTGCTGATGATAAAATCATGTCTCTTCAAGCTTCTTGGAACAAAACTCTTAAAGAACTTGAACTTGTTAAGAAACAACTTGAAGAGATGAACAAAACACTTGAACAAGTAAAATTGGCATATGCAACTACATAAATTGATTTGGCCAATGTTAAAAGCTCAAAGAAAATTGTTGAGCAACTGGTGAATGGAAGAAAGGATAAAGATAAAACAGGATTAGGTTTTACTCATGAACCTATGCCTGAATCAATCTCAAATACATTACCTGAAAATTTTAACACTCATGATCATTCACCAGAAAATAAAGCAAAGCTTAAAGAATATCAAGACCAAAAGAACTCAACAAACATAAATGTTGAAATCTATGAAGAAACAGACTTAGAAAAGATAAAGCATGGTCATCCAATTAAAGTCAAATCTTATGAACCTCAACAAATGCAAAAGAAGCTGTTTGTACCAAAAAGTGAAACTGTTATTGAACAAAATGAACAAAAGAGTGAAAAATCTACTGATGTCAATAACAAACTGAAAGGAAAATGTGAAGAGGTTAAAACAGATAATACTTTTTCTGATAATTCAAGTTCAAATGAACTAAATGAAGATAAAGAGTGTCAAAAAGAATCTTCTCGAGCTTCAATTAAAACTCAAATCAAGAAAACATCATCAAGATTAAGAAATCAAAGAAGAAGAAAATCTGCAAAAGCTAAGAAAGCTGAATCAATCAATCAGTCACGAAACAATACTAAAATTAAACCTGTGAAGTTTGTGTCAGCAGGAACTTTTGACATGAACACAATCACAAAAATGACATCTAAACCAAAGATCAAATCTAACTCTGATCTGAAAACAAGTTCAGGTCCTAAGACTTCCGTTGTGCATAAAAGATTTGAATCTAAGGAGTCAAAGAATTGTGGTCAAGTCCAAAAGAAAAATCCTAAAAATCAAATGACCAAATTCACACCAAAGAAACAACAGAATAATCTGCCTAACCCTAAATTTAAACAAGAATCAAATGTTGCTTCTACTTCAAGGGTTAACAAAATGTTGTTTAAACATTGTGAAAAATATTGTGATATCTGTGACATGAATAATCATGACATTTTAGAATGTTACTTTAACAAGTATTGCCATATAAGTGATATGACAAATCACACAACAGCTGATTGTTACCTCAACAAATACTGTGCTTTGTGTGATGAAAGAAATCATAATACAAATGATTGCTACTTTAGAAAGAACTCTTCAAGGAAGGAATTTAGTAAGCAAGGATTTGTAAACTCACAATTTAAAAGAAATCAGAATATTGGGTTTAAGTATTCATAACAACAACAACCTTCCTTGGGTCTGAGATCTTTCAAAAGAAACAATTCTCATTATGATAATCAATATTTTGTCAAATCACAGCAATACAATCAAGGAAAGTTTATTCCACGATCTGTGGAATAAACAAAGGAACATTCTCAAATGCTTCATATAATGGTTCAAGATTTCTTGATGATGATCTTGAAAACAGATATAACGCTTTGAAAACAAAACAATAAAAGACAATCATCATGTTTTTCAAAAAGGAATTGAAAATGCTAAATTTCAAAATTTAACACCCGGAAAATTTTCTAAGCAAGTCGAAATAATAATGGGCTTAGATGAGACCATTTAATAAAATGGGATGGTTGTGGGTGTTAGACCGAGTTAACCCTTCGGGTCACGAGTTTAACGAGCTTAAGGTCACGGGAACGCCAGATATATATATATAGATGGATCAGCTGAGCAACTCTCATTTGCACCCAACACTCAATTTCTAGAGAGAGAAAGTGTAGAGAGAGAAAGTGTTGGTTCGAGGCTCGGTTGGTCAAGAGATCGAAGGCTGGTGTTTGTGGACTCCCAAACAACAAGAATCAAGGTAAGAAACATAGTCTAATTGCTCCTTTTAGTGAAAAACTCGGATTTAAGTTTTGAGGTTTTAAAAAGTGGCAAGAATCGCCCAAAAATGCACGTTTTTAGGTAAGAAAACATGTAAAAAGTTTAGATATAGCTTCCTGGATGATAACCCAAGGGTTTGGGTGTAAAAGATTGAAGTTTTGGGTTAAAATGGGCTGATTCGTAAGTTTCAGCTCGTTCTGCGAAATTAAGCACTCATCCAGCGAAACTATGCAGCGAAATTAGAGGTTTCAGCGAAACCACAGTTTCGCTGCAGCGAACTATAGTTTCTTTGATAACTTCACCGGTGCTCAGGTTGACTCTTAGACATTGCGAAACAAGGGAATTCCAACCAAAGTTAGGCGCTCAAGGTAGCGAATCTGTTCAGCGAAACTGGCAGAATGCTGCCCAGCGAAACTAGCAGCGAAACTGCTGTTCGCCTAGCGAAACTATGGGTGAAATTAAGGGCGAAACTAGCAGCGAACTTAGTAGCGAATTTAGGCAGAAATTAACTCTTTTGAGTGTTAACTTATCTGCAGGCAGTGTAGTGTGACCCTCATCTTTAAAGCTTGATTGAGGAGCTGCTTATCAAGCACAGGTGAGTTCTAGGACCCCTTATTTACTTGATTTAAACAATTTTGGGGCTGGAACACATATAAACCTGTTTTTTGAAATGTGTATGTTTGACCCATTTCGGTGTAATATCGTGTAGTAAGTTTAAGTATGATTGTGGACTTGGGCGTGTTGTATGAGGTCCTAGTATGAGTCCCCAAGGCTTAGGTGGGACAATTAGGGCTGTTGCACTCGAGAAAATGCATAGTCGAGTCCCGGCTTTCGGGAAGAACGCAGAAGTAGGTCTTTACATGGAGGTTTCTGCAAGTGCCTGTAGATGACTGCTGATGCGGGCTATGTATGTATGATGCCATGTATGATGATGTATGATTGATATACGTGTGTTCCTTACGATGATGAATGTATATCTTTCTATGACTTTACGTATTATGACATCGAACGAACGAAGTATTATGTAACGTGAAGCGAAAGATATAGAAAGAGGAACATGATGATGAATGCATGTATTAATGAATGACTGAAAAGAAATATGATGATGAATACATGCGTTAATGAATGAACGAATTAAGTCTTGCAAACATTGAATAAGTCAATTGGTCTTTCTTGGTGATTGACCATGGTCATGGTACCTCTGCCGCTTACCTACTAGTACTGTGGCATACGCTTTGATTCACGGCCCAGTAGCTAAGACTGATCGGGGTATAGCATATGGTATTGGTACAACAGAATTCAATGTGCAAGCAAGGATGAAACGGGATCCTTGTCATTCGACCACAGTAATCATAGCCGAGTGCTATGAAGTGGGTAAAGCCTGACAGGATCCATATGAGAAGTTAAAGATAATGATGTATAACGAATGATGAAGATAATAATGAATATTATCTTTGGGTATGTATGATGTATGGTCATGTGAAAGAATGGTTTATAATGGAAATTAAATATGTTTATTATAAAACTAGAACTCGCTCAGCAACGCTGACTTTTTATGTGTTACCAGTTGGCAGCTAGTGTTGCTGAGGATGGCACGAGGCGGCTACTCTGCTCTTTTGGGATGGCATTCTCCTTTTGATAATGCTGCCACATAATGTGTTGTGGGCCCATAATGCACGCAACGCATTATGTTGCATGCAAGTGCAAGATTTCTTGGGGATCCCGATAAACAGGATTACTTAAGAAATCTTCTTTATGATGAAAAATTTTATGTCTTTATACTAGAGGTCACTGTATATGACCCTTTTGTAATTAGAAATGATGAAATCTTTTGTATAATGCTTTTGTGATGTAATGCAACATTAGATGTTTTGTAATTGACGTACGTTGTATTAAATGGCAAAAGTATTTATAGTAAAAGAAAAGTTTAACTTAGAAATTCCGCTGCAATGTTATTTAAGATGCTTATGAATATATATCAAATGTATGTTTTAGGTGCGTTGAATGACCAACTGTGAGGTGCCCGGGAGCGGGGCCTTACAAGTTGGTATCAGAGCCAAAGTTTAAGTGAAATGGGTAAATTTTCCAAATAAACCTAAACTTAAACTGAAAATGGGACAGAGGAAGGGAATGCCATCTGAGTAGCTGTGTGCCATCAGGTATTTTCTTAAAGATTAACTGGTATTTTGTGCGTATGTATGTGATTTATGTGTACTGTTAGATTTAGATACTAATGTAGTCAGGACGGGTGATGCTCGGGGTACGAAGAGTAAAGTAAGTGGCTAATCACAACTGGCCACTGTAATTAGGGACTTACCATACTTGACATAAACTGAGCTATTTCCTTGAATGACCGTGTTAGTATTTGAACCTTTCAGTGTAGGTAGAAAATGGCTGGTGGTAGATCTTCCAAAGCTTCCCGGGGTGGAGGCGGTGGCATACGTGGTGCTGAACCACGAGCCACAAGAGGAAGACCTAGGGTGGAGAAAGTGGTTCATGAAAAACCCGATACTCCTTATCAAGAGGGAGTAGTTGAGAGCGCAAACTTGAGGGCCTCGGTAAAAGAGGCAGTAGTTGAGGAGGTGCATCAGGTCATGCAGACGATCTTACCGTTTGTAGTGACTGAAGTGATAAAGGTTGTACGCGAAGATGAAAGGCAAGGGAGGAACCGGTCCTCGGGGAGACCGCATCGACAAGAGCCGGAAACAGTTCTATCTGATAATGAAGAGGAAGAGGAGGAGGAGCCGGTACAGGAGACAACACGGGGTTGTAACTACGGGGCATTCATGAGGTGCAAGCCCCCTACTTTTGATGGTTCTGGCACTGCTGCTGACGCTCACCAATGGGTGAGAGAAATGGAGGCTGTCCTCGATATTAGTGATTGCCAGGAGGACAAGAAGGTGAAGTTTGCTACCCACTCTTTTATGGGTTCGGCCTTATACTGGTGGGACAACATAGTCCAGGCTGAGGGTAGCAGGGCCATCGGAAGAATGAAGTGGTCCGAGCTAAAAAGGATGGTGATCGAGGAGTTCAGTCCTCGTAAGGAAATGGACAAAGTTGAGAGAGAGTTCCTGCAGTTGAAGGCGGGGACGATGACCCACCAACAGTACACCACCAAATTCAATGAGATGGCGAGAATGGTGCCGGATCAGGTGACGCCGATGTCTCGAAAGATCAACCGGTATATTCAGGGGCTGCCAGCTGACATCCGCAGGCATTTGATTACTGCTCGACTGAGCACCTTTAGGTCGGCAGTGGATTTGGCTGGGAGATTATATGATGAACGGGCTGTGGTGGTGAAGGCTGAGGTTAGTAAGAAGGGAGGTGGTGAGAGGAACTGGCAGGGGAAGAGGTTTGGTCGAGGTGATACTTCGACGAGTAACAAGAAGACAAGGGTGGATGACTGCCGTGTGGTCATGTCAGGAGCAGGGTTGAGGAAGTGTGGCCAGTGTGGAAGGGAGCACTCGGGGGAGTGCAAGTGGGGATCAAACATCTGTTTCAGATGCGGGAAAGCAGGGCATATGTCAAAGGATTGCCGGGCAGGCAAATGTTTTAACTGTGGGGAAAGTGGTCATATGAGCAGGGACTGCAAGAAGCTGAGGGCTGAGGGCTCAGGGGTGAAGAAGATGGGAGGAGAAGAACCGAGGGCAAAGGCCAGGGCATTCACGATGACGCAAGAAGAGGCTAGGACGGACCCTGACGTTGTGTCCGGTACGTTCCTGATAAACCAAACTTTAGCCTCTGTATTATTTGATTCGGGTGCCAGTAGGAGTTTTATTTCTACTACTTTCTGTGCTAAACTTCCTGTTAGAAGTAAATGCCTCGATGAGTCCTTTGACGTAGAAACTGCTATTGGTAAGTCTACTAGGGTTACGAATGTGATAGAGGACTGTGCCGTAGAATTAGAAGGACATAGGTTTGCTGCCAAGTTACATGTGATGCCCCTAGGAGGATTTGATGTAGTATTAGGGATGGATTGGTTAGCAACCTACGAAGCGAATACCGTGTGCCGAAAGAAGATGATTAGACTGACGGCGGCTGACGGGAGTCTGGTGGCAATATACGGCGATCGGGTTACGACTATTCCGAAAGTGATCTCGATGGCGGTGGCGGGAAGGTGTGTGAGGCGCGGATGTAGTGCCTACTTATGTTATGTAAAGAATGTGGAGGAGCCAACACCACAACTATCCGATGTACCGGTAGTATGTGAATTTCCAGACGTATTCCCAGAAGACTTATCGGGATTGCCACCTGACCGAGAGATCGAGTTCCAGATCGACCTGATACCGGGTGCTCAACCCGTCACCAAAGCACCGTATCGCTTGGCTCCGATGGAAATAAAAGAGTTGATGGAGCTGTTGCAAGAACTGCTAGATAAGGGGTTCATTAGACCAAGTATCTCACCTTGGGGTGCTCCGGTTCTGTTCGTAAAGAAGAAAGATGGTAGTATGAGGATGTGCATCGACTACCGCAAGCTGAATAAGTTGACGGTGAAGAATAGATACCCCTTTCCGAGAATCGATGACTTGTTTGATCAACTTCAGGGTGCCAGTTGGTTTTCAAGGATAGATCTTCGATCAGGCTACCATCAACTGAAAGTGAAAGAGCAGGATGTTCCTAAAACAGCTTTTCGTACGTGCTACGATCACTACGAGTTCCTCGTTATGTCTTTTGGTTTGACCAATGCGCTGGCTGCTTTTATGGATCTGATGAATCGAGTGTGTCGGCCAATGTTGGATAAATCAGTAATTGTGTTTATTGATGATATACTGATTTATTCCAGGAGCGAAGAAGAGCATGCCGGCCATATTCGAGAGGTGTTGGAGACCTTGAGGAAGGAGAAACTGTATGACAAGTTCTCCAAGTGTGCTTTTTGGTTACGTGAGGTGCAATTTCTGGGTCACGTGGTAAATGCAAGGGGAATAATGGTGGACCCAGCAAAGGTTGAGGCCGTGATGCAATGGAAGTCCCCAAAGACGCCATCCGAGATTCGCAGCTTCTTGGGATTGGCGGGCTACTATAGAAGATTTATTCAAGACTTTTCCAAGATAGCCTCACCTTTGACAAAATTGACTCGCAAGGACGTAAAGTTCGTGTGGGGTCGAGAACAGGAGGATGCCTTTGAGGAGTTGAAGATGAGACTGACACAAGCTCCTGTCTTGACATTGCCCGAGGGAAATGAAGACTTAGTGGTCTATTCGGATGCATCTTATTCTGGGCTAGGTTGTGTATTGATGCAACGCGGAAGAGTAATAGCCTATGCATCTTAACAACTGAAGACCCACGAAGTCAACTATCCCACGCACGATCTAGAACTAGCTGCGGTGGTTTTCGCGTTGAAGATTTGGAGGCACTATCTATACGGGACGAAGTGCACCATCTTCACGGACCACAAAAGCTTGAATTACTTCTTCGAGCAGAAAGATCTAAACATAAGGCAAAGGCGATGGTTAGAGCTGATAAAAGACTATGATTGTGAGATCCACTACCATCCGGGCAAAGCCAACGTGGTGGCGGATGCCCTTAGCCGAAAGGAAAGGCCCGAGCCGATTCGGGTGAAGGCTTATCAGCTAATTATGACCTCTGATATGATGACGCAGGTTAAGGAGTTCCAAGACGAGGCTTTGAAAGAAGATCGTCTTAACTCTGAAAGGATGAGAGGTCTAGTTATAGAACTGGGAGAGAACACCCTTGGCGTTAAGACCCGATTTGGGCGAATGTGGATTCCTCGGTACGGGGATCTACGTGGAAAGATCATGGATGAGGCCCATAAGACTCGATACTCCATTCACCCCGACGCTACCAAGATGTATCATGATATGAAGAAGGATTACTGGTGGCCGGGCATGAAACGCGACATGGTCGAGTACGTGAGTAAGTGCCTGACTTGTTTACAAGTAAAGGTAGAGCACCAGAAACCCTACGGGAAGATCCAACCGTTGGATATACCCGAGTGGAAGTAGGAGCACATCACCATGGATTTCATCACGAAGCTACCACGTACCCCGAAAGGGTATGATGCCATATGGGTGATAGTTGATCGCTTGACGAAAAGCGCCCACTTCCTACCGATCCGCGAGACGTATTCATCTGAAAGATTGGCTGATCTATTCATCAAAGAAATCGTAGCTCGTCATGGTGTGCCGGTGTCCATCGTGTCGGATCGTGACACCTGTTTTACATCAAAGTTCTGGAAGAGATTCCACGATGTGATGGGGACGAGACTACATATCAGCACCCTCAGACGGACGGTCAGTCTGAGAGGACGATCCAGACACTTGAAGACATGCTTCGGGCGTGCCTGATCGATTTTGGAGAAAGTTGGGACGACCACCTGCCATTAGCTGAATTCTCATACAATAACAGCTATCATGCCAGCATTGGCATGCCACCTTATGAGATGCTATATGGTAGGAGATACAGGACACCCATTTGTTGGGGTGATATTGGCCATAAGGAATTAGGGAGCATCGAAGTGATTGAGACTACGACTGAAAAGCTTGAAAGGATCAAGGCCTATATGAAGGCAGCGAAAGACAGACAGAAGTTGTACGCCAATAAACGACGCAGAACGATTGAGTTCCAGGTGGGTGACCGGGTGATGTTGAAGGTCTCACCTTGGAAGGGAATTATTCTGTTCCAAAGGCGGGGCAAGTTGAGTCCGCGGTACATAGGCCCTTTCCGAATCATTGCTCGAGTAGGAGAGGTGGCCTATAGGTTGGAATTGCCAGATGAGTTGAGTGGAATTCACCCAACCTTCCACGTATCTCATCTGAGGAAATGTTTAGCCGATGAAGATATGATTGTTCCACTGGAGGATATCGAAGTAGATGAACGGCTCAATTACGTGGAGCAACCAGTGGCAATCATTAATAGAAAAGAGAAGCGGCTGCGAAATAAAGTGGTTCTTCTTGTGCGTGTACAGTGGAGGCACAGGAAGGGATCCGAATCAACGTGGGAGACAGAAGATGAAATGAGGCAGCATTACCCACACTTGTTTGAGGAATAACAGGTTTCGGGGATGAAACCCAAATAAGGGGGGTGGACTTGTAACACCCGAAAAATTTTCTAAGCAAGTCAAATAATAATAATGGACTTAGATGAGACCATTTAATAAAATGGAATGGTTGTGGGTGTTAGACCGAGTTAACCCTTCGGGTCACGAGTTTAACGAGTTTAAGGTCACGGGAATGCCTGATATATATATAAATGGATCAGCTGAGCAACTCTCATTTGCACCCAACACTCAATTTCTAGAGAGAGAAAGTGTAGAGAGAGAAAGTGTCGGTCCGAGACTCGGTTGGTCAAGAGATCGAATGCTGGTGTTCGTGGACTCCCAAACAACAAGAATCAAGGTAGGAAACATAGTCTAATTGCTCCTTTTAGTGAAAAACCCGGATTTAAGTTTTGGGGTTTTAAAAAGTGGCAAGAATCGCCCAAAAACGCATGTTTTTAGGTAAGAAAACATGTAAAAAGTTTAGATATAGCTTCCTGGATGATAACCCAAGGGTTTGGGTGTAAAAGATTGAAGTTTTGGGTTAAAATGGGCTGATTCATAAGTTTCAGCTCGTTCTGCGAAATTAAGCACTCATCCAGCGAAACTATGCAGCAAAATTAGAGGTTTCAGCGAAACCACAGTTTCGCTGCAACGAAACTACAGTTTCACTTGGGCAAAACAACAGTTTCTTTGATAACTTCGCCGGTGCCCAGGTTGACCCTTAGACATTGCGAAACTAGGGAATTCCAACGAAAGTTGGGCGCTCAAGGCAGCGAATCTGTTCAGCAAAACTGGCAGAATGCTGCCCAGCGAAACTAGCAGCGAAACTGATGTTCGCCTAGTGAAACTATGGGCGAAATTATGGGCGAAACTAGCAGCGAACTTAGTAGCAAATTTAGGCAGAAATTAACTCTTTTGAGTGTTAACTTATCTGCAGGCAGTGTAGTATGACCCTCATCTTTAAAGCTCGATTGAGGAGCTGCTTATCAAGCACAGGTGAGTTCTAGGACCCCTCATTTACTTGTTTTAAACGATTTTCGGCCTGGAACACATATAAACCTGTTTATTGAAATGTGTATGTTTGACCCATTTGGGTGTAATATCGTGTAGTAAGTTTAAGTATGATTGTGGACTTGGGCGTGTTGTATGAGGTCCTAGTATGAGTCCCCAAGGCTTAGGTGGGACAATTAGGGCTGTTGCACTCGAGAAGATGCATAGTCGAGTCCCGGCTTTCGGGAAGAACGCAGAAGTAGGTCTTTACATGGAGGTTTCTGCAAGTGCCTGTAGATGACTGCTGATGCAGGCTATGTATGTATGATGCCATGTATGATGATGTATGATTGATATACGTGTGTTCCTTACGATAATGTATGTATATCTTTCTATGACTTTACGTATTATGACATCGAACGAACGAAGTATTATGTAACGTGAAGCGAAAGATAAAGAAAGAGAAACATGATGATGAATGCTTGTATTAATGAATGACTAAAAAGAAATATGATGATGAATACATGCATTAATGAATGAACAAATTAAGTCTTGCAAACATTGAATAAGTCGATTGGTCTTTCTTGGTGATTGACCATGGTCATGGTACCTCTACCGCTTACCTACTAGTACTGTGGCATACACTTTGATTCATGGCCCAGTAGCTAAGACTGATCGGGGTATAGCATATGGTATTGGTACAACAGAATTCAATATGCAAGCAAGGATGAAACGGGATCCTTGTCAATCGACCACAGTAATCATAGCCGAGTGCTATGAAGTGGGTAAAGCCTGACAGGATCCATATGAGAAGTTAAAGATAATGATGTATAACGAATGATGAAGATAATAATGAATATTATCTTTGGGTATGTACGATGGATGGTCATGTGAAAGAATGGTTTATAATGGAAATTAAAAATGTTTATTATAAAACTAGAACTCGCTCAGCAACACTGACTTTTTATGTGTTTCCAGTTGGCAGGTAGTGTTGCTAGGGATGGCACGAGGCGGCTACTCAGCTCTTTTGGGATGGCATTATCCTTTTGATAATGCTGCCACGTAATGTGTTGTGGGCCCATAACGCACGCAACACATTATGTTGCATGCAAGTGCAAGATTTCTTGAGGATCCCGATAAACAGGATTACTTAAGAAATTTTCTTTATGATGAAAAATTTTTATGTCTTTATACTAGAGGTCGCTGTGTATGACCCTTTTGTAATTAGAAATGATGAAATCTTTTGAATAATGCTTTTTTGATGTAATGCCACATTAGATGTTTTGTAATTGACGTACGTTGTATTAAATGGCAAAAGTATTTATAGTAAAAGAAAAGTTTAACTTAGAAATTCCACTGCAATGTTTATTTAAGATGCTTATGAATATATATCAAATGTATGTTTTATGTGCGATGAATGACCAACTGTGAGGTGCCCGGGAGCGGGGCCTTACACAAAAGAAACCTGATGTAAACAAACTTCATTTTAAATACTTTACAATTGTTGATAAATTTGGCAAGCCCAAGACCATCTCGGATTGGGTTACTAACTCTTCTTAAACTATTTTTGAATGCAGGTATGCCCACGGAGACCAATAAACTCATGGTATGTTGACAGTGGGTGTAGCCGGCATATGACAGACAATCAAGCCTTGTTGCAAGATTTTCAGTTAAAAGATGGAACACATGTTGCTTTTGGAGGTGATGCAGGTGGAAAGATAACAGGAGAGGGAACAGTGTCAAATGGGATTATCAGTTTTGATAAAGTCAAGTTTTGTTCACAGTTGAACTTAAATCTATTGAGTGTTTCCCAAATTTGTGACAAATCTTATTCTGTTCTTTTTGATGATTCTCACTGTTATGTCTTGAAACTAGGTTTTCAGATTAGCAATGATTGGGTCATAGTTAAAGCTACATGGGACAGAGATGTATACAAACTGGATATGTCTCAAGTGGATCCTGCAACTGAAACTACTTGTCTGATTGCTAAAGCATCGAGTGATGAAAGCCAGCTCTGGCATAGACGTCTCAGTCATTCAAACTTCAAAAACATGAACAAGCTTGTATCAGGAAATCATGTTATTGGACTTCCTTCGAAGAAGTTTTCAACAACTGATCATTGCTCAGCATGTCTAAAGGGAAAGCAACATAGAGCGTCTTATAAGTCCAAGTTGATAAACTAAAATACCAAGCCACTCCAGATGTTACATATGGACCTTTTTGGACCAACTAATGTTAGGAGTACTGGTCGAAAATCATACTGTTTAGTTATCATAGATGACTATACAAGATTTTCTAGGGTTTTCTTTGTTCAAGCTAAATATTAAACTGCAGATCTTCTAAAAGAATTTATTAATAAAGTTGAAAATCAGCTTGAACAAAAAGTGAAAATAATAAGAAGTGATAATGAAACAAAATTTAAAAATGCTAACATTGATTTATTTTGTGCAGAAAAAGGGATAGTTCATCAGTTCAGTGCTCCCAAAACTCCACAACAAAATGGAGTTGCTGAAAGGAAGAACAGAACTCTGATTGAAGCTGCCCGGTCCATGTTAGCTGATGCCAAAATTCCTATCACTTTCTGGGATGAAGCAATATCCACAGCCTGTTTTGTTCAGAATAGAATCTTGCTTGTGAAAGATAAAAAGAAAACTCCATATGAGTTAATGTTTGATAGGAAACTAAACATAAATTTTTAAAATCATTTGGTTGTCCAGTTATGATTCTTAACTCAAGTTATCATTTAGGAAAATTTGAAGAAAAAGCTGATAATGGATTTTTCGTTGGATATTCATCTGTTTCCAAAGCCTATCGAGTTAATAACTCTAGGACAAACACTATTAATGAAACATTCAACGTTAAATTTCTAAAAAAAAATTTCCATCAGTTTCAAATGGTCCTATATGGTTATTTGATATAGATTCTTTGTCAAACTCATTTCAACCTAACTTGTTTAATCAATCTTATGATTTTACAGGTAAGAAGAACTCAAGAGGAGATCTTGGATCTTTCAGTGATGATTCAGATTCTGATGATTCAGATGATGCCCGCCCAGATTATCCATTCTTCTCATTTGTCAAGGATTCAACAATACAATTTAATGACAATGTTCATGCTTCTTCAGCTTCAGATCATTCAGTTTCAGCAGATCAAGAAGAATCTCAACCTATTCCTAATGATGGTATAGAAATTAGACAACCTGAGTCTGGCACATCTTCCATCTCTGGAGATGCAATTGATCATAGTAACCTTGATTACTTTCTCAATTCACCGACTCAAGTTCCAAATTTCACTCCACATTCTTCTACATTATTGCAACAGCTCTCCAATCTAAACCAAACAAATCTGGATGTTAATGTTCAAGGAACTGAGATACCGACATTTCGTATCCACAGGAACCATCCAACATCACAGATTATTGGTCCTCTGAATGAAAGAACTACCAGGAGTAAATCTAAACATGAAAATATTTGTTTATACTCTTGTTTTCTTTCACAGATTGTTCCTAAAAATGTCACCGAGGCGTTACGGGACAATGGTTGAATTGAAGCAATGCAAGAAGAACTTCTTCAATTTCGCAAACAAGAAGTGCGGAAGTTAGTGGAATTACCTGAAGGAGAAAATGCCATAGGCACTAAATGGTTGTTTAAAAACAAGACTAATGGTCGTGGTATAGTAATCCGAAATAAAGCTAGACTTGTTGCATAAGGATACACACAGGAAGAAGGAATTGACTATGATGAAGTATTTGCTCCAGTTGCAAGACTCGAATCCATTCGTGTTTTCCTAGCTTATGCATCATTCATGAAATTCAAGGTGTATCAAATGGACAACAAAGGTGCATTCTTGTATGGTCCAATCACTGATGATGTGTATGTGAAGCAACCTCCGGGCTTTGAGGATGCAGAATTTCCACATCGGGTGTATAAGCTTAGCAAAGCTTTGTATGGCCTACATCAAGCTCCTAGAATTTGGTATGAAACATTATCTTAACACTTAATTCAACATGGATACACAAGAGGGAAAATTGATCCTACTTTATTCATAAAGAAGGATAATGATGATCTCTTATGTGTGCAAGTGTATGTAGATGATATCATATTTGGCTCTACCAGTCCAACATTGTGCAATGAATTTGAAGAAATCATGAAATCTCGTTTCTAAATGTGTTCTATGGGAGAAATCAATTTCTTCCTTGGATTGCAAATTCAACAATCTGCAGATGGTATTTTCATCAATCAAGAGAAGTTTGTTGACAAACTCTTGAAGAAATTCAAACTGCATGATTGTCAGTCCATAAGAACTCCAGCTGACGTAAACACCAAGATTGAGCCTGATCCTAAAGGAAAATTAGTAGACCAAACTCTATACAGATCTATGATTGTTTCTTTGAT
Source organism: Flaveria linearis (assembly GCA_024085815.1). Classification (NCBI taxonomy): domain Eukaryota; kingdom Viridiplantae; phylum Streptophyta; class Magnoliopsida; order Asterales; family Asteraceae; genus Flaveria; species Flaveria linearis. The sequence goes on from CM044003.1 coordinate 30,795,040, forward strand.
GTATCTTACTGCATCAAGACCAGACATCATGTATGCCGTTTGTGTTTGTGCAAGGTATCAATCAGACCCGAAAGAATCTCACTTAATTGCTATCAAGAGAATATTCAGGTATCTCAAAGGTAAACCAGCTTTAGGGCTTTGGTATCCTTACGAGGGTAATTTTGAGTTACATGGATACACAGATAGTGATTATGGTGGATGCTGTCAAGACAGAAAATCTATAACGGGTGGTTGTCAGTTTCTTGGACCCAGATTAGTTTCATGGCAATGTAAGAAACAAACAAATGTTTCTGTCTCAACTGCAAAAGCTGAGTACATAGTTGCATCAGCAGGATGTTCTCAAATCCTTTGGTTGCAAAACCAACTGCTAGATTATGGGTTCAATTTTCTTAAAACACCCATTTACATTGATAACACTGCTGCTATGTTCATTACAGCTAATCCAGTTCAACATTCAAAAACAAAACATATCAAAATTCAATATCATTTTCTACGAGATAATTCTGAAAAAGGTTTAATCACTTTGATTCAAATAGCAACTAAAAAACAGTTGGCAGATCTATTTACTAAAGCTTTTCTAACAGGAAGGTTTGAGTATTTAGTGGAGTCAATTGGTCTTATTAACCATGTGTAAACCTGGTTACTAATTTGAATCTTTCCATGATCAAATCCTTTCCTAAATCTGCAGGTCTTCATAAGGGTATCTTTTCATACTTATTTGCCTGATTGTTTGTGCGTGTGTGCTTTCTTTTATAGAAAAACAAAATACAAAATTAGAAAACTAAAAAAAACCAAATAAAAATATAAATCAAAAACTCCAAAAATAGAGTTCTTTTTGTTTCTAATTCATTTTTTTAGGAATGAATCTGTGTTTGCCTCATGTGAGAAATGATAATATATTAGTAAGATCAGTTGCATACTTCACTCGCTAATAAAGTCTGACATGATCAGGATATGATGTGTAGCCAATATCATGCTAGTATACTGAACAAGTAAATTCTTGTGATTACACCAAATCTCTATGCTTGTTTGTGTATTCATCTAAGTACTTTTGAGTTGTATGAGCTTATCAGATTGAGTGCTTGCTAAGCTACCCCGCTCACACCTGATGATAATCTGACTAATCATGAGATCTGTTACAAGCATCATTCACTTCTCTGTTATGAGTTATCATAGACCTGAAGTGCTGAGATATCCTCTGTTGTAAGTCATTACAGACCTGGATATTCTCCTTTGATGCAAAAGATGCCAATGTGCACAATCCATTCAAATGGATAGTTAGAGTTGATCAAATGGTTATCCATGATCATTCTTTATTCAATTAAGTAACATGAGCTCTGATTATGCATATTTGTTAGGTAATAAGTTGAGAATATGTGCTTACTTGCATGTCTTGATGATGCTTGATCCTCTAAGTCTTGGTATGAGTCACATCTTGTCATATATAATTCCACCCTAATCAATCCAAGAATTGAACAAGTGAGCTGATAATTTTTGTCAAAAACACTCAATTTCTGTCCTTAGATCTTGTGTCTCCTTTGCTGTGATGTCACTGACCTGGAACACACTTGATCAGGATTTAATCATTGTCTATGACTATTCATATATTTTTTTCTTTTAATGTCCTGATCTTTACTAATCTGATCTCACTGTAATCAATGATTCTATTGTAAATATTAGCTTTTTATTCTGATTTAATTTTGATTTTATGCATGTTTTCTTGTGTGCAGGCAATATAACAATGTTAAGTGTGATATTCTTATGTTATCATGGTAAACTTCTAAGTTTCGCAAAATCTTAAAAGTTTAGGGGGAGTAATAACAATAAGAATTTTCTCAGAAAATCAAAATGAATATGTTGAATTGAAAGGATGATGCTTTAAGTTCAAAGTATGTGTGTGTTTGATAATGTAAAACTTTTGTCTATGATAAAGTGATCTCATAATTTTTAGCAAGAGGAAAAGCTTCTTTCAAATGTTGAAAACAAGAAAAATGGTTTGTTTATTTTGAAACTAAAATGAAGGGTCAAAATGTAAAAAGTTAAATTTTGAAGGTCAAAAGTGTAAATTTGAGGGAAAAGCCAAAAATATGCAATATTGTTTAAATATTAGTATGAAATATTACTAATGTGTTTAAACAATGTGCAGGTGGAAGATTTGAAAAATCTCAAGTGCAAAAACATCTAAACAGTGCTTATGTGCCTGAACAGTTGTCATGTGGCTGAACAGTTGTCGTGTCTCTGAACGGTTGTTATGTTTCTGAGAAGTTAGTGTGTGGGTATTTCAGCATCATCTTGCTACTGAACAGTGCTAATGCTACTGAACAGTACTCATACTACTGAACAGTTCTCATGCTACTAAACAATACTCATACGACTGAACAGTTCTCATACGGCTGGCCTCATATGACTGAACAGTGCTCATATGTCCAGATACTTGGTGAAATTTAGAACCTAATGTGCCTGAACAGTACTTATACGACTGTATAGTGCTCTTACGCCTAACAAAAATTTTACTTAGTATAAATATGACACTTGTGAATCTCAATTCATTCTCATTTCAAAAACCCTCTTAAAATCTCCTCTGAACTCTGAACACCCAAACTCTCGATTACCCTTATCATCGATCAAAATCATTTGAGCCCTAATCACAGATTGTTGACAGTGTTTATGTGATTGTGAACGTAAGTTTATGATTCACATTCATCTGATTTGTGTAAATGGAAATTCTTTGATAGGTGTTCGATACCTGTTCGGGCGTTCAAACCCTAAACTTGTCAAAAATTCAGATTTGAACTTTCGAATCGAAAAATTGTCAGAAATTGATGATTGAATGTTGTTTGTCATGTGATTTCAAGCATTTTGTTATATTAAACTTGGTTTAGTCTGACATTTGATTGAATGACACTGTTCAACGTTCATCGATGAACAGTATCGATTGATGATGAACTTGACGAAGAAGATGAACAGATCATAATTTTTAAAATAAAAATAATAAACAAAAAAAATTAAATTTCAATTGATAAAAGTCATTTCCACAGGAATTAAAGAGTTTAATAAAATGATATAAGATAAAATAAACTAAAGTGTTAAATCTTCAATTAAAATCAATCTTGATAATTCAATCTTTTATTAAAAATATAAGTGTTTACACTTAAAATTAAAATTACAAGTTGATTTTATCATTCAAATTTATTTTAACACATTAGTTTATAATATCTTAAATCATTATATTTTCAAACTCACATTAAGTCATTTGCTTCAAAATTCACTTATTGTCTAATATCATTGCTTTAAACTTTTGCAGATGGCTGATCTGAAGTTTGTGCCTAAGCACAACATTGCTGCTTTGCTTAATGATGAAGTTCAAGATGCACTTTCTTATGAAGAGATTATTATATTTCTTCTAAGAACCAAGTATGTGTATGCCATGTATTACCAGACAGTGATTTATGACAGACTCATCAGAATGTTCTGGAGCATAGCAAGAGTTGAAGTAGATGATGAAGGAAGAAAAGTTGTCAGAGGTTTTATGACAAGAGATAGAATGATTGAAGTTTCTGAAGAATCCATTAGAGCTGCATTAAGACTGGGTCACAATGATCCAGAAGATCTTGCTGAGTTAACATTCAATGAATGTAGAGAGACATTCATGGAAATGGGTCATCCTAATCATTTCCCGAAGAAACAATTCTTCAGACCACGTGTATACAATCATTGGAAGCTTCTTTGTTAAATCTTCCAACACTGTATGTCCAAGAGGAGTGCTGGGTGGAACTCATTCCCAGTGGACATAGCATCTCCAATAGTAGCCATTGCAACAAATAGAAGATTTAATATGGCTAAATGGATCTTGAATGGATTCATATTCAATTTGGAGAAAGGTATAAGAAATAAATATCTGATGTACCCCAGATTTCTTCAAATGATCGTCAATGAAGAATATCCAGATATTCATGTCTATGGAGTAGGGGGAGATAGACTTGACTTGGAAAACATGTCTGAGGTTACATACAAGAAATTAACAATGTTAACTGGTGCTCAGAATGTTCCAATGTTTGAGTATATGAGGAATGTAGCTAATTGATGATGTGGATATTACAGTGGATCATTTTCATTTATTGGAAGGTGAACCAATAGATCCAGCTGATTTGATAGATGAATTTCCTATTATCCCTCAAGAAGATGCTGATCAAAATGATGATGATGAGAATGAAGATCATGATGATGATAGCTCATCTAGTGCTGATGATAATGATAATGATGGTGGTGGAGGTGATACACATCAATCATTGAGTAGTGATAGAACCATGTCTGAGCATGCTGGTGAAGCTCAACATGAAGATGAAGGAATGATGGGTGGTGATGGTCAAGATGAAATTGTTCATGAAGCAACTGAAGATATAGATGATGCGATTCATGATGAATCTAGTCATGAAGTTGAAAATGAAGATGCTGAAATGCATATAGAGGTGGAACATGAACATGATGTTGATATGCAAAATCAAACTTTTAAGTATGACTTTATTGATGCTTTTCATGTTGATCAAGAATTGCCAGTTTTTACAACATATAATGTGTCTGTTCAAACTGATGAAATCTTGGATATAGATGAAGTTGAAAGAATAAAGGATGATAACATGGCAAAAGAGAAAGAGATTGCAGATCTTAAAGATGAGCTTGAAAAGCTGAAAAAAGAGAATGAAAAATTGAAAGAAGAAAGTCTAAGTAAAGATGAAAATATTGTGACTTATGCTAAAGATAAAGAAGATGTGATTAAAAATTTTGAGGTGATGATAAAAGATTATGACCTTCTTGAAGAGAAATTCAAGAAATTGTCTAAAGAAAATGAAAGTTTGAAAGAAGAATTGATTAAGTTAAAAGAATCTGAAAAACCCAATTCTCCTGAAATTGTGATTGTCTCAAAAAATATTCCAATAGATGTTGAAAAGGTTTCTAAAATGGAGAAAGGGAAGAGGAAGATAGATGAAATTGATACAGAAGTTGTACCTGAATCATCATCAAAAGCTCAAAGAACTGAAGAGTCATTTGAAGAAGAAAATTAAGAAAGCCAAGAACCAGTTATTCAAGACAAAATTGGTGCTTTGGAAGACTTGGAAGATGAATATAATGATGATTGGTATAATGAGGTACTTGATGATGAAGATGTGGATGAAGAATTTGAAAATCCTACTTTTGAGCATGATCAAGGGGTTGATGATATTTCAATAGATTTTGAAGATAGGTATAACTACCTTGTGAAGATGAAATATAACAGAGTCTTTTTAGATGGGCTAACAGTTTCTCAAATAAACGATGAATATGAGAAATGTATAGCTGCAGAATCTTTTGCACCGATAGATCCTAATGAAATAATCATGGAACACGGTGAATGGGATAGAGGACAAGAAAGTATTAATGTTGATGAAATTTCTAGTTCTGAGCTGCACCATCCTGACCCAGAGGAGATGAGCATTCCAGCATTAAGGTCATGGTTGCAAGCCAGAAATTACCCGTGGAAAAGATTGAAGAGACTACAGTCAGTTTCGTTGAGAAATTTGGTTAAGAGTTTTCAACAAACTGAAAAACAAACAAACAAGATGATAATTCTAGATACTAATAATCCTCAGTATTTAGACATTACTAAGAGAACAAGGTTTTTGAAACCTCAAGAGATAAAGCAAATGGCGCAAAAGTCTAGTGCTTATGAACGAAGAAAAGAGCTGATTAAAATGTTTCCTCAAACTGAACAACAAGTTTATAAAGCCTCCACTGAGCAAAAGCATATTTTTGATAGTGCTAGATCCACTGGCGATTTAGTAAGGAATGTATTGCAAAAAGGTCAATCAGTTGCTGAATTGTTAAATGCTATGATTGCACCTGACTTTACAAATCAAGTCAAAATAATTGCATGGAAATACGATGAAGTTTTTGATGCTTTTCTGATCAAAAGAGTAAAATGCTGTTTGTGATGTATATCATTTTTTCTCTAGCATAATCAAACTTCCAGTCCAAGATTTGAAAGAGCTGAACAAACTTGAGTTGATAAACCCTTCTGGAGCAAAACGTGGAGATATGTTTGTAGAGCTTCTAAGAAGAGGGTTGGCTAGAACAAGTAACTTCCTTCAAACTAGATGTGATCAAGAGGATAAGGAGTACTTTTCTATGCTGAAGAAAAATAAGAAGATTAGAGGATTACAATCGGAAGAAGAGCATTTCATGGTGGAATTTTGTGATAAGTAGTTTGAAAAGGTAACCACTCCTGGATTGAAGGTGATAGAAGGCAATCAAAAGACCAAACCTATACTGAGATGGTTTTACAATACATCTTCTTTTGATCTCAAACTGGTCCGAAATCTTGAAAATTGGGATAAGGACATGATTTCTCTGTTTGGTACTTTTGAGTTGAAATTGCTCCATCCAAGTTACATCTCATTCTTATCTATGCAGAAATTTGAGAAAGTAGCTAATAAGACTGCTGAACAAGATAAGAAATATTTTATATCAATTATTAATGTCATGAATGCAGCTATGGAGCGAATCTCATTGAGAAAAGCTCTTGCTTATGCAAACATTGTGAAAAGAGATATCAATGACATTGAATTCATGAGAATTTCAAGGAAAGGAGTGTTAGAAGTGTATTGCAAAGAAAATAAACATCCTATTGAGTTGTATGCAAATGTTGATATTGCATTCTTGTCAAAGGATACATTAGAAAGGATGAAGTTGATTGATATAAAAACAAATGAATCAAAGCCAGAACAAGCTGTGCTTGCTGGAAAATTCAAGTCATCTATTGAGAATGCTTTGAAAAAGATTGAGTTGTACAAGAAGAAGCCTATGTTCAAGGTGAAAGAAGAACCAGAAGACTTCTTTGAATGATAATGATGAAAGAGTCAAGAAGATTGAAGATGAAAGAGAGAAGACAAAAGAGATGAGAAGAATACAGATTGAAGAGAATGAAGACAGAAGACTTTTGAAGGCTGAAGACATATGTAAATCTTAGGGGGAGTATTTTAGTCCTCTAGAAAGATTAACATTAGTCTTAGTGTGTCTTTTACAATTTTGCCTTAGTATAGGGACTAGAATTGTAAATAGATAGTCTTTAGTTCATTGATAGTATAAATAACTTTGTCTAGAGTAGAATTTAGAAGTTGTAACAATTGCTGCTTTCTTACTCTTGTAATTGACTTTGCTATATCAATGAACTGTGAATTTTGTTGATATTTGCTTGTTTTAATTACAATTGTTTGTATTTCTTTGAATTGTTCACATAATTTGTTACAGATTGATGCATTTGATCCTATCAGGATTGTATGTACGCGCCAGGGAAGCAATGCTATGAGTGTGGAGATCCAGGACACATGAGGAATAAGTGTCCCAAGCTAGCAAGAGATAAGGATTCCAGACCCAATAAGCCTAAGGGAAGGGCGTTCATGATGGACCCAAGTGGTGCTCGTAAAGAACCTATTATGGTCAATGGTACGTTTCTCATAAACAACCAACCTGTTGATACATGTGTACCTAGATTCTGAGCTAAATGTAATATCTTTGTAATGTCTTACTTATATGTAATTGAAAGTTGACTAATGAAATGCAAGTGGTTGTGAATGCTGACGAAGTATGGTGTATGGTGTAATGTTGACGTTCAACGTTTCATCATCCCCCCTGCTGGAAAAGGTCCATCGTCATTCTTTGACTACGATGGCTTTTTCAAATCATTCAATCTTCCTCAGATAGATTCAGATGATGATATTGCTACTCAGATGATGCACGATGTTCTAAACTTACCAAATCTGGATACTAGCAATGCAGCACCTGCAAGTGGTTCATCGGGATCTGCCACAACCGATCGGGATGATAGTGAGGACTCTTCTGATGAAGAAGAAGCAACTGAAACTAGCAATGCACCAAATGTTGATCAAGAAGGAAGCTCTTCAGCTGCTGAACCTACATCTGGAAATACTGATACTGAACCTCCAGTCACAACTTTGGACTCTGAAGTTGATGTTCCTACAACTCCTTTGACTAGGATCAGTACGAGTCATCCGCCAGATGCTATCATTTGTGATCTCCACTCCGGCGTGCAAACTAGAAGTCAATTGTACACTGCTGATTATGCTGAAGTAATGGAAAAGGGCTACGTGAATGATGGAGCTTACAGATGGTTTGTCTCTCAAATTGAACCCAAACACGTAAGTGATGCCCTTAAGGATGAAGCATGGGTCAATGCTATGCAAGAGGAGTTGCTACAGTGTAAGAAACTTGGAGTGTGGACTCTTGTTGACAGACCCAAAGGAGTCAAAGTAATTGGTACCAAATGGGTACTTAAGTGCAAGAAGGATGACCAGGGTGTTGTTATCAGAAACAAGGCACGGTTGGTTGTTCAGGGCTTTAGACAAGTTGAAGGAATCAACTATAATGAAGTCTTTGCTCTAGTAGCTAGAATGGAAGCTATTCGCATCTTTCTAGCCTACGCCTCTTACATGAAAATCAAAGTCTATCAACTAGATGTTAAGAGTGCATTCTTGCATGGGGAAATCCGTGAAGAGGTATATGTCAGTCAACCCGAAGGATTCAAAGATCCTTATCATCGGGACAGAGTCTACAAGCTAGACAAGGCTCTGTATGGGCTACATCAGGTTCCTCGAGCATGGTATGGAAAAGCTTTCCACCCATCTGTTGAAGCACGGCTTTCGCAGGGGTGTGATTGACTGCACATTGTTCATCAAAGAAAAGGATGGTGATTTGCTTCTGGTGCAAATATATGTGGATGACATAATCTTCGGTTCACGAAACGAAGAGTTATGTAAAGAGTTTGAATCTGTGATGAAGGCTGAGTTTGGGATGAGTGCAATGGGAGAAATGAAGTTCTTTCTAGGATTACAGGTGGATCAAACCTCTACCGGCATCTTTTTGCATCAGACTAAGTATGTAGGTGACATTCTTAGTCGCTTTGATATGGAAAATGTCTCTGCTTCTGGTACCCCACTCGCCACAAATCATGATGTGGCTCTTGATGAGAATGGGGATTTGGTGGATGCCACCATGTATCGTGGGATGATCGGATCTCTCATGTATCTCACTGCCTCGCGTCCAGATATCATGTATGCCACATGTTTGTGTTCCCGATATCAAGCGAAACTCAAAGTAAATCATCTGATTGGAGTCAAGAGGATTTTTCGTTATCTGAAGGGTACTCCAACACTGGGGTTGTGGTATCCTCATGATGATGACTTTGAGCTAACGGCGTATAGTGACTCGGATTATGGAGGCTGCAAAATGAATTACAAGTCTACGTCAGCAGGATGTCAATTTTTCGGGAGAAGATTGGTAACTTGGCAGTGCAAGAAGCAGACATCAGTTGCTCTATCTACCTGCGAAGCTAAATACGTTGCCGCCGCCAGCTGTTGCTCTCAAATCATTTGGATACAACAGCAAATGCGGGACTACGGTTTGCATTTCACTTCTACTCCTATATATGTTGATAATTCTGCTGCAATTGCAGTAACGCATTTCACTTCTACTCCTATATATGTTGATAATTCTGCTGCAATTGCAGTAACTAAAAATCCGGTTCAACATCCTAAGACCAAACACATAGGCATAAAGTATCACTTCATACGCGACTGCTATGAAAAACACTTAATTGATGTGGTCAAAATAAACACGGATTTTCAACGCGCTGACCTCTACACGAAACCGTTTGATAAACCAAGATTTTTCTATCTGTTAGAGGTCAACGGTGTTAAAAAGAAAAGTGATGTTATCTCCGAAGAAACAGATACATAGTCCGACACCGTTTTTTTTAATTTTTTCATATTTCTTTTATTTTAATTTTTTTAATTTCCTTGTCGTATAAAATTCCAAAAACACAAAAAGATTTTCTGTTTTAGAATTTTAGGGGGAGATTATTTTCAGTATTCAATTACTTAAAAAAAAGGGGGGGGAGGTAAGTAAAGCTGAAAAAGGCATAGACAAAAAGACAGGAAATGTGACTCAACAAAATGGAAAATGATAGTACACAGGCATCGGGTTACTTGGAACACCAAAAGGATTTTTGGTTTTGCAAGGTTAATTAAATCACAGGAAAATTATAAATCCGAGAAGTCTAAGTCTAACAAAATGGAAAAATGATAGTACGCTTGGTTGGTATTGTAATTACACAGAGAAAGTTGATCTAGGGAGGTGTTAGCTCACTATACGATGTGTCGGTAGATTCAACACATTAGAAGAGTAGACATCATTGGTAAACTCAATCTAAACTAATTGGTTCAATCAACTGTGGGTTCCCATCTTATCACTGGTTAACACAATCAGCTATTCCCGATAAGGGATAACGAGTAAATAAACGCCACCAAAGGTGTGCAAATGACCACAAAAAGAGCAAAGCATGAAAAAAATGAATACAAGCGCAATCATGCTGATAACCAAATGTTGTTAGTGCGTTATGTGAAAAAGAAAAAAAGAAATGCTCTAACAAGGAGATAGGTTGTGTGCCTCTCTGCTGTGCGATGGCACTGACCTATGGATAAGCATAACCTACATATTCTAGAATTCATTGTTGTTTGCCGCCTCTCTGCTGTGTGATGGCACTGACCTGAGGCCTGGCTTCTCTTTGCAAGCTATAAGAATAGTCTCTTCTTGTCAAAATACCTATAGACCGCTCGAAAGTCCTCAAAGGAATATTGATTACCATATAAGCTTGGGATCCACAAACGTTGGTTGAAAGAATAAAACTTAATTATTCACCAATGCATCAAAAGTTTGTGTATGGATTTAAGTGGACAAGTATACTGACAATCGTTGTGTGTGCATCGACTGAAGTTGATAATCAAAGTACGTTACGTATCATATCAAGCATGATTTCCAGTTAGATCTTAGAAGTCTTAGATGAGTGAGAAAACTGTGATATGAAATTTATGCAAGTGCTTAAAATTAATTACAAATCAAAGGTTCCAAGTAATGTTGTTTATGCCCGTCTGATTCCATATGAGTCTGTCCTTGATATGATGTCAATGCTAATGGGCTACACAAACCTACCCTAACAATAATCACAAAAAGATGTTCGTTTTGTTCATAGTTTAAAGTTTCTTTAATTTATTAGTATAAGTGTGTCTATGTCGGACTGTGTATATTGTCATCTGGTAATGTCACTAAACGAGCTTAATGTTTATTTAAACAAATTGTTTCTGAAAGGATAAAAGTATCACATCTGAGGTGATAAGTTGGATAAATGGATCACGTCTGAGGTGATCGGGTGGATAAATGGATAACGTCTGAGGTGATCGGGTGGATAAATGGATCACGTCTGAGGTGATCAGTGGGTGTGTTAATTTAAAAGTGATCATGTCTGAGATGATCAATTGCACATAATGTTTTATCAATTGTTTCAGAAAAACTATGTGTCGGTAAATGAAATGACTAAAATGGCACAAGTATGGCCCAGTTGCATGACTGAATCATCAGTATGAACCAGTCGTACGAATGGAGCATACGAATGAGTACAATCGTACGATTGGACAATGCGAATGAATCCAATCGCACGATTGAAAGTGACCGACTAGGTCAGATGTGCGAATAAAGTTTAATCGTGCGATTGAAGATGAACGATTGGGTGAATCGTACAAATGAATCTCAGTCGCGTGACTCACTCATGTGATTAGACTCACTCGTACGACTGACCTATGCGACTCGGCTCAGTCGCCCGACTGGGATTTGCCCTAGTATATATAGGCCGAATCAGCATCAGTCGCTCATTCACCCAAATCGCCTTCTCTATACGCAAGACCTAACAAACGGCTGCCAAAATTTCATTTGATTCATATTTACCTTCGTTTTGTGCGTTCTAACCTTCATTTGTGCTTCTACAGGTAATACTCGTGGAGTTTCATCGATAAAACTGATAAATGACACCTAGAATCACTCGAATTCTGACCCAACAGTAACCGAGATCTTAACGAACAAATAGACCATCAAAACTAATCTAAACTTTCAAACAGAAGTTAAAATACACTTAATCGGTCGTTTCTGAGTGTAATGAGCCTAAGTTCGACGTTTAAAATCAAGTTTAGCTCAAAAACAAGAATTTGAATGGACAAACTGTCGAGTAGGCGACTGGACACACTGATGAACTTCAATCGCCCGACTGAGAAGACGACTAGTCTCTGTCGCACGACTGAGATGAACGAATGGTTCAATCATATGACTATGTCCATTCGCTTGACTTAGTCGCCCGTATGAACCAATTCACCCATATAAAGCTCAGTCGTCCTACTCAGTCGCACGACTATGTTCATTCATTTGCTCAGTCACCCGATTTAACCAAGGTGTAAAGCTCATTGACTTTAAATTTGCTATCTTCTGCATGCACTAACGGTTACTTACATTGTGTGACAGATGACAAGTCGATGGAATATGAGCACGAACCACAACATTTGTGCTCATGTGGACTTGACCTCTAGGAATGCCGCCAAGTTTTCTGGCATTATCACATTTTTGAGGAGATCGAGGATATTCCGAGCGATCTCTGCACAGTGTACACCATACAGGTCGATACAGCAGTCGTTTTGGGAACATGCTGTTGTAGACAGATCCAGGGAGCCATATACTATTAGAAGCTCTATCTTTGGACAAGATATCGAGCTATCTGAGGAGGATATACAAACAGTACTGGAGCTTGGGGACGATGCAGAACACCCAACTAGACTGCATCCCCTTACTGTCCGAGGTTGTTTTATGAGGGCAAAGTACTCGGGGGACATCAACTCGGGTATGCTTAACAAAAGCAACTTGTGCCCCCAATTCAAGTATCTTGCCCATGTGCTTCTACGTTGCATTGCCTCGAGGAAGGGAGGATTTGATGAGTTGTCTGAGCAAATGCAAAGCGCATATGTTGCGCTGGTGCTGAACCTTCCATTCAGCTTTTCACGGATGATCTTCACCTATTTGGTGGAGAACATCGAAACCAAAGGGAAGGAAAGCTTCTGCATGTACCCAAGGTACATCCAGATGATTATAGACCAGAAGCTCCCCCAGCTCCCGAAAGCTCAAGATGATGCTGTCGTCCTGGAGATCATGGACGATACTACATTAGGAAGGATGAAGGTATACCAGGGCAAGCAGGTCAAGCCCCCGGTGAGGAGTTTGTTTGGGCATTTGGCCCGTGAGGATTACGTGGCGCCAGCTAGGAGAAAGTGGCGTCACGATGATAGTGACTCGGATGTTGAGCCGATTGCTTTTCCCTCCGATGACTCCGACGACGACGATGACGGTACTGATTAGGGACGAGATGGTCAGGGAGGACCAGAACCAGCTCCAATTCACCATGATTTCCATATGCAAGAAGAGGAGGAGTCAGATGAAGAGCCTCTAACGAGGACTGTGGGTAGCAAAGTTATTGCCACAGAAAGAGGCTTGAGGGCAGTAGGTGGACGCCCAGTGGAGTCCGGGGATGCTACAACGACATCAGATCCCTCATATGCCCCGGATCCGATCAGTAGCCAAGGGGGAGCATCAGGATCCAAAGGATCCAGGATAAAGCGAATGGCTTAGGCCCAAGGGAAGAGGCACAAACGCCGAAGGCTTACTCTGCTCACTACCACCACCACACCCACTACCTCTACACCACCCACTACCACAGCCACCACATCCACTCCATCCCAAACACCTCAAGCCACCACCACCATTCCTACATCTCACACTCCCACATCCACCACCACCACCACTGTACCCCCTACTATATCAATCCCATCGCCTCCCATATTCACCACAGCCACCACAACCACCACTACTGACCAAACCGGACCCTCATCAGCTCCATCCAGCTCATTCATACCACCAGTTCTGTTGTAGAGCAGCTTGTTGCACTAAACAGCATGGTGGTCAAGCTGATGGCTTCGGATGAGGCCAAGACTGCTCAGATTCAGCAGTTAAGAGAGCAGTGTTTATTAGAGCATGAGATTGAGACGAATAGAAAGTTGGATGAGTTAAAGGCAGCAAACAAGTCTATCTTGCTAAAGCTGAAAAGAACTCGGAGTGAGCCCATCAAGATTGGTAAAGGGGACGATGATGAGGAGGACGATGATGATGAGGATGACGATGATGAGGATGATGAAGATGAGGATGATGAAAGTGAGGAAGGTGATGATAGTGATGACAAGAAAGATGATGATGATGATGAAGGAGGTGAGGTTGCAGGAGAACAAAGTGATGAAGCAGCAGACGAGAGGCGTACTAAACAATGTCAAGACCAAGGAACCTCTATGTCTGCCCCACCTAAAGATACTCCTGAGATACAAGACAAAAGTACTGATTAGTTATTTATGTTTCTGTATTTAAAAGGCTTTTGTACTTGGAAAAATTGTGTAACTATTATGTAATTAACGTTTATATCTTTTGTCTTAATAATGATTGTGTTTGATTACTTACTAACAAGTATTGTGTTGCATGTTTAAATCAAGCAGATTCAAACTTTCAAAGAGACGAATACGATGTCAAACCCCTACAACAGGTCAAGAGTCAGTTAACAATTATTCTTGATCTGCAGGGTATCGTGAGGAGATCAGTTGAGTATACCCCTGAAGAGTGAGAGATTATACACAGTTTCACTAATGAACAGTTGGCAGAAATGTTCAAACTCAACACCGATGACATAGTGAAAGACGCTCCCAAAGTCCAAGTTGATAGTGATGAAGAATTACACGACGTAGATGAGATTGAGATAGAAGATATAACAGACCAATGCTATCCAGAGTACACTGACACTGAAGGTCATGTCATTCCAAATCTGGATGACAATCTGGTCAGCGAGACTTTTGATACTCTGGATAAGATGGAAGAAGAGTCCGACAAACAAGAAGATACAGCCAGAGCTACTGAGGAGGAACTCAAAGAGAGAAAAGCTGAATGGGCTGCTTGTTTTGCGGATCTTCATGCCCAACGAAGTGCTCCAACGTCTGATGCCTACACCAAGCTCTATAGAGTGAAGAAACATCAAAAGGTGTCTGGCAAGATTATATCGTGGGCGTATTTTGATGACCTTAACGCTTATGCGGTTAAGAGAGAGAAAGGTATCGAGTATTTTAGATTCCCACACAATCTAAAAACTCTACCTGGTTTTGAGCTCAACCAACTGGCAAAGCTGAAGCTACTGTATGTTGATCCCAGAAAGATGTCAGGTTGGTTCGAAGCTGCGTTAAAGAAAGAGTACCACACTCGGTGGGTAAACTTCAGGCCTCAGCAACCTACGAGGTACATTCGAAGGTCTGAAGTGGATCCACGAACCGGGAAGCCAAAGATTGTGTTGAAGTGGCGTCCTCCACATACTATGTCGAAGATCCCTCTTAGGGAAATGCCTCAGGACATCACGCCACACTTCAAGTGGAGGTACTATGATTGGCGAATAGCAGAAGCAGTCATAGTTCTGAACAGAGATGGACAGATGGATGTCATCAGGGTATTTGACCCAATGTGGCTCACAAACTTGTCAGAGAATGATGTTTATACTCTCTACAAGTGGCCACTGTTCTATGACTCACAAGACATCGTACAAGCTCTCCAGTTCCAGAATGTCATACGCATCTGTTTTGTATTTGAAATACATGCAGGTGTAACCAGAGAGGAGAAGTTCAAGAAGTACGAGGAGATAATGGGTAAAGCAAGACATTAGAGGAATCTAGGTCCAAGGGGGAGTTTGTTGATACATGTGTACCTAGATTCTGAGCTAAATGTAATATCTTTGTAATGTCTTACTTACATGTAATTGAAAGTTGACTAATGAAATGCAAGTGGTTATGAATGCTTATAATGTTTATATGTTTCATTAATGGGTTGTGAAATGAATGGTTGATAGTTTATTTAGGTAGATGGTTGTTTGAATGATATGCTTAATGTTATGATAATTAACACATTCAAACTTAACATTATGAAGTTATTATGCGAATGGGCCATGCCAATGGACCATACGCATGAATAACTTCATGCGAATGGCTCAGTCGCACGATTGAACCAGGAGACTGGATCAGTCATAAGAATGAAGCAGGAGATTGAACCAGTCGTATGACTGAAGGCTCAGTCATGCTATGGATCAAACGCATAGCTCAATCGCACGACTGAACCATGCGAATGGTTCCGCACGAATGAGAAACCCTTACCTATAAATACCACCTAGTTCGTGGAAAAACGTAACACTTCGAATACTTGCAACCCTAGTCGACCCAGAACATCCTGTTCGTCCATTCCAACTTCATAGAACATCTGAGATCAATCCTAGTCCGTTCTTAATGTTTTCTAATCGTTAGGTTTGATCTTGATTACGTTCTCCCTGATTGGATCACCAATCAAATAGGATTCCGCACTATTTGATCCGGTATAACAAAGAATCAGTTAGTACTCCGTACGTATACGATCCTAACACAACCTGCTACCGTTCTATTTGATACTGGAGCAACTGCTAGTTTTGTTTCTACTACCTTTAGGCATTTGATTGATTTGGCAGCTTGCACCTTAACTGATGCATTTACTGTAGAATTAGCTGACGGTAATGTAATAGAGACTAACGAAATCATCAAAGATTGTAAATGGTCCTAGAGGGTAGTTCATTTAATATAAACTTAATGCCTATAAAGTTAGGAGGTTTTGATGTGGTAGTAGGGATGGATTGGTTGGCTAGGAATAAGGCTGAAATCGTGTTTGACGAGCGTTTACTTAAGATATCTTTAGCCGATGGATAGATGTTAGTGGTACATGGTGAGAGGAACCACCGGCTATGCACCATGATATCTCATGTAAAGGCTACTAAGAGGCTCAAGCAACGTTCATAATTTATGTGACGAAATCCAGAGGGTAACAGAAATTTGAAGACATATCTGTGGTGTCCGAGTACTTAAAAGTATTCCCCGAAGACTTACCAGGACTCCCTCCAACCCACCAAGTTGAGTTCCAGATAGATTTAGTACCTGGTGTCATACCGGTGGCCAAACCACCTTATCGACTCGCTCCGCCCGAAATGAAGGAGCTGATGCTACAAATCCAAGAATTGCTTGATAAAGGGTTTATACGACCAAGTGTTTCACCGTGGGATGCTCCAGTACTATTTGTTAAGAAGAAGGATGGAACACTAAGAATGTGCATCGACTATCGGGAACTGAATAAGCTTACCATAAAGAACCGTTATCCTCTTCCTAGAAATGATGACCTATTTGATATGTTGCAAGGAGCCAGCTATTTCTCCAAGATAGACTTGCGATCGGGATACCACTAACTAAAGATAAAAGAAGAAGACATTCCCAAAATAGCCTTCAGAACTAGGTATGAACACTACGAGTATTTAGTCATGCCTTTCGGACTGACTAACGCGCCAGCAGCATTCATGGATCTCATGAACTGTGTATGCGATCTGTATCTAGACAAGTTTGTAATCGCATTTATTAATGATATCTTGATCTACTCCCGAAGCAAAGAAGAACATGAGAAGCATCTCCGACCAATCCTCGAACTACTCAAGAACGAGTAATTATACGCAAATTGTCCACAAATTGTCCTGATGAATGGAGGTCCTGCTATACTTGTGGACAGCGCGGTCATATTTCTACAAATTGTCCTCGCTATCATACTCCAAGAATTAAGGTTGAGCTAAGCAACAAAGTTAATCTAGATTCAAAACAGCGATCTACGACTCCTGTTAGATCAAAAACACCTATTAGGTCTAAAACACCTTCTAGGTCGTTTTCGTCTCCTCCACGCCAAAGGCAACACAGACAAGTCACTGACAAGTCTGTGATGCCAGCGGTAAAACCTGTTTCTGAATCTAAACCATATGCTCAAACTGTAAATCAGTCTAAGGTTTAACACAAACAATCCTTTCACAGGGATGGTTTGTGGAAAGCCAAAACGACTGATGTGTCTGAAAGCAAGGACAAGTTGAAAGTTGAGATTCCACCCACTGATAAAGGACAGTGGGTCGAATTCATGATGGTTGATTCCTCTGGGAAACCCAAGCCAGTCAAGGCTTGGGTCCCCCTCCTTAACTGATTATTTTCTCTTATGTGCAGGTTGTCCGCTATAGTGCGTCTACAAATACATGGATAGTAGATAGCGGAGCTTCCAGGCACATGACAGGAAACAAGTCTCTCCTTTTCAATGTCAAACAAATTAAAGGGGGACACGTTTCCTTTGCTGGTAACAAAGGAGGCTACATTACTGCTCAAGGCGAAGTTGGTAATGAAAAGGTAAGGTTCGACAAAGTCAATTTTGTTCAGCAATTAGAAAACAATTTGCTTTTAGTGTCTCAGATATGTGACAAGGGCTTCAAAGTGATGTTTGACAACTGCAAGTGTTACATACTGAAGAAAGAGATGGAGATTCCAGAGGAGCAGGTCTTAATGTCAGCATCCAGGTACAATGATCTATATGTATTGGATATGTCTAATGCTTCTTCCTCTGATTCTACAATTCAGTGTTTCTTATCCAAAGCAACAGAGAAAGAATCCATCTCATGGCACAGAAGAATGGGACATATTAATCACCAGAAGATGAATCATCTGATTCATAACAACTTAGTTGAAGGAGTTACTGTCAAGAACTTCCAACTTCCTGATTTTTGTGTCTCGTGCAAGAAGGGAAAGCAGACCAGGAAATCTCACAAGACCAAGCACGTCAATTCTATCAAGATGCCCCTGGAGCTACTACACATGGATCTCTTCGGTCCAGTCAGCATGAAGACTATCGCTGGAGACTGGTACTGCTTCGTAGTCACTGATGACTACTCACGATTCTCGTGGCTGATGTTTCTGAAAGCAAAGTCAGAAACCTTTGACTCATTCAAAGTGCTGGTCACCACTCTTGAATCACTTTACAAGCTGAAGGTTAGGAAAATTCGCTCAGACAATAGAACCGAGTTTAAGAATCAGTGGATGGATGCTTTCTGCAAAGAAAAGGGAATTGTTCATCAATTCACCTCTGCATACACACCACAGATGAATGGAGTTGTTGAGCGAAAGAACAGGAGCTTGATCGAGACAGCCAGGACCATGTTGGCAGACTCAAAACTGCTAGTGCAGTTCTGGAAGGAAGCTGTTGGCAATGCATGCTACACACTCAATCGTGTGTCAGTAGTGAAGAGGCACGGGAAGACTTGCTATGAGTTACTAAAGAAGCGTAAGCCTAACCTGGAGTATCTGGAACCTTTCGGTGCTCCATGTACACTTCTGAAGAAAACTCAAGAGGGTAAGTTCAATGAAAAGGCAGATCAGGGGATCTTTCTGGGATACAGCATACCCGACAAACATGTTTACAACAACTCTACTGGTCAGGTAGAAGTATGGTGTAATGTTGATGTTCAACGTTTCACCATCCCCCCTTCTGGAAAAGGTCCATCATCATTCTTTGACTACGATGGCTTTTTCAAATCATTCCATCTTCCTCAGATAGATTCAGATGATGATATTACTACTTAGATGATGCACGATGTTCTAAACTCACCAAATCTGGATACTAGCAATGCAACACCTGCAAGTGGTTCATCGGGATCTGCCACAGCTGATCGGGATGATAGTGAGGACTCTTCAGTTGATGAAGAAGCAACTGAAACCAGCAATGCCCCAAATATTGATCAAGAAGGAAGCTCTTCAGCTACTAAACCTGCATTTGGAACTACAGATACTGAACCTTCAGTCACAATTATGGATTCTGAAGCCTGGGTCAGCAAAATGAATTACAAGTCTACGTCGCATGATGTCAATTTTTCGGGAGAAGATTGGTAACTTGGCAGAGCAAGAAGCAGACATCAGTTGCTCTATCTACCTGCGAAGCTGAATACGTTGCCGCCGCCAGCTGCTGCTCTCAAATCATTTGGATACAACAGCAAATGCGGGACTACGGTTTGCATTTCACTTCTACTCCTATATTTGTTGATATTCTTCTGCAATTGCAGTAACTAAAAATCCGGTCCAACATCCTAAGACCAAACACATAGGCATCAAGTATCACTTCATACGCGACTGCTATGAAAATCATTTAATTGATGTGGTCTAAATTAACACGGATTTTCAGCGCGCTGACCTCTACACCAAACCATTTGATAAACCCAGATTTTTCTATCTGCTAGAGGTCAACGGGGTTAAAAAGAAAAGTGATGTTATATTAGAAGAAACAGATACATAGTTCGACACCTGTTTTTTTAATTTTTAGTATTTCTTTTATTTTAATTTTTTTAATTTCGTTGTCGTATAAAAATCCGAAAACATAAAAAGATTATCTGTTTTAGAATTTTAGGGGGGATTATTTATTATTTCAGTATTCATCTACTTAAAAAAAAATTGGGAAGGTGAGTAAAGCTGAAAAGGCATAGACAACAAAACTGGAAATGTGACTCGATAAAAATTGGAAAATGATAGTACACAGGCATCGAGTTACTTGGAACACCAAAATGATTTTCTATTCAGAAATGTTAATTAAATCACTGAAAATTTATAAATCAGATAAGTCTAAGTCTAACAAAATGGGAAAATGATAGTAGGTTTGATTGGTACTGTAACCACTTGGAGAAAGTAGATCTAGGGTTGTGCAAGTGCACCATACGATGTGTCAGTAGATTCAACACAATAGATCAGTAGACATCATCAGTGATTTGGCTTAAATTAAAACAATTCAACAAGTTATGGGTTTTCATGGTATCCCTGGTCTGCACAATCAATCAATTTCCAGTAAGGGGTGAGGAGCAAACAAATGCCACAAATATGAGCAAAGACCTGATAAACAGAGCAAAAGATGACAAATGTCACAGAAAAAATGTATATTATAATACATTGCTCTAAGAAGAAGATAGGTATTGCGCCTCTCTGCTGTGCGATGGCACTGACCTGAGGCTTGGCATGCCCTACCTGTTCTAAGAATTCATTGTTGTTTGCGCCTCTCTGCTGTGCGATGGCACTGACCTGAGGCTTAGCATCTCTTTGACAATTCTTAGAACCAAATCCTCTAATTCCCAGACCGCTCAAAAATCTCCTGAGGAAGATTGATTTCCATATACCTGTGGAACACACAAATACTTGTTGATCTAATTCATCAAATTAATCGCTGATGTGTGTCAAAAGTCTGTGTATGGATTTAAGTGGACAAATATACTGACAATCGTCATGACTGCATAGCCTGATGGTCAAAATCAATGAGTATTACATATTAGTTCAAACATGATTCCCAGTTAGTGCTTAGAAGTCTTAGATCAATACAAACTGTGATATGTCATCATGCAAGGTGTAATTAGCACAAAATGTTCCAAGTAATGGTGTATATGCATGTCTGATTCCAAATGAGTCTGTCCTTGATATAATGTCAATGCTAATAGGCTACACAAACCTGCCCTAACAAAAATCACAAAAAGATGTTCATTTTGTTCGTAGTTTAAAATTTTTCAATTTATTAGTATAAGTGTGTCAATGTCGGACTGTGTATATTGTTATCTGTTAATGTCACTATACGAGCTTAATGTTTACTTAAACAAATTGTTTCTGAAAGGTTAAAAGGATCATGTCTGAGGTGATCAGATGGATAAATGGATCACGTCTGAGGTGATCGGGTGGATAAATGGATCACATCTGAGGTGATCGGGTGGATAAATGGATCACGTCTGAGGTGATCGGGTGGATAAATGGATCATATCTGAGGTGATCAAACTGTTTTATTAAAATGGTCATGTCTGAGGTGATCAAACTGTCAATAACGTTCTATCTACTGTTAAATGGAATTAAATGTCGTATGGTAAGATGGTTAAAATGTTACAAGTATGGCCATTCGCACGACTGAACCATTAGTATGATCCAGTCGTCCGATTGGAACACACGATTGAGTCAAGTCGTACGAATGGGCAGTGCGAATGAATCCAATCGTACGATTGGAGGTGACTGACTGTAACAGTCGTTTGGATGAACGTCAATTGCACGATTGGGGATGGACGATTGGGTTAATCACACGACTGAGACTCAGTCGCACAACTGACCTATACGACTAGGCTCAGTCGCACGACTGACCTAAGCGACTAGGCTCAGTCGCCTGACTAGGATTTGTCCTAGTATAAATACAGGGCGAATCAGCATCAGTCGCTCACTCACCCAAATCGCCCCCTATTCGTACGACCTAGACGAACCTCTTCCAAAATTTTGTTTGATTCATATCTTCATCTATTTGTGTGTTTTAACGTTCAAGTGTACTTATACAGGTAATGTGTGAGATGGTTCATCAATAACACCAATCAATGACGTATCGAATCTCTCGAATTTCAACCCAACAGTACCCGAGAACATAATGAACAAATAGACTATCCAAACTAAGCTAAAAGTTCAAACAAATCTCAAAATATGCTTAATCGGTCGTTTCTGAGTGTAATGAGCCTAAGTTCGACGTTTAACATCAAGTATAGCTCAAAACAAGAATTTGAATGGAAAAACCGTCGAGTAGGCGACTGGACACACTGATGAACTTCAATCGCCCGACTGAGAAGACGACTAGTCTCAGTTGCACAACTGAGATAAACGAATGGTTCAGGCGCACGACTGAACTATACGACTAAGTTCAGTCGCCCGACTAAGTCTATTCGCTTGACTTAGTCGCACGTATGAACCCATTCGCACGTATAAAGCTCAGTCGTCCTGCTCAGTTTCACGAATATATTCATTCGTTTGCTCAGTCGCACGACTTGACCAAGGTGTAAAGTTCATTGACTGTAATTTGCTATCTTCAACATGCACTAACATTTACTTACATTGTATGACAGATGGCAAGTCGCTGGGTAATAAGCACGAAGCACAACATCTGTGCTCATGTGGATTTGACATCCAGGAATGCAGCAGAGTTCTCTGGCATTATCGCATTCTTGAGGAGATCGAGGATCTTCAAAGCCATATCTACTTCCTGCACTCCCTATCGCTCGGTACAACAGGCATTCTGGGAGAATGCGGCTGTAGACAGATCCGTCGAGCCCTACCGCATCAGGAGCTCTATCTTTGGCCAGGCCATCGAGATCACCGAGGAAGATCTGAAGACAGTCCTGGAGTTTGGGGACGATAGTGACTGTCCAACTCGGCTACACCCGCTGACTGTTAGAGGGTGTTTTCTACGGGCTAAGTATTCTGGGGACATCAACTCAAGTATGCTCAACAAGAGCAATTTGTGCCCCCAGTTCAAGTATCTAGCTCATGTGCTGCTCAGATACATTGCCTTAAGGAAAGGAGGCTTTGATGAACTATCTGAGCAGATTCAGAACGCATACGTTGCGTTAGTGTTGAACCATCCGTTCAGCTTTTCACGGATGATATTCACCTATTTGGTGGAGAACATCAAAACCAAGGGAAAGGAAAGCTTCTGCGTGTACCCGAGGTTTATACAGATGATCATTGATCAGAAGCTTCCCCAGCTTCCGAAGGAGAAAGAAGATGCTGTCGTTCTGGAGGTCATGGAAGACATGACATTGGGGAGAATGAAGGTTTACCGGGGGAAGCAGGTGAAGCCCCCGGTGAGGAGATTGTTTGGGCATCTGGCCCGAGAAGACTACGTGGCGCCAGTGAAGAGGAAGTGGTGCCACGATGATAGTGATTCTGATGTCGAGCAGATGGCTCTACCCTCTGATGACTCCGATGACGATCATGACTCGGATCAGGGAGGAGATGGTCAGGAAGAACCTGAACCAGCTCCGATACACCCTGACTTTCATATGCAAGAGGAGGAGGAATCTGATGAAGCACCACTTACCCGGACTGTGGGAAGTCGGGTGGTGGCAACTGGGCAAGGGATAAGGGCGGTTGGAGGATGCCCGGGAGAGTCTGGGAGCTCTTCGGCTGATCCATCCTACACCCCAGCCTCTCCCAGCAACCGAGGGGGAACCTCTGTGTCAAGGGGGACACGGAGGAAACACATGGCCAGGAGGATTACTCTTATTACCACCACCACAGCTACCACCACTACACCACCCACTACCACTACTACTACCACAGCCAACACCACTCCACCACCCACTAGCTCAATACCACCCTTTACTACAACACCACCCACCACCACCATTCCATCGTCCACAACCACTACTCAAACACCACCACCAATCTTCACCACTACACCACCCATCACTGCTACTCAAGCCGGATCATCCCACGCTCCAACAGGATCATCTCTCCTTCAATTTGGAGTAGAAGAACAGCTGGCAGCACTAAACAAAATGGTGTTGAAGCTGTGGGCTGCCGATGACGAGACGACTGCTCAGATTCGTCAGCTAGTAGATCTTACTGCCGCACAATATGAGCAGATATCTCAGCAGGCACAGCAGATTACTGCTCAGAGATTAGAGATATCCCAACTTCAGGAGAAAAATGTCATATCTTCTAAGAAGATTGAGGAGTTGGAAGAGGCCAAGAAGACCATCATGCTCAAACTGAAGGGCAGTAAGGATGAGCCACTGAAAATAAAGGATGATGATGGTGATGATGACGATGATGATGATGAAGATGAGGATGAGGATGAAGACGACGAGGATAATGATGACAATGATGATATGGATGGTGATGGGGAGTCCCATGACAAGGAAGGTGATGACAAAGATAGAGATGCAGCTACTTCTCCCTCTGATCCTGGGCAAGAACAACGAACCAAAAGAAAACAAGATCAGAGGGCTTTCTCTTCTACTCCGTCAACCTCCCACTCTACAGAAGAACAAGCTCAGATTCAAGGCAAAGCTCAAGACTAGACGTCCATTCATTATTTAAACTTTGTACTTGAACATTTGTACCAAATTTTGTGCTTTATAAATTAAATTAAAAGGTTAAACCAACATCATTTATGTGCTTAATGTATACTTACTTGTGTTGTAATTGGTTGTTAAACAGGTTCAGCTAAACAAGTAGATGAACACGATGTAGTGCCCCTCCGTAACATTGATTCTAAATTGACGATGATCCTCGATCTACAAGGGATCGTTCAACGATCAGTCAGCTACACTGCTGAGGAGGGGGAGATAATTCATGACTTAACAGATGAACAAATTGCAGAACTGTTTAGTCTGAATCCTGATGAGCTGGTGAAAAATGCTCTAGAGGTCGACATAGTCAGTGACGATAAACTACAAGACGTCAATGAAGTGGAGATTGAGGACATGACTGCTGATCACTATCCTCAGTATACTAACGCCGAAGGCGAAGTTCTCCCAGATCTGGGGGAAACATTTGACAGCAACATCTTCGATAAGGTAGAAGAGATGACTGCTGCTAAAGCAGCTGCAGCAGAAGCTCCTCAGGCAAATGATGTTGATCTAGCATCCAAAAAGGATGAATGGATAGCTTGCCTGGAGGAGATGAAGAACAGCGTGTGCAAAACAAGTCAAATGCCTACACCAAGCTTTACAAGATAAAGAAGCATCAGAAGGTGTCTGGCAAAATTATCAGCTGGGCATACCTTGAAGATCTCAAGGTGTATGCTATAAAGAGGGAGAAAGGAATTGAATATTTCAGATTCCCACACGATCTAAAAACTCTCCCTGGATTTGAGCTTAACCATCTAGCCAACTTGAGCCTCCTGTATGCTGTTCCAGGAAAGATGTCAGGATGGTTTGAGCAGGCACTGAAGAAAAAGTATCATACGAGGTGGGTAAATTTTAAACCTCAACAGCCCAGAAGGTTGAATCACAAGAAAGAGGTTGATCCCACCTCCGGAAGACCGAAGGTAGTTTTGAGATGGCACCCTCCGCGCACAATGTCACGTATTCCACTGAGGGAAATGCCACAAGATTTTGCACCCCATTTTAAATGGTGGTATTATGACTGGCGCACTGGTGGGGCTGTCATAGTGTTGGAAAAGGAAGGGAAGGTTGAGACAATTAGGGTATTCGACCCTATGTGGCTAACTAACTTGTCTGCTTCAGATGTATACATCTTGTACAAGTAGCCACTGTTTTTTGACACTCAAGATATCATGCAAGCGCTTCAGTTTCAACACGTTATACGTCTATGCTTCGCACTCGATATTCACTCTGGGGTTTCAAGAGAAGATCGGAAGAAGAGATTTGAAGAGTTCAAGAAAGAAGTCAAAGCCTAGATAGAACTAGGTCCAAGGGGGAGTTTGTTGGTACACATGTCCCCAGTTCTAGTCTAGTGAGCTTCAATGTAATAGAACTTCTTCTTGTAACACATATGTAACGTTTGATCATTATAATGAGAATTTCTTCTATTTATGTTTATTGGTTGTTTACATGTTATATCTATTCATATCAATTATTAGTACACGCATATATGACAATGTTATATAGGTTTACAGTTATTAGACATAGGTTTGAACCATCAAAGGTTCAAGAATGTGATTAACTAAGTAATCTGAAGTGACATCCGGTAATTTTCCGTTATCAAACTCCGTTAGTTCCGTTAAGTTTTTGCACACACGTGTCGTAAGCACACACTAGTTGTCGTTTGACGTTGGTGACTTAAATAATAATTAATAATGTTAATTTAATAATAATCTACTTGATTAGATGATTATTGTGTTATGCTTATGTGTTTACGCGATTTAAAGACTATTCGGAAATTTTATCGCGTAACGCGGAAACGCGCGTGTTATTTCGTATGTCTTGTGTTTTTACAAAATAAAATATCTAAGGGTTACCATTAGTTTATATGTTAATATTATTAAGTTAAAAACACATTACAAATAGTTAAAAACTTAATTTTTATAAAAATAACAAAATGCAAATTTAGAGGGGGTATAAATGTAAATTGGTTAAAATAAAACACCCCAAACCCCACCCTTTCCCCCATTCCATCGACCTGCAGCTCTCTTCTCCCCTTCCCTGCGTTTTTCAGCCTACAACACTCAAATCTTCATGGTTTTGATCGATTCCAAGCACTAGAACGCGATTTGGACCTTCCTTGACAAGTATACACATGAATTGAAGGTTAGTTTTGATGTTTTTGTGGGTTTCTTGACTTGGCCGAACCCTGCTGCGAAATTAGTGTTCAATAGGCTGAAATCTTGATGTTTTGATGTTGTTCACATGTTAGTTAGGTTGTATGTATGTTGTTTAAAGTTGATTATGCAAGAAAACAACACTTTTGATTGATTGATTATGAAACTTGATGAACATGAACCCTAATTCGAAAACTTTGGGGCTTTTATGGAATTGATTGTTGTTTGATGTTGTTAGGATATTAATTAGTTAGTATGAATGCTAGGAAACATGAAACATGCGTATGTATATGCTTTCATGTGAAATGTGTACACGTTCTGATTTCTGGCAGATTACATACCCTGTTTTCATCATGACATAACCAAATGAAGACGAGTCCAAAAACTGGTTTTCATGAGTCTAACATGTTCCTCATGGAGTCTAGTTTTTAAAACCTCCAACCTTGTCCAATTTGGGTGTGTAAAACGTGAGTTATGATCATTTTAGTGAAGGGTGGTCAGAAACAAACTTTCTGACAGATTCTGAGTCTCATTTTGTATGTGCCACAAACAGGTCATAACAGGTCCAAAAGATGTGTTTCTAGTGCCCAAATAGTTTTTTACTGAGTCTAGTTTCCAGAAAGGGTAACCACACTCCAATTGGAGGTGGTTAAGTTGGTGTTTTATCTGTTTTGGCTAGAAGGGTCAATTCTGTCCTCTTGGACAGAATGTATGTGTTGGCTTGTTTGATATGTCATTTTCATTTCATAAAACCTGAGACCAAACCCTATGGTCAAACATTTGTCCTTGGAATCCTCGGAACTCCAGAAAAAGAATTAACCCAATAACTATTTTCAAATGGGAGTTATGCACAATTTGGCAAGCTAACTCCAGCAGCCCTCCGGTTGAGAGCTGCTGTAACATTTTGGGTTTTTCTAGTAACTCCAGGCCCTTAAAACCTAAAAAAACTTTTCACATACTTAATTGACTCATAGGAGAGCCTACGGGAGTTTGGCCTTGGTCTAAATCCTTGGTTGGTTATGTGTTTGACCGTATCGTCAGAACACCTAGAATCTGCCAGAAAACGCAGATTCTGAAAAACGAATACCTACAACCTGTAACATATTTACTTGGCTTTTGCGTGTAATGTTAGTACTACTAGACTTATTTTGATGGTATAAGTTGTGAATTGGACATGTTGAATGTGTTGTGATTAGTATGGATGATTATTTGGTAGATTATCTGTTTTGACCCGTATATGCTAATTCATGGTTATAGGTCATATAAGTAGGTTATGCATGATCTAACCTGTTATATGATACACTAGTTGTGTTATGAACACACTGAGTATGCTAGATACTAAGAACTTACATGACTTGTATGATATATGCTCATGTCTGTTTAAATGGTTTACAACACATAATGTCACCAACGGGTCAAAAGGGTCAACCGGGTCAAACATGTCTATTCCTCTAAAACCTTAAGTCCTTGGTTATGGTGCACTTAGGGTTTCTCATATTCACTGTTTACACAAACTCATGTACTTGCGTGATCTAGGTAACCTTTGAAGTTTGACTGTTCACTTTCTTTCAAGAAAACTCTAGTACACAATACGCGTATCAGGTGAGTTCATGCCCCTCTGTTTTATTAAATCTCTTTTGGGGGAGATATCATACTGGTAAATTTTACAAACGCTTTATATATTTAAGATGTGTATGATATTAATATAGTGCTGTTTACTATGATAAAGTCCTCACACTTTCGAATTGTTAATATTGGATAGCGTGGAAACTTGGGTAGTACTACTGG
Source organism: Flaveria linearis (assembly GCA_024085815.1). Lineage (NCBI taxonomy): Eukaryota > Viridiplantae > Streptophyta > Magnoliopsida > Asterales > Asteraceae > Flaveria > Flaveria linearis. Next base: position 30,823,759 of record CM044003.1, read on the forward strand.
GTCTAACGAGCCCCACCTGTGTGACTCGAGGTCAACCGGGTGCAATTTGTCCTATGATTATTCGTCACGATATGGTGAAGTCGTGACGGGAGGCAAACATAACACAGTCAGCTTCAATGTCGAAATCACTATGTATTAATATCGTTTGTTAATGGACTAGCTAGCTATTACATTGCACATGCTTATTTATACACTATTGATAAACTGTTATGTTTATACGCAAACTCTTGAACTCACCAACCATGTGTTGACTTTTTAGTATGCTATTCTCAGGTCATTAATCTGGACTGCTGATAGGAGCACCACACGAGTCAGCATGCATCTTAGAGATTTAAACTTCAAACATATTTACTCGTCTTTTATTTATGGTTTAAACTACTTGGTTGGCACTTGTTTTGCCACGTGGTACTTTCACATGTTTTGGGTTGTTTTATTTACTTTACGCTTCGCAGGTCTTTTAAAGTTTAAACTCTGGTTGATTTACATTAAACGTAGCATATAGAGTCGTTCCGAGTAACTATTGACTGTGATCCTGGTTTGTTCACTCGCCTCGCGGTAAAACTCCGCACGTGGATTTTGAGGGTGTGACAGATTGGTATCTGAGCCATTGGTTATAGAGAACTAGGTTGCATACACACTAGACTATAACCGCACACAGTTAGTTAGTTACTTGTTCTTGATTTTTCTACTGCATACTCATTGGCATACACATCACACTCTCTGCAGCATGGCATCGTCTTCGAGAGCACCTGGTAAACGACCAACATCACCCACCCGATCCGAGTCCCCACCTTCGGGACCAGTACCTGACGATGGACTTGACAGGCCTCGTTTGGACTACCCACAAGGAGAGTTTGACTGGGATCAACCGTTTGTGCCACCTGAACACGACCTTCCGCGAGACTGGAGTTTCTACCCTGAGTTCGTAGATCACCTCATGTATAGGGAACGTTTACCAACACCGAGGCCTAGGACTAGAACCAACACTGAACAACCACTACCTTCACTTCCACGGACGGTGCAGTCAAACGAGCAGGTGATTGCTGCATTGGTGGCAGCACTGGACACGGAACAACACCGGGTCCGGCGACTCACGAGCGATGTCTGTACACTACGGCACGACATAGTTGAATGATTCTATTCTAATTCCTTTAAACGATTTGGACTACGTAGCGTTTCTTTATTTTGGAACCTATGTGGGATGAGTTGTTTCTCCACCCGAACAACAAACTCAAATTTTGATGTTGATAAATAATTTGTGACTTATTTACAATTTATTTATCTTGGTTATCATTTTTGTTATGAATGTTGTGGATGTGATGATTCATTATTTCTTATTGTTTACTATACATCAATGAGATAAATAGGTTTGATATTACTCATTATTGTATTTGTGAATGTAAAGTGAATAATGGATGCCCGAGGACGTAGACGTGGTCAAGGACGCGGGCGTGGACGTGGCGTCAGAGACCAAGGTGCCGGTGACCAAGGCACCGGTACTATAAATATGACCCCTGCAGAATTGGCTGCTCTAATAAATGCACAAGTCCAGGCAGCAGTAGCTGTTGCCCAAGTAGGACAGCCAGCAGGACCGCCAACGTGTACCTACAAGTCCTTTATGGACTGCAAGCCTCACACCTACAGTGGAACCGAGGGAGCTGTAGGGTTGGTAAGGTGGTTTGAGAAGACGGAGTCCGTGTTCTCAAAGTGTAACTGTCCACCTGCTGACCAGGTGAAATACGCTACCGGGACGTTGGATGGTGCTGCATTGTCTTGGTGGAATGCTCAAGTGCAGATGCTGGGGCAAGCCATGGCAAATGAACTCCCTTGGAATGAGTTTAAAGATATGATGACCGAGGACTACTGTCCTCGAAGCGAAGTCCGAAAGCTGGAAATGGAATTTTGGCAGCTGAAAATGCAAGGTTCAGAGATCGAGGCTTATACCACAAGAACTCATGAACTGGCTACCCTATGTCAAGGAATGGTAAACGAGATGCACAAGCGAGTGGAACACTACATCTGGGGATTGGTGCCAGAGATTAGGAGTATGGTGACTTCCTCCAACCCGGCTACTATCCAGCAAGCTATCCGCCTAGCCCACAAACTAACTGATGAAGCTGTGGAGCAAGGACGATTACCAAAACGGGGCGCTGTGGTGAGCGTGCCCGACAATAAGAGGAAGTGGGATGCCTCCAACACCAACAACAACAACAATAGAGCATCATCGTCCGGTGGTCAACATCAATCTCAGCAACAACCACCGCAACAACAACACAGGAGGTTCGACAACAATCGTAATTTCAACCAGTCAGCCTCGAACAATCAAGGATCGAGTGGTTACGGTGGTAAACAACCTAGGTGCCCGCGGTGCAACTATCATCATGTTGGGAGATGTGACAATTACAAGTGTCAGCGGTGTGGTAAAATAGGACACTTGGCTAAGGATTGCCGTGGTGAGATGGTTAGGAAACCACAGCAACCTCAGGAGACTCCAAAGGGTTGTTTCGAGTGCGGAAAGGAAGGGCACTACAAGCGAAACTGCCCGCAGTTGAGAAGGAACAGTAATGGCAATGGCCAGAACAACAACAACCAAGGTAACAACAACAACCAAGGTAACAACAACAACAACAAAGATGGGAACGGCAATGGTAACGGTGGTAATAATAATGGAGCCAAGGGGAGAGCCTTCGTCATTGGCTTAGGTGAGGCTCTAAATGACCCTACTACTGTTACTGGTAGGTTTTCTGTAAATGGGTGTTTTGCTACAGTATTGTTTGATACTGGAGCCGATAGGAGTTTCATATCCTTAAAGTTCTCTAGTCTCCTAAGTGATATCCCTTCTGCCTTAGAATCCAAATATACCGTAGAATTGGCTGACGGTAAACAGATCCATGTGACACACATTCTTAAAGATTGTAAGATAGAACTCGCTGGTCATACTTTCGCTATAGACCTTATGCCTGTTACACTGGGAAGTTTCGACGTTGTGGTAGGCATGGATTGGCTCTCAAATAAGCAAGCGGAAGTCATATGTCACGAGAAGATCATACGAATTCCTGTTGGTGATAAAATTCTCACAGTCTGAGGCGATAGGAGTGGTGCAGTGATGGGCATTATCTCCTACATGAAAGCACAGAAATTACTGCGAAAAGGTCGCTTGGCTATCCTGGCACTCGTCACCGATAAACAACCGGAGGAAAGGCGAATGGAAGACATACCCGTCGTACGAGACTTTCCCGAGGTGTTTCCAGAGGATCTTCCTAGATTACCACCTCATCGACAAGTGGAATTTCAAATTGAACTGACTCCCGGTGCAGCCCCGATTGCTAGAGCACCTTATCGATTAGCACCGAACTAACTACAGAAGTTATCATCACAACTTCAGGAGCTTTTAGATAAGGGCTTTATTCGACCTAGCTCATCACCTTGGGGAGCCCCTGTTCTCTTTGTAAAGAAAAAGGATGGCACGTTCCGAATGTGCATCGATTATAGGGAGTTAAACAAAGTCACAGTTAAGAACCGATACCCTTTACCTCGCATCGACGACTTATTTGATCAGCTTCAGGGATCCAGCTATTATTCGAAGATCGACTTGAGATCTGGTTATCATCAACTCCGAGTCCGTGAGGAATACATTTCCAAAACCGCATTCCGTACCCGTTATGGTCATTACGAGTTCTTGGTCATGCCTTTTGGGTTGACTAATGCACCTGCGGTGTTCATGGATCTCATGAATCGCGTGTGCAAACCCTACCTTGATCAGTTTGTTATTATGTTTATCGATGACATACTGATATACTCTAAGACCAAGGAGGACCATGAAGAGCATCTACGATTAATCTTGAAATTATTGAAGAATGAGCAACTGTACGCCAAATTCTCTAAGTGTGACTTTTGGATACGCGAAGTACAATTCCTAGGTCATATTGTTAATGAGAAGGGTATACATGTTGATCCTGCCAAGATTGTGGCAATAAAGAATTGGGCCATACCTAAAACACCGAGTGAGATACGGCAATTTCTGGGATTAGCGGGGTATTATCGACGGTTCATAGAAGGATTTTCTAAGATTGCACAACCTCTCACCGGTTTGACCCACAAAGGGACAACATACAAATGGGGAGAAAGTCAAGAGGCGGCTTTTCAGCTATTGAAACAGAAACTCTGTAGTGCACCGATATTGGCACTGCCAGAGGGGACGGATGATTTCGTGATGTATTGTGAGGCATCCATCCAAGGATTGGGTTGTGTTCTGATGCAGCGTGATAAGGTGATAGCCTACGCCTCTAGACAACTAAAGGTTCACGAGAAGAATTATACTACCCATGATCTGGAGTTGGGTGCAGTGGTTTTTGCCTTAAAGATTTGGAGACATTACTTGTACGGTACCAAATGTACTATCTATACCGATCACAAGAGTCTTCAGCACATCTTTGAGCAAAAAGAGTTGAATATGAGGCAGCGGCGTTGGGTGGAACTTTTGAATGATTATGATTGCGCTATCAAGTACCATCCTGGAAAGGCGAATGTAGTTGCTGATGCCTTAAGCCGAAAAGAAACAGTTAAACCCAGGCGGGTACGAGCCTTACAGCTCACGATCAGTACCCATTTGCCTGAACAAGTTAAGGAAGCACAAATAGAAGCCTTGAAAGAGGAAAACATTGTTTCTGAGTCATTATAGGGGATGGATAAACAATTGGTAGAGAAAGAGGATGGAATTCAGTACTTCATGGATAGACTTTGGGTGCCTGTTTATGGAAATCTGAGGGATTTGGTTATGAGCGGGGCACACAAGTCTAAATACTCTATACATCCTGAATCTGACAAGATGTATCATGATCTAAAGGCGCACTATTGGTGGCCTAACATGAAGGCAGACGTAGCTACATATGTGAGCAAGTGTTTGACCTGTTCGAAGGTGAAGGTGGAATACCAAAAACCATCCTGACTGTTACAGCAACCCGAGATACCGATGTGGAAATGGGAACAAATTTCCATGGATTTTATCACTAAACTACCCCGGACTAATACTGATTGTGACACAATCTGGGTCATTGTGGATCGGTTGACCAAGTCCGCTCACTTCCTTGCAATTAAGGAAACGGATAAGATGGAGAAGCTAACCCGATTGTATCTTAAGGAAATCGTGTCGAGACATGGCGTACCAATCTCAATTATCTCTGATCGCGACGCTCGCTTCACGTCACACTTCTGGCAGTCACTACAGAAATCTCTGGGTACACGATTGGATATGAGTACTGCTTATCATCCACAGACTGACGGCCAGAGTGAGCGTACCATACAGACTTTGGAGGATATGCTACGTGCTTGTGTGATTGACTTCGGGAACAACTGGGAAGTTCACCTTCCTTTGGTGGAATTTTCCTATAATAACAGTTATCATACTAGCATTCAGGCAGCACCTTTCGAGGCTTTGTATGGGAGAAAGTGTAGATCACCGGTTTGCTAGGCTGAAATTGGTGATAGTCAACTAACGGGTCCCGAGCTAATACATGAAACGACTGAGAAGATCGTGCAGATACGGAACCGTATGGCAGCCGCGTGAGATAGACAGAAAAGTTATGCTGACAAGAGACGGAAACCTCTAGAATTCCAAATTGGCGACAAAGTGTTATTGAAAGTCTCACCGTGGAAAGGCGTAGTTCGGTTTGGCAAGCGAGGAAAGCTGAATCCGAGGTATGTTGGACCATTTGAGATACTGGAAAGAATAGGTCCGGTGGCCTATCGACTAGCCTTGCCTGATTCGCTGAGTGGAGTGCACAACGTGTTTCACGTTTCAAATATGAAGAAGTGCCTATCTGACGAGACACTAATTGTACCACTAGAAGATGTTCAAGTGGATGAACAATTGCGTTTTATCGAAGAACCCGTCGAGGTGATGGATCGTGAGGTGAAAACACTTAAGCAGAGCAAAATACCTATAGTCAAAGTTAGTTGGAACTCGCGACGTGGACCGGAATTCACATGGGAACGTGAGGATCAAATGAAGCTTAAGTACCCTCAACTGTTCGAGACGATGTCTGCAGACAAAGGTATTGATTTAAATTTCGGGACGAAATTTCTTTCAACATGGGGATGATATGACAACTCATCCAAAACTCACTCGATTTAGATTTCTATGTGCCAATGCAGTAGACCAGTGATGGAACACTCTCACCGTGTGATGGAACACGCTCACCATGTAACGCAATTTTCGGGACAAAAATTCTTTCAACATGGGGATAATGTGACATCCGGTAATTTTCCGTTACCAAACTCCGTTAGTTCCGTTATGTTTTTGCACACACGTGTCGTAAGCACACACTATTTGTCGTTTGATGTTGGTGACTTAAATAATAATTAATAATGTTAATTTATTAATAATCTACTTGATTAGATGATTATTGTGTTATGCTTATGTGTTTACGCGATTTAAAGACTATTCGGAAATTTTATCGCGTAACGCGGAAACGCGCGTGTTATTTCGTATGTCTTGTGTTTTTACAAAATAAAATATCTAAGGGTTACCATTAGTTTATATGTTAATATTATTAAGTTAAAAACACATTACAAATAGTTAAAAACTTAATTTTTATAAAAATAACAAAATGCAAATTTAGAGGGGGTATAAATGTAAATTGGTTAAAATAAAACACCCCAAACCCCACCCTTTCCCCCATTCCATCGACCTGCAGCTCTCTTCTCCCCTTCCCTGCGTTTTTCAGCCTACAACACTCAAATCTTCATGGTTTTGATCGATTCCAAGCACTAGAACGCGATTTGGACCTTCCTTGACAAGTATACACGTGAATTGAAGGTTAGTTTTGATGTTTTTGTGGGTTTCTTGACTTGGCCGAACCCTGCTGCAAAATTAGTGTTCAATAGGCTGAAATCTTGATGTTTTGATGTTGTTCACATGTTAGTTAGGTTGTATGTATGTTGTTTAAAGTTGATTATGCAAGAAAACAACACTTTTGATTGATTGATTATGAAACTTGATGAACATGAACCCTAATTCGAAAACTTTGGGGCTTTTATGGAATTGATTGTTGTTTGATGTTGTTAGGATGTTAATTAGTTAGTATGAATGCTAGGAAACATGAAACATGCGTATGTATATGCTTTCATGTGAAATGTGTACACGTTCTGATTTCTGGCAGATTACATACCCTGTTTTCATCACGACATAACCAAATGAAGACGAGTCCAAAAACTGGTTTTCTTGACTCTAACATGTTCCTCATGGAGTCTAGTTTTTAAAACCTCCAACCTTGTCCAATTTGGGTTTGTAAAACGTGAGTTATGATCATTTTAGTGAAGGGTGGTCAGAAACAAACTTTCTGACAGATTCTGAGTCTCATTTTGTATGTGCCACAAACAGGTCATAACAGGTCCAAAAGATGTGTTTCTAGTGCCCAAATTGTTTGTTACTGAGTCTAGTTTCCAGAAAAGGTAACCACACTCCAATTGGAGGTGGTTAAGTTGGTGTTTTATCTGTTTTGGCTAGAAGGGTCAATTCTGTCCTCTTGGACAGAATGTATGTGTTGACTTGTTTGATATGCCATTTTCATTTCATAAAACATGAGACCAAACCCTATGTTCAAAAATTTTTCCTTGGAATCCTCGGAACTCCAGAAAAAGAATTAACCCAATAGCTATTTTCAAATGGGAGTTATGCACAATTTGGCAAGCTAACTCCAGCAGCCCTCCGGTTGAGAGCTGCTGTAACATTTTGGGTTTTTCTAGTAACTCCAGGCCCTTAAAACCTAAAACAACTTTTCACATAATTAATTGACTCATAGGATAGCCTACTGGAGTTTGGCCTTGGTCTAAATCCTTGGTTGGTTATGTGTTTGACCGTATCGTCCGAACACCTAGAATCTGCCAGAAAACGCAGATTCTGGAAAACGAATACCTACATCCTGTAACATATTTACTTGGCTTTTGCGTGTAATGTTAGTACTACTAGAACTTATTTTGATGGTATAAGTTGTGAATTGGACATGTTGAATGTGTTGTGATTAGTATGGATGATTATTTGGTAGATTATCTGTTTTGACCCGTATATGCTAATTCATGGTTATAGGTCATATAAGTAGGTTATGCATGATCTAACCTGTTATATGATACACTAGTTGTGGTATGAACACACTGAGTATGCTAGATACTAAGAACTTACATGACTTGTATGATATATGCTCATGTCTGTTTAAATGGTTTACAACACATAATGTCACCAACGGGTCAAACGGGTCAACCGGGTCAAACATGTCTATTCCTCTAAAACCTTGAGTCCTTGGTTATGGTGCACTTAGGGTTTCTCATATTCACTGTTTACACAAACTCATGTACTTGCGTGATCTAGGTAACCTTTGAAGTTTGACTGTTCACTTTCTTTCAAGAAAACTCTAGTACACAATACGCGTATCAGGTGAGTTCATGCCCCTCTGTTTTATTAAATCTCTTTTGGGGGAGATAGCATATTGGTAAATTTTACAAACGCTTTATATATTTAAGATGTGTATGATATTAATATAGTGTTGTTTACTATGATAAAGTCCTCACACTTTCGAATTGTTAATATTGGATAGCGTGGAAACTTGGGTAGTACTACTGGGTCTGACGAGCCCCACCTGTGTGACTCGAGGTCAACCGGGTGTAATTTGTCCTATGATTATTCGTCACGATATGGTGAAGTCGTGACGGGAGGCAAACATAAAACAGTCAGCTTCAATGTCGAAATCACTATGTATTAATATCGTTTGTTAATGGACTAGCTAGCTATTACATTGCACATGCTTATTTATACACTATTGATAAACTGTTATGTTTATACGCAAACTCTTGAACTCACCAACCATGTGTTGACTTTTTAGTATGCTATTCTCAGGTCATTAATCTGGACTGCTGATAGGAGCACCACACGAGTCAGCATGCATCTTAGAGATTTAAACTTCAAACATATTTACTCGTCTTTTATTTATAGTTTAAACTATTTGGTTGGCACTTGTTTTGCCACGTGGTACTTTCACATGTTTTGGGTTGTTTTATTTACTTTATGCTTCCGCAGGTCTTTTAAAGTTTAAACTCTGGTTGATTTACATTAAACGTAGCATATAGAGTCGTTCCGAGTAACTATTGACTGTGATCCTGGTTTGTTCACACGCCTCGCGGTAAAACTCCGCACGTGGATTTTGAGGGTGTGACATCTGATTCAGTCGCACGACTGGACCATGCGAATGCGCCAATCGCACGACTGAACCAGGTGATTGAGTCAATCGTACGATTGAGTCATAAGACTGACTCAGTCGTCCGAATGAATCAATCGTATGACTCAGTCGCACGACTGCGCCAGTCACTTGGCTCAGTCGTACGAATGATAGCTGTAACCTATAAATACCACTTAATTCGTGGAAAAACAGAACACTTCGAATACTTGTAACCCTAGTCGACCCAGAGCATCCTGTTCGTCCATTCTAAGTTCATAGAACGTCTGAGATCATCCCTAGTCCATTCTTAACGTTTTCTAATCGTTAGGTTTGATCTTGATTACGTTCTCCCTGATTGGATCACCAATCAAATAGGATTCCGCACTATTTGATCCGGTATAACGAAGAATCAGTTAGTACTCCGTACGTACACGGTCCTAACAAGTGGTATCAGAGCAAAGGCTCTTGATTCTTCATGGATTCAATCATTTTCATGAAAAAGCTTATGTTTTTAGTGAAAAGATCGTTCTCTCTGCTCAAAAATCAAGTTTTTACATGTGCATGTTCTGAAAATTCAATCTTTTTCGAATTTCAGCCGTCAAGGGTGCAAAAACTTGCGTTTTAGGTCAAAGTGTGTGAAAAACCTCGTTTTCAACCGTCTCAGTCACACGATTTTCTCAATCGTACTACTGAAGTCTAGTCGCCTAGGTCAGTCGCCCGGTTGAGTCAGTCGTTTGTTCAATCGCCCGGTTGAGTCAGTCGTTTGTTCAATCGGCCGGTTGAGTCAGTCGGTCTGTCCTGTCGTTCAAGTGTCAGAATCGCCTTGTCCAGTCGCCCGATTGAGTTCAATCGCACGATTGTATCTCAGTCGTTCCCCAGTCGCCCTTCCAGTCGCATACTCAGTCTGTGTTTTTCAAGTTTAAGTTAAATTCATTATGGACTCCAAATATTTTGCGTTCTCAGCAGGGAAAGACTCAAGGATCCAGAACTTACTGCTACTGGAGAATGATATTGGTAACAACAATAAGCCACCTAAGCTTCTGTCTATTGATGAGTTCCCGCAGTGGAAGCAGAGGTTTGAGATTCATCTAAATGACGTGGATACTAATCTTTGGAATGCTATTGAGACTGGTTATACCATGCCAGTTGGTGCTGATGGTATACCCTTAACGTTGACTGGATTGACTGATGCTCAAAAGATTGCATATAATGCTGAAAAGAAAGCCTATGCGATGTTAACTCAATCTATTCCTAAAGAGATTTTCCATCAGTATTCTGATCATAAACAAAGTAAGAAACTCTGGAAAGCTCTTGAGAAAGGTATGAAGGGATCTTAACTCTGAAGTCTTTGAAGGCCAAAGCACTTAAGAAAGAATTTGATAATTTTTCTGCTATTGGGAATGAGAGTTTGGACGACATAATTGACCACTTCTATCATCTGATGAGTGAACTTCACACTCATGGGGTAACCACGTCTAAAGAAGAAAAGGTCTCCAGTTTGGCTGATGGACTTCCAGAAAAGTGGGATTCGTTTATTTCCACCTTGAGATACAATTCAGTTCTTGAGACATTGGATATAAATGACTTTATCCTGAAACTGCGAGAGGAAGAAGTCAGACACAAGTACAAGGCAAAGAAAGGTTCTTATGCTCAGGATCGTACACTCTACAATGTTACTCCTTCTTCTACTTCTACTTCCAAAATTTCCAACGCTCCTCTGCAGACTGCTTTTGTGTCAAATGCATCACCATCTACTGATCAAGGCTCATCATCTGCTAGTGAGTCACATGGTGCATCTGGGGTTCTACAAAGTTCAATAGTTGCTCAATCTACAAAGTTGATGACTGAAAATCTAGGAAAAGTAACTGTGGAAGTTGCAAAGGAACATATGGATCTACTTGCTGCAGTAGTTCACTCTTATGATGGGTTAGTGGCTGGTAAGATCGGAAACTACCACCTAGCTGATGAAGACTACGAGCAGGTTGATGAGAACGAGCTGGAACGTATGGATATTATGTGGGCTCTTTCAAGTGCTGTACGAAGAGCTAAAAAATTTGTGAAGAAAACAGGACAGAATCTCGTGGCTACAAAAGATACTACCTTTAGGTTTGACAAGTCCAAAGTCACGTGCTTAAACTGTGGAGAAAAGGGCCACTTCAAGAGGGAATGTGTAAAGCCTAAGAAGACTGGGAACGAAAATCCATTCTCCTCGTTCAACAGGCAAGATAAGGATAAGAAGACAACTCCAACAGGCAGTGAGTCCAAGGCTATGGTTGCTCAAGGCGATGGACAGGATTGGTCCTTCCGATTATTATCTGATGGTGAAGCCAACATAGCATCTGTTGAAGACTTAAATGAAGACTCGGCGAGTGAGGGGGAGAGCTCAGCTGAGTTGATACTGCTGATTTGGAAGAGACTTTTGCTGCTGTTGATGAAATTGTGAAGAATGAGCTGAATGCTGAATCTGAAGCACAACCAGCGTCTCAGAATGCTTTCATGGCTGGAACGTCCTCATCTGCACAGGTAGAATCAAAAGACGAACTCTTTGCTAGACATGCTTGTGTTGATTGTGAAAAATTTAAGGAAAGCATTGACTTAAAATTTACTAGGTTATTAGATCACAATGATAACTTAGTAAATGACCTAAAATTATGCACAGAGGCTAACAAAGTGTTAAAACAAAATGAGAACAGCTATAAGGAAAAGGTTGAAGTATTAAAGAAACAATTAAAAGAGACTGAAGTTGTTGCACTCAACCAAGAGAATGATATTAAATTCTATTTAAAGACCATTGAAGAAACTAAAAAGGATAAAACAATTTTACAAGTTGAAAATGAATCTTTAAAACAAAAACTTCATAGTCTTGCGAGCTCATCGCATATTTTGAAAAACTTGGTTAAAGAGCGCAACAACGGGGAAGGTTTAGGATACAAAGTTGTGCCTCCACCACATGAGATCCTCTTGAACACCAAACAACGTCCAATTAATGATAACCCCATAAAGGATCATGTGGTGACCAGTCCTCTGGTCATCGATCCGGACACAGCAGTTAACTCTGCCCCTTCGTTTTCTGACCAGAAAGCATCATCATCAGGCACAACTGGCACACAAGTCACAGAAAGCATCATCCATTGGGTTGGGTCAAAAATCGACTACCACACAACTTAAGATTTCCAAAACCACTCAATCTAAATCAGTGAAACACGAAACCCATCATCTTCCAATACAAAACACACATAATGTTAAACAAGTTAAATTTGTCAAGGGAGGTGAAAGCCTTAAAAGTGAGATCAAAAAGAAAGAACCTGAAGTTTACTCACCGCCCCACAAGAGATCTCCTAGCTCTGATACCACTTGTTAGGACCGTGTACGTACGGAGTACTAACTGATTCTTCATTATACCGGATCAAATAGTACGGAATCCTATTTGATTGGTGAACCAATCAGGGAGAACGTAATCAAGATCAAACCTAACGGTTAGAAAACATTAAGAATGGACTAGGGATGATCTCAGACGTTCTATGAACTTGGAATGGACGAACAGGACGCTCTAGGTCGACTAGGGTTACAAGTATTCGAAGTGTTCTGTTTTTCCACGAATTAAGTGGTATTTATAGGTTACAGCTATCATTCGTACGACTGAGCCAAGTGACTGGCTCAGTCGTGCGACTGAGTCATACGATTGGTTCATTAGGACGACTGAGTCAGTCTTATGACTCAATCGTACGATTGACTCAATCACCTGGTTCAGTCGTGCGATTGGCCCATTCGCATGGTCCAGTCGTGCGACTGAATCAGATTACTTAGTTAAACACATTCTTGAACCTTTGATGGTTCAAACCTATGTCTAACAACTGTAAACCTATATAACATTGTCATATATGTGTGTACTAATAATTGATATGAATAGATATAACATGTAAACAACCAATAAACATAAATAGAAGAAATTCTCATTATAATGATCAAACGTTACATATGTGTTACAAGAAGAAGTTCTATTACATTGAAGCTTACTAGACTAGAACTGGGGACATGTGTACCAATAGTTCTCCAAATGCGAGTTTTGGATGCGTGAAATCCAGTTTCTTGGGCATATAGTGAATAAGGATGGAATTCAAGTGGACACATCAAAAATAGAGGCCATCAAGAACTGGAAGATTCTAGAAACTCCTACCGAAATCAAACAATTTCTTGGTTTGGCTGGTTATTACAGGAGGTTTATCAAAGACTTCTCACGAATGGTACAGCCACTAACCACTTTGACCAAGAAGGATACAACTTATGAGTGGGGAAAGGAACAGGATGAAGCCTTTAATATGTTAAAGAGAAAACTATGCAGCGCACCTATCCTTGTCCTACCAGAAGGAACTGAGGACTTTGTAGTCTATTGTGACGCCTCGCGTCATGGATTTGGATGTGTGCTAATACAGCGGGAAAGGGTGATCGCCTACACGTCTAGATTGCTGAACGAGCATGAAAGGAATTACACGACACATGATTTGGAATTGGGTGTCATGGTGTTTGCACTCAAAATATGGAGACACTACCTCTACGGTACTAAGTGTGTTATCTACATCGGTCACAAAAGCCTACAGCATATTCTCAATTAAAAGATGTTGAACATGCATCAGAGAAGATGGGTTGAATTATTAAGCGATTACGAATTTGAGATTCGCTACCATCTCAGCAAGGCAAATGTAGTGGCCGATGCCCTGAGTAGAAAGGAAAGGGAGAAACCCCTTCGTGTTCGCGCCTTAAGGATGAGTGTGTGTACTAACCTGGTCACTAGACTAAAAAGGGCACATGAAGAAGCTCCAAAGGGGGATAAACTGGCTGATGAGTTGTTAAGTAGAATGGAAAAGCGTCTAGAGGTGAGCAATGATGGATTATACAAGTATGAGGGAATAGCATGGGTACCGAAGAATGGAGGACTTAGAGAGGTGATTTTAGATGAAGCCCACAAATCTAAATACTCGATTCACCTGGGAAGCGACAAGATGTATCAAGATATAAAGACTCTATTCTGGTGGCCTAGAATTAAGAAATCAGTTGCCACCTATGTGGGAAAATAACTGACGTGTGCAATGGTAAAGGCCGGAAATCAAAAACCATCAGGAACTTTACACTGAAATCCCTGAGTGGAAATGGGATAACATCACCATGGATTTCATTACAAAATTGCCAAGGACCTTTCGTGGACATGATACTATTTGGGTAATTATGAATAGGCGTACGAAATCAGCCCACTTCTTACCAATTCGAGAAGACTACGATTTGTCAAAGTTAGCCCAACTATACGTTGATGAAATAGTAGCTCGGCATGGAGTGCCACTCCCGATTATCTCAGACCGTGAAGTCATTTCTTGTCACAATTTTGGAGATCTCTCCAACAGGCTCTGGGGACCCGTCTTGATTTAACCACTACATATCACCCTCAAACCGACAGGCAAAGTGAAAGAACCATTCAAACCCTGGAAGACAAGCTAAGATCTTATGTAATTGACTTTGGTAGAAGTTGGGATAACCACCTTCCCCTAGTGGAGTTTTCCTATTACAACAGTTACCACGCAAATATAAAAGCAGCCCTGTATGAAGCCCTATACGGTAGGAAATGTCGATCACCATTGAGTTGGAATGAGGTTGGTGATAGCCAATAGATAGTACCCGACATCATGATGGAAACCACAGACAAAATAGTAAAGATTAAAGAGCGACTGATAATGGCCAGAGATCGTCAAACGAAGTATGCCGACAGAAGACGAAAACCCCTGGATTTCCAAGTAGGTACTAGGGTAATGTTAAGAGTCGCACCGTGGAAAGGAGCTATGAGATTTGGCAAGAAGGGCAAGCTAAGCCCAAGATATATTAGACCCTTTGAAATATTGGCACGAATTGGCCCAGTAGCATATCAGCTAAGGCTACCTCAAGCATTGAGCTACATACATGACACCTTTCATGTGTCAAATCTGAAGAAGTGCCTAGTAGACAAAGCCTTAGAATTGCCATTGAAAAAAGAAAGAATCAATAATAAATTAAATTTTGTAGAAGAACCTATAGAGATTATCGATCGATTGGTCAAGAAGCTTAGACGAAGTCGTAAACCTACGGTGAAGGTTAGATGGAACTCCAAGCGAGGACCTGAGTTCACTTGGGAATATGAAGATGAAATGAGGAGGGAATATCCGCACCTCTTCAAACCCACCTGATGTGCTCCAAATTATACATAAAAATACTATCAAAAGCACATAAATTGTTCATTAATATCTTCCGTAAAATGATGATTATGAACTTAAAATCATTTAATTATGTTTTCAGGTGTTGTAAAGGGCAAGATGGACAAAAGAAGCATATTTGACAAGAAATTGAAGAAATCCAAGCTTCCTATTCCAAGCATGCGGCCGTGCCTTATTAAGCATGCGCCCATGCCTTGCCTGAAGCACACCACCGTGCTAATTTGGCACATCCCTATGTTTGGACATCTGACAGGACAAAAAGTACTGTCCCCTAAAAGTGAACATGGGGCCATGCCCCATAAGGCACGGGGCCGTGCCCCACCTCCAACACGGGGCCGTGCCCCATTTAACATGGGGTCGTGCCCGACAGCTCCTGCATGTACAGGCCGACCAACTTCCGTAAGCATTATACTAACATGGGGCCGTGCCTTTTTGGCATGGGGCCGTGCTTAAACACTTCGAGAAGCCTATAAATAAAGGCTTAAGTTCAACATTTAGAGGAGCTTTTAGTGGGGTGATACTCTGCAAAATTGTCTCGGGAATCAAGTCTTGAAGACCATTTGGAGGGTCGGGAGGTGCATACAACACTTGGAAGAAGCTCAGGATTGTCTAAACATCATCCATTGTGGATCACCGGTTTGATTGTTCCATTTTACCGATGAATTCATATTTATCTTCTATGTTGTGTGTTGTTATGTTCAAGCTCATTATGAGCTAAACTCTCATTATCATCCTAATTGGATGAAACTTATGTAATTTGTGATGAACTAATGGTGTGATTTATATTGTGTTAATGTTATGGTGGTCTTAGGAAAACTTTCGATGGGTAGAACCTACATTTGAACGGGGGGTTATAAACTTATGATTTGTAATTGTGATTGTCATACACGGTTGAAAAACTTATGATCAACTTTTATTCATAACAAAACTACGGCTAATTAACTAGAGATAGTTATTAGAAATCATATCACCTTAACTTTCTGATCATTTACGGGTTCCCTTTTATTAGTCTGAGAAATCTACAGTAATTGTTATGGTTTTCTAAAATTAATGGTATGTTGGAAAGGAACTTGATCAACTCTCTTCTTACGTTAAGTTATGTTTTCAGAAAGCGTATGTCGAAAAGGACATAAAGATTCACCAACATTACTAGGGCTTTGACCTAAGCAGTAAATTTCAACCTGATGTGGTCCTAGTCACTACGGAGCGGATAGACGAGAAATCACGCCAGATCATCTTTATAAACATTTACACAATTACCTTATTCAGTATCTTTAATCACACCACTACCTCATCACAGTTACATAAGTGTAATCCAAATTAGGATGATAGCCTTTATCCCCTAATTTTAAATCCAAAAGTTTCAACTTGTTTTACTTTATTTGTTATTTCTATTTTTAAAACCTTAAAGAAACCCTAATTTACATCAATGCAACTTATCATTCTCCTAAACAAAAATCAAATCTGATAGTCAATCATAAAGGTTGTTGAGTAGGTTTAGTGTGTCCACGGATTGATACTCAGTTCTTGCCATCACTATATTACCTCACGATAGGTGCACTTGCCTTTTATATGTGTAGTTAGTAGTAGTAACAACCATTTAAAACTGAATCTGTGCGAAAATCCTTTATCAAAATATATATACTTTCACACCGCATCAAGTTTTTAGCGTTGTTGCCGGGGACACACGACAAGTTTGAAAGACAGTCCACATTTTTGACTATCCTGTTTATATGTTGTTAATACATTTTGTTCAAATTTATTTAAGTATTGTAGTTTGTTTGCCTTAGTTAGCTTAGTTATATTTTCCTAATTCATTTTAAGCCTTAGTTAGTTCATGCTTCCTTAAGTTAGTGTATGTCCGACTCGTCCAGTCCTATACTTGTTTCACCTCTTTTGGAACCTGAACGACTTTTCCAACAAAGATTACACGAAAGACCACAACAAGCAACAACAATCATCGAAGAAGACATCTCGAAAGATACACCATCCGAAGGAGACATGGCTAATCAAGAAGAGGAAATGAAGATGACACATTATGCCACACCGTCAATCGACGGTTATGAGTCTAGTGTTGTCCAACCAGTAATAGTGGCCAACAATTTCTAGATTAAGTCTAGTATTATCCAACTCGTAGAGAACTCTGTTCAGTTTCACGGATTGCAAGACGATGACCCTAACGCTCACATCTCACGATTCCTTTGTATCTGTGCAACCTTCAAAATCAATAACTGTTCAGACGATGCTATTAGACTAAGACTTTTTTCCATTTTCACTTTGCGGTCGAGCCATTGACTGGCTTGATTCACTTCCGCCTGGTTCCATCACCACATGGGCGGAAATGGCTGAACAATTCCTGTTGAAATACTTTCCACCCGATCGCACTGTCAAATTAAGAAGCAGCATCACAAGCTTTCTCCAAGATGATGATGAATCATTACACACAGCGTGGGAGAGATACAAAGGTCTCCTTCGAAGATGCCCACATCACGGACTTGATCTATGGCTACAGTGTCAAACTTTTTACGATGCAATTAGCGGAGCACACAAACAAGCTGTAGACCAAAGTACGGGAGGAGATTTCGGAAGTGTCACGCCAACAGAAGCATACCAAGTCCTAGAAAGAGCAGCTAAGAAGAGCTTTGCTTACAATACCTAGAGAAACAAAATAAATTCTAAAGGAGTTCATCAAGTAGACTCTGAAACGCTAATCACAGCCCAGTAAGAAGCCCTTACCAAACAATTCGAACAATTGCAAGCCGAACTTAAAAAGACTCCAACACGATGCAACACATGCGAAAATTCACATAAGACCAATGAATGCCCACAAGGCATTATGATGGTTGAAGATGTTGACTACGTAGGAGGCCCAAACAACTCATATAACAACAACTCAAATTAGAGGAGCAACTCGAATTACAGAGAAGCTGGTAACAACCAGTTATCATCTGGATTCAACCGTAGGCCACCTTACCAACAACAGAAGCCACCATACCAAGGTCCAAGTAGTAGTAATCAAGACCGTGGAACATCATCGATGAAACACTTATTGCAGCAATTGTTGTTAACCACATAAGCCACAGATGAATATATCTGGAAATCTGATCGAAGAAA
The DNA here is from genome assembly GCA_024085815.1 of Flaveria linearis. Lineage (NCBI taxonomy): Eukaryota > Viridiplantae > Streptophyta > Magnoliopsida > Asterales > Asteraceae > Flaveria > Flaveria linearis. The sequence goes on from CM044003.1 coordinate 30,842,318, forward strand.
CGAGGAGAGGTTCCAAAGAAACAAGGCTGACATCAAAAGCAACAAAGCATCATTACAAACCATTGAAAACCAAGTAGGTCAGATAGCACAACAACTATCTGCAAGAACCCAAGGTGCTTTGCCTAGCAACACTGTGACAAATCCTAATGCTCAAGTCAAAGCCATCACCACAAGGAGTAGCAAAACCTCTCAAGGTGACGCACCTGCATTACAACCCATCCTTGAAGAAATAGAACTCGAAACTCTGAGTAATGCAAGAGACAAGCAAAAGCAACCTGTTGATGTTGAAGAACCAGTAAAGAAATGCGTACCACCGCCACCCTATATTCCACCACCCCCATATCCCGGTCGTTTGAGACAACAACGAATGGAGGCACAATATGGCAAATTCCTGGGGTTGTTCAAGCAACTTCACATCAATCTGCCATTAGTCAAAGCCTTAGCCCAAATGCCAAATGATGCAAAATTTTTAAAGGATGTACTGTCAAACAAGAAGAAACAGGAAGAGTTATCCCACGTAGTTTTGAATGAGGAATGCTCAGCAGTTCTTCAAAACAAACTACCTCAAAAGATGACTGATCCAGGAAGTTTCACCATACCTTGCCTAATAGGAAATCTTTCTGTCAGCAACGCGTTAGCCAATTTAGGTGCTAGCATTAACCTTATGCCTTATGCGGTTTTTAAAAAGTTAAACTTAGGTGAACCTAGACCTACCCGTATGAGCATCCAATTAGCTGATCGTTCTGTCAAATATCCGAGGGGCATTCTTGAGAATCTCTTAGTTAAAATCGACAAGTTCGTATTTCCTGTTGATTTTGTTATCTTCGACATGGATGAGGATAAGAATGTTCCTCTTATCCTAGGTCGACCTTTATTAGCAACCGCTCGAGCCCTCATTGGTGTTTGCACCGGCAAACTCACACTCCGAGTGGATGAGGAGGAGGTGACATTTGACATAGGACAATCCATGAAACATCCTCAACATCATGATGATTCACTCTATTATATTGATGTTTGCGACTCAATCATAAGCTGTCATGTCAAGAACACTCATCAGATTGAAGCTTGCAATACTCAATTAATAAAAGTCCAAACCACCGAACCTATCTGTGAGAACCAAATCATTCCAGAACTTGAAGTTGATGAAACATCATCTTATCAAGAAGCATTGAGATCATCGATCAAGAATTAGAACCTAAATCCAAACCTTCTATCGAAGACCCTCCAGCTTTAGAACTCAAAGAACTTCCATCTCATATTGAATACGCTTTTCTTGAAAACACCTCTCAACTTCCTATCATAATATCCGCCTTATCAAATGATGAGAAGAACAAGTTGCTCAATGTGCTGAAGGCACATAAATGAGCAATTGCATGGAAAATCATGGACATCAAGGGAATCAATCCATCCTTTTGCACACATAAAATATTAATGGAGGAGAACTTCAAATCCATCATTCAACCTCAAAGATGTTTAAATTCGAGCATGCAAGAGGTGGTGAAGAAAGAAGTAATCAAACTGCTAGCTGCCGGTTTGATTTACCCCATTTCTGATTCGCCTTGGGTCAGTCCCGTCCAAGTTGTTCCAAAGAAAGGAGGAATGACTGTGGTAACTAACGAGAATAATGAGCTTATTCCAACTCGTACGGTTATAGGATGGAGAGTTTGCATCGACTATCGCAAACTCAATGACGCCATAGGAAAGGATCACTTCCCTCTACCTTTCATCGACCAAATGCTCGAGAGACTATCTGGAAAAATGTTCTATTGTTTCCTCGATGGTTTCTCAGGGTATTTTCAAATTCCCATTGCTCCCGAAGATCAAGAGAAAACGACATTCACTTGTCCATATGGCACTTTTGCTTATCGACGAATGCCTTTTGGATTGTGTAATGCCCCTGCTACATTTCAAAGATGCATGGTAGCAATTTTTCATGACATGATTGAACACTCAATGGAAGTTTTCATGGATGATTTCTCCGTCATTGGAAATTCATTTGAACAATGTCTTGAAAACCTAGAGAAGATGTTGGTTAGATGTGAGGATTCTAACCTTGTTTTAAATTGGGAAAAGTGTCACTTCATGGTTACTGAAGGAATAGTGTTGGGACATAAGATCTCTTGAGCAGGCCTCGAAGTTGATCAAGCCAAAGTTGACACTATTTCTAAACTGGCACATCCCATAACCGTTAAGGAAATTAGAAGCTTCCTAGGTCATGCAGCATTCTATCGTCGTTTCATCAAAGACTTCTCAAAAATCGCGCGACCAATGACTCAACTTCTTGAGAAAGACGCACAATTCGTGTTTTCCAACAAATGCATCAGTGCATTCGATCTGTTAAAAGAGAGATTGGTCACCGCTCCAATTATGGTTTCCCCTGATTGGACATTTGTAGGATTCTATGTGCCCAAGACACTTAGAATATTGATGTGGTTAGTACGTTATGATCCAAGTTAGGTTATACCCAATAACAAGCTTAGCAAACACCAATTAATATTTAATTGATGATATGATCATGCAATTAAATATTTACACCAATTTAGAAAATGGGTTTACTAAACAAGTTGCATATGAGAAATAACAACTTATTAGGATATTTTGTTCAATAATATTATTTGAAGTGTTATTTAAATAAGTTTGATAACACCAAATGATAATGAGAACTTATAACTTATAAGTTAATTACTTAGTTGTACAATTTATATGAATTATACATATAATTAAGTGGTTAATTATATATATATATCTAGTTAACAAGACAAGTTTCAATTAAATTGTGTATGTATGTTTAAAAGTGGAGAATCTCTTGTTCTTGGGTTCTCCTTGGCCATCCCACACATCACCATTCATTGGACCAACATGCCTTGAACACTACATACATTGACTTGTTTTGGGTTCTCATATATTCTCCACTATGCTCATAACTTGAACATACATGCAAACAAGAAAAAAACACTCTCATCTCTCTCTCTAGCCTACGGTTTTGAGAAGCTGAAAAAAAGGGTTTTTCAGCAAGAAACAAGAGAGGTTCTTGCACTCCATGATGATGATTCTCATTCGCATGCAACATAACACAAAGAACTCTCTAATTCTCTCCAAGGGGCTACGGTTTTCTTTCAGCAGAAAAGAGGGTTTTCTGCAGAAAATTGAGGGTTTTGAAGTTGTTCTTGGTGATTTCTACCTAGTAAGAAGAGGTGTTTGCAAGAAGCTTGGGGTATACTAGCTTAAGGACTTCTATCCTTGAAGTCTTAGCTGAATTTTGGACATCATTCAACCTTCTTTTGGTCGATCTTTTGCTGCTGCAGTAAGGTAGTTTCACAGCTCAATGAAGCTGTGATTTTATGTAGTTTTACATATGTTCATAGCTTGCTAATTCACATAAATGATCCTGTGTTCTTTGGGTTTGTTTTATACATTAATATGGTCATCTAATGAACATATTTTTCAGCTTATAAAAAGGTTTACAAAGTTGTAATTCCGTTGCGTCTTCAGAAAGTTTAAACGGTTAAACTATGATTTTATGTTCTAACAAACCCAACAATGGCATCAAGAGCAGGTTATGTGGATAGCTTGCTTGTTCTTGTCCTTTAAAAATTAGTTTTAGAGGATGATTATAAACTCATAATAGGCTAATTTTATTTGATTCAATAAACCCCATGTCTTTCAAAGTTATATCTTCATGCTTATGATTAAACTTTGAAAGATAGGAATGTCAATTGGTTGATATATTTGGATGTTGTTTGTTTGGACAAACAAACCCTAATTTTAAGTTTATGTTGGCTGAAAATTTGGGGTTTGGTGGGGTTTATTTTGTTTATTGAATAATATTTATGATTGTTCATATGTTAGTGTGCATAACCTAGCCTTTGGCCTTTTGATTTGGATGGTTTTAATGGTTGTTTTAATTCATTCAATTAGGTTGTAATATTTATGTTTATTATTTGGGTTGTAATTATTTATTCATTTGGTTATGTAATAAATAGATTAGGTGCATTTCTTTTATTAGAAAAATGTATTAGGATATAATTTTTGTAAAAGGAAGATGCACAAGATCAAGACCCAAAGATGGACATCAAAGACACAAAAAAAGGACTTGAAGCATATGGATGCAAGTTCAAGTGGGAGTCAATGAAGACCTCAATTTTGTGTTGTATTCAACCCTTAGGAAAGACCAAATGACCACACTTGTGATGGCAAACAAGTGTGGTCACAATAGTAGCTATGGTTATGCACATTGTGGTTGTTTATATTATGCTTGTTTGGTTGTTTATTGTATGATTGTTGTTTGATATTTGGATATGCATAACAAACTCATTAGCAAACTTAACAAGCTGAAAATTTATGGTTTCTAACCATTAAGTGGTTAATAAAAGGTTATTAAAAGGATTAATAATTTAATAAAAGAGGTTTTATTAATAATAAACCATAGGATACCTTGCATTTGAAAGCATGCAAATACAAGGTATATATAGAGTTTTCAAAACTAGAATTAATGAAAACCAAAAATCCCTTTTGAAACAAGTTTAACACCATCCTTTTACACGACACTTGAATCACTTGAGAACTATTTGTGGGATAAAGGTCACCTAACCACTTATAGGGAACTTGTGTGTTTGAGGTGAGTCTAACATACTTGTGGGATAAAGGTCACCTAACCGATTGTATGAGAAAACTCACACGTGTGTGTAAGTAGGACGACTTGAATTGGAAACCATGTGCATAGGGTCACCGAAGCATGGCGTACAATGGTGTTAATGGGATTAAACATGCCAACCAAACATAAGATGTTTAACCGATCCCATAAAGGCTAGAAGTTGCAAAAGGTTGCAATTGTCAAATATTGACTACCTTGTTAAATTAAATAATAGGATAAAGGTCACCTAACCATTATTTGAATGTAATGTTGGATTCTAGATTTTAATTATTAATTGTCGATGAAACATAAAAGGGTATTAATAATTAAAATAAAATTTTAAGAAATACTAATAAGAACTTTGTAAATTTTGTAGAATGGCCGCAAACAATAATGCTACCACCCCGACCGTCCATACCCTATCACTGAGAATCGTTATCAAAATGAGTAAAGGCCTATGTCCTTGATGATCCCATGTCTCACCAACCAACGCTGTTGATGTTAAGGCCTTTTGATGATTGGCTTAAGCACATTAAGGATTCTGTGCTAGTTTCCTACCTCATATTGGGAATATGATTCCCGAACTCCAAAAGGGTTTGGAACATCATAAGGCATATGACATGATAATCTAGTTGAAGGAAATGTTCCTTCAACAAACTTTAGTAAGATTGCTTCGAAACGGTTCAAGCACTTTATGCATGTCACATGGAAGAAACCCAAACGATATCATCTTATATATATTCTTAAGATGAAAAGCCACATTGATAGCCTCAAGATGCTTGACTATCCTATCTCAAAGTAGTTGGCCAAGGATTTGATCGTTGATTGCCCAACTAAAGGTTTGAGACATTCATAATAAACTGTAATATGAACGGGTGGGATAAGAGCATCGGTCAAATTCACGCAATGCTCAAAGCAACCGAGGCAGGGATGGGTAGAGAGGTTCTACCTACTCTCTCGATCAATGAGGGAGACGATAAGAAATGGCCAATCTAGATCCTAAGGAAATTATTGCCAAAAGAAAGGAATACATCAAAGCAAAGGTTAAAGCGAAACCTCAAAACCTAAGCTTATGAAGCCTAAGGTAAAGGAGAACGATCCATGCTTTGAGTGTGGAGAGATAGGACAATAAAAGGGAATTGTTCCTCCTATCTCAAGGAGTTGAAAAATAAAGAGGGATGCTAGGCAAACCTTGAATACAATTTTCATGATTCACATTGTATTAAATGTCATTTCTTCAAACACATGGGTATTGGATACCGGATGTGAGACTCATACTTGTAATTGTTGCAAAGGGGTTCAAAAGAAATGTGCACTTCAAAAGGGGAAACTCTATTTTGAGACTTACAAATGGTTTGGAAGTTGTTCTCAAAACCTTTTATATGAACCTAGTTTGACTAGGAACATAATTAAAGTTTCCCATGAAAACAATATGGTCATGATTTAAAGTTTGTATATAATGATATTAAGTTTTATGGATGATGTATTTCATTTTAAGGATATGCCTTTTAATGATATTCATAAATTAGTTCATGACAATTCGTCCTATAATAACTCATTATACACATTAAGCACCAAGAAACTTTAAGTTATTATTATCTTTGACATTGACATCTTGGTCACATAAACAAGAATTGGATTCAAACACTTCAAAAGAATGGTCTTTTGGAAACAAATGAAAATGTTTCATTTGATAAGTGTGAACCAAAAGACTTATTAGGAATGATACATTTGGATGTATATGGTCCTTTTAAGACAATGACAAAGATTGGTGAAAAGATACTTCATTACTGTTACCGACGATTACAGTCGCTATTATTGTGTGCACTTGATGACACATAAGAATGAAGCTTTTGAAATGTTCAAAATCTTCAACAATGAAGTAGAAAATCAACTCTACATAACTAAATAAGTTCTTTATTCTGATAAAGGAGAAACTGAACCCTATTTGGATATGGTTCAATTCATTAAGGCTATGAGCTTACCACCTTTATCATCTTGGGTTTTCGCACTACTCTCCACGGCCCGTATTTTAAATATGGCCCCAACCAAGAAAGTGGGTTCGACACCTTTTGAAATATGGCATGGAAAGAGTTCCATCGCTATCATATTTAAAAGTATGGGGTAGTGAAGCTTATGTTAAGCTTAACACCCAAAACAAATTTGAATGTCAATCCACTACGTGTATATTTGTTGGATATCCCAAAGACTGTATAGGATACTACTTCTTTGATTCAACAGAGCAAAAGGAATTTATTGCTCGAAGGGCAGAGTTCTTGGAAGCCAAGTTCCTTATGGAAGGAGTGATGCATAGAACAATGGAATTTGATGAAGATCAAGATCCACAAGCCGATACACGTTTGGTTGACACTAGCTGTCAACAAGAGGTTGTTGATGATGATCAAGAGGTTGATCAATACACACAAAATGTTCATAGATCTGGTAGAGTTAGCATTCCACCTGAAATATATGGATTTTTCATGGATGGATGCTATAAGATTGACTCCGATGAGCCAACCACATACCATGATGCTATGTCCAATTCGGATTGTGACAAATGGCTGGAGCCATGAATGTAGAGATGCAATCCATGTATGACAACCAAGTTTAGGAATTGGTTGACCCTCCACATAACTCCAAACCGGTTGGATGCAAGTGGGTTTTCGAGATGAAAACCGATATGCATGGAAAATTGGATACCTATAAGGCTAGACTTGTAGCAAAAGGTTTCACTCAAACTCAAGGGGTGATTATGATGAAACCTTTTCGCCTGTGGCAATGCTAAAGTCTATCAGGATATTGTTTGCCATAGCAGCATATTATGACTATGAGATTTGGCAAATGGATGTCAAGACCGCTTCTCTTAATGGATATCTTGAGAAAGATGTCCATATGAAACAGCCTGAAGGTTTTGTCATCCAAAACATCCTAACAAGGTATGCAATTTAAAAAGATAAATCTAAGGATTGAAACAAGCATCGAGAAGTTGGAATCAACGTTTTGATGAAGAGATCAAGAAATTGGGTTTCATCAAGAACGCTGACAAGGCTTGTGTGTATAAAAAGGCTAGTGGGAGTGTAATCACATTCTTAGTATTGTATGTTGATGACATAATACTATATGGAAAAGACATTCCAACCATGGAAGGTGTTAAAACCTGGCTTGGAAATTGTTTTTCCATAAAAGAAATCGGTGAAGCCGCCTATATTTTGGGAATAAAGATCTATAGGGATAGATCGAGGCGGTTGATAGGTCTAAACCAAAGTGCATATATTGATAAAATCTTGAAAAAGGTTCAAGATGGAAAACTCTAAGAAAGGTATGGTACCTGTTCAAAGAGGGACAATATTGAGTGCATCTCAATGTCCAAGCTCAAAGGATGAGCAAGATTGTATAAAGGACATCCCATATGCGTCTGCTATAGGATCCATCATATATGAGATGATATGCACTAAGACCGGACGTGTCCTGCACGTTAAGCATGACAAGAAGATATCAGCAGAATCCAGGTAATAGCCATTGGATGGCTGTTAAAAGTATATTGAAATACCTTAGGAGGACTAAGGATATGTTTCTAATATACGGATCTGAGAAAGAGGAACTCGTTGTAAAGGGTTACACGGATGCGAGTTTCCAAACTGATCGAGATGATCCTCGATCACAATCGGGGTATGTCTCCATTATGAATAGGGTAACATTGTCCACTACAAAATACGAATACATAGCTGTCTCATTAGCAGCTTTGGAAGCTGCATGAATAAAAGGTTTATCTCCGATCTAAGGGTGGTCTCTACCATTCAAGACCCCTTAGAAATCTTTATGATAACGAGGGTGTGATTGCTCAAATCAAGGAGCCCCGTGCACATCAAAAGATTAGGCACAATGAGCGGAGATTCAACTACATAAGGGATGAAGTTGAAAAGGGAAAGATATGTATTCGCAATGTTCACTTTGATCAAAATATTGCGGATCCACCACGAAGCTCCTCGAAAGGGCAAAGCATGAAAGTCATACCTATGCCTTAGGACTTTGATATTCTAGTGATTAGACTTGATCAAATTTTGTATTTGAATATGTGAAACTCTTTATATTTGAGTAAAATTATTTGGTTATAATGTTTCAATTAATGTTCCAATTTAGCTTGTTTAATCCATGATTAAATTATTTACTCTAAATGTCCGTAGTCATTCATACTTGTGGGAACAAGTGTGAGGGTAAGACTATTATGAACTTGGATTGGTTGATATTCATAAGGATGAATATAGAGCAATGGATTGCTACCAAGGTTCATAGATATTGTGGGATACAAATATTGGACTAACCGGCATCTCAAATTTACTACATGGAATCTTATTAATTGATCATAAGTAAATTTGAGTAAAGGCGAATATCATTTGGTATCCTCCGACCTGAGATACATATTGGGTTTTGATATTCACCAAGTATTATACCTTGAGCTAATTCTTTATTGTCCTGAAATAGTGGACAGTACATAAGGGTATGTTCAGGTATAACACGAGGTGTTTGTGAGAAACATATATAGTCAAGATGGAATTTGTTCCTCCTATTTGTTGAGAGTTAGATGTCTAAGGCCTGATAAGTTAAATCAACAAGGAATGATCATTCTGTGTCCTTGGATTTAACATGACATCTGTAACAAAAGGATAGATGATTGATTCACCTAAATCATTTCAAGTAGGGTACTTGAATGGTATGATGTTATTGAATGGCCATAAGTCATGCGTATTAAGGGTAGTAAACCGTTGTTAGGCGTTATTTACTGCTTGCATCAATCTTCTATGAATCTTGGGCAAGTGGGAGATTGTTGGATTCTATGTGCCCAAGACACTTAGAATATTGATGTGGTTAGTACGTTGTGATCCAAGTCGGGTTATACCCAATAACAAGCTTAGCAAACACCAATTAATATTTAATTGATGATATGATCATGCAATTAATATTTACACCAATTTAGAAAATGGATTTTCTAAACAAGTTGCATATGAGAAAGAACAACTTATTAGGATATTTGTTCAATAATATTATTTGAAGTGTTATTTAAATAAGTTTGATAACACCAAATAATAATGAGAACTTATAACTTATAAGTTAATTACTTAGTTGTACAACTTATATGAATTATACATATAATTAAGTGGTTAATTATATATATATCTAGTTAACAAGACAAGTTTCAATTAAATTGTGTATGTATGTTAAAAGTGGAGAATCTCTTGTTCTTGGGTTCTCCTTGGCCGTCCCACACATCACCATTCATTGGACCAACATGCCTTGAACACTACATACATTGACTTGTCTTGGGTTCTCATATATTCTCCACTATGCTCATAACTTGAACATACATGCAAACAAGAAAAAAACACTCTCATCTCTCTCTCTAGCCTACGGTTTTGAGAAGCTGAAAAAAAGGGTTTTTCAGCAAGAAACAAGAGAGGTTCTTGCACTCCATGATGATGATTCTCATTCGCATGCAACACAACACAAAGAACTCTCTAATTCTCTCCAAGGGGCTACGGTTTTCTTTCAGCAGAAAAGAGGGTTTTCTGCAGAAAATTGAGGGTTTTGAAGTTGTTCTTGGTTTCTACCTAGTAAGAAGAGGTGTTTGCAAGAAGCTTGGGGTATACTAGCTTGAGGACTTCTATCCTTGAAGTCTTGGCTGAATTTTAGACATCATTCAACCTTCTTTTGGTCGACCTTTTGCTGCTGTAGTAAGGTAGTTTCACAGCTCAATGAAGCTGTGATTTTATGTAGTTTTACATATGTTCATAGCTTGCTAATTCACATAAATGATCCTTTGTTCTTTGGGTTTGTTTTATACATTAATATGGTCATCTAATGAACATATTTTTCAGCTTATAAAAAGGTTTACAAAGTTGTAATTCTGCTGCATTTTCAGAAAGTTTAAATGGTTAAACTATGATCTTATGTTCTAACAAACCCAACAACATTACAATTTGAACTCATGTGCGATGCAAGCGATTATGCGGTAGGAGACGTGTTAGGACAAAGGAGAGACAAGCAATTCCACCCAATTCACTATGCCAGCAAAACCCTACACGACGCACAAGGAAACTACACCACCACCGAGAAAGAACTTCTTGCGGTAGTTTTCACATTCGACAAATTCCGCTCGTATCTGATCCTTTCAAAAACAATCGTTTACACCGATCACGCAGCCCTTCGTTATCTTTTCAACAAACAAGATGCAAAGCCGAGATTGATACGGTGGATACTTCTGCTTCAAGAATTCGATATTGAAGTTCATGACAAGAAAGGAGCGGAAAATCTAGCAGCCGATCATCTCTCTCGTCTTGAAGATTCAAGCCCTTCACGAACCGAGGAATTCAAAATAAACGATAATTTCCCTCACGAATTCCTTATAAACATCCATTCCTCAATCGATGAACTTCCTTGGTTTGCTGATTTCGCGAACTACTTGGTAAGCGGGATCCTACTCAAAGGAATGACTTATCAGCAAAAGAAGAAATTCGTTATTGACGTTAAGCATTACTATTGGGAAGACCCGCATCTATTCAGAATCAGTGTAGACCAGCTCATTCGCAGATGCATATACGGAAGCGAAGCAGAACAGATCTTAAGGCACTGTCATGAAGGACCCACAGGAGGACACCATGGAGCAACCCTAACAGTCAAGAAGGTCTTTGACTCTAGATTCTATTGGCCCATAATTTTCAAGGATGCTCATAACATGGTATGCACCTGTGATGCATGTCAAAGAGCAACCAACATCTCAACGCGGGATGAGATGCCTCAGAACCCGTTCAAGTATGCGAGGTATTTGATGTATGGGGTATTGATTTCATAGGGCCATTCCCGGTGTCATTTGGCAATCGATACATCTTGGTAGCAGTCGATTATGTCTTAAAATGGGCTGAAGCTCAAGCCCTACCTACCAATGATGCAAGAAACGTTGTCAGATTCCTTAAGAAATTATTCTCTCGTTTTGGTACCCTCAAGGCTTTGATTAGTGATCGAGGAACCCATTTCTGTAACAACCAACTCGATAGAGCAATGACTCGTTATGGAGTGAACCATCGCTTTACAACTGCCTATCATCCGCAAGCGAATGGGAAAGCTGAAGTTACTAATCGAGGTATCAAAAGAATCCTTGAGAAAACTATAGGACAAAATCACAAGGATTGGTCTACCAAGCTAGATGATGCATTATAGGCTTTTAGAACAGCCTATAAGACTATTGGCATAACACCGTTCAAACTCGTATGGGCAAGTCGTGTCATCTAACCAGTTTATGGAAGTCGTGTCATCTACCAGTGGAACACAAAGCCTATTGGGCACTCAAAGCAGCAAACCTATACTAAGGCCTTGCAGGAAAGAATCGCTTTCTACAAATCTATGAACTAGAGGAACTGAGAGAACAAGCATACGAAAACGCCAGGGTTTACAAGGAAAAGACAAGGAAATTTTACGACTCTCGATTAAAGAGCACTAAATGTTTTCATGTGGGACAACGTGTCTTACTGTATAACTCTCGTTTACGTCTATTTCCCGGAAAGCTGAAATCATGTTGGTCTGGACCTTACAAGATTAAAAACGTGTTTCCGAATGGTGCTATTGAAATCGACAACCACGACGGTTTAAGTTTCAAAGTAAATGGACATCATTTAAAACCGTATAACGATGGACCAACCAAGATTTTCTCGAAGGAAATACACCTCCGCCCCGACGAAAACTAAGTGCGGGGAAGGGTCGCGCTGAAGACCTGAAACTGAAACACGGCACTTGTACATAGATTTTATTAAGATTTTTAAACTTCTTATATGACACCCAAGCACAATCACGGGGCCGTGCCCTACCAAGCACGCCCCCGTGCCTCTGACAAAAAAATTTTCCACGATCTCCGCTGACGAGTCTGGAACGTTGCAGGTCGAATTTAAGACGATTTCTGACAAACACGGGGCTGTGCCTAGCCAAGCACGCCCCCGTGATCACCTTCCACGACTTGTTTATAAATACCACACTTCTTCTAACTTTCATCACATCCATTCTGTTTAAAAACTCCTGAAAAGATGAAAGAATCAAGTCACGGAAGCTCTAGTTCGAATCCGGTAAAGAAACCGCGTTCTGAAACACGAGAACCAACAACTCAAGAATACTTCTTCAAGCTTCACGAGCTAATCAAGAAACTGACTGAGATGAACCTCACCGCATCTCAACGCTTAGCTGAATTTATCCAAAAAGTTCAGGAAATGGACGAGGAACTCGTTTCGGTCAATCGTCGGCTCGCGGAGCTTAGCAACCGCACTTCGCACTATCCCATCCCGAGCCTCCCACATGAAATGTGTGGAGGCCTCTTCTAGAAGCATTCCGCGATGTGTTATGTGCGCTAGTGCGCGTTAAGGAGTCTGGTTTTGCAGTTTCAGATTCTCGGCTTTTAACGTATTATGTAACCGTAGGAACTAGGAAAATGTAATTGTCATTCTGCTTGTTTTTAATTAATTCTAGGACTTATTTCGTAGCGTTTATGATGATTTGGATATGACAAAACTTAACCGGGTAAATTACGTAACACGCGAAACTGAAAAACGGAACAACAAAAGACTGAACCGAAACTGCACAAGAGGAACACGCCCCCGTGCCTCTAGAGGCACGCCCCCATGACAACAAAAAAATGACAAAATCTGACTTGTTTCAGCCTTTTGTCTTGTTCCCCTTCAATGTTGCATGATAAAATCCGAACTCATTACCTGCAATGTCGTATCCTCTTCATTTTGTGCCATTTCTTTCAAATTTCTTTCATATTTTCAAGTTTCTTTCAAGAGTATTGATCAAGAGGTTAGTATACTAATTCCTATGATTATGATGGTCATCTACATGTAGTTAGGTGATTAGGTCTCTAAACAACCGAAATCCTAGCAATTATATGTAAAGACTTGTACTTAAACGTATTATGGGATGATGAATGCCTTAAACCTTCTTGTTCATATTTTTTCTTGAAGTTGATTAGTGTAATTAGTATGATTAGTTAGTTATTAGTTATTAGTATGTTTACTTTTAGTATTCTTCATAATACGTGGTGAAATCATTGTTAATAATGTTCAAGTTACAAGAATTAGCAAGTAGTGTTAAACAATATATATTTTTGGTCTTGAATTTTTACTAATGTTTAAAATGCTTAACGTATAATCTCTGGTTTTTCAAGCAAGAAAATGTTAAAGAAATTTTTAATCAATGATTTATAAACAAAACCACGCGTGCTCGAGTCAAAAATTTCATATCTCAAAATGTCAACCGCGCCCCCACGTCTCACAAGACGCACCCCCATGTTGATGTTATGTCTTGTGAAACCCATGATCTTCACCAATGTCATAGAACTACTCCAGAAGTTTATGTTGTATAGTTTAACTTATTTGTCAAAATTTCAGGATGATGAACCACCCATATTTGCACTTTGAAGGAACCCATGAAAGATGGTGTCGTGACCGGTTGTAAAGACTCTTGCAAAGGGCTGAAAGGTCACATTTGCAAGCAGATGAGGAAACCTTGGCGGCTGTCGGACAGCTCAAAAGATATAACAATTTATTGAGTATTCAGTGGAAGTGGTTGTTTTCACAAAACAGACCTTCTGTTTATGAACTGACTCTTGAATTTTTAGCATCTTTCAGATTTAGCATGAAAGACCTCGACCCTTGGAATGATGAAGCAGTTACATTCAGACTAGGTGGGCAATGGCGAAAAACATCTATCGCTTTGTTTGGTGTTTACCTGGGAGTATATACAGAACAGGAAATGAAGGAGGAAGCAGTATCAGGAATGCCATCTTACCATACGTTTCCAGACGAGGAGAGTAGGGACGTGGAAAGTGGTGCCATGAGAAAAGCATTTTGGGAAAGAATTGGAACCGGGGTGTTCAACTCAAGTAAAACCAAAAGCAGTCAGATTCGAGACCTGTTACTGCATTACATTCATCGATTGCTTAGCCATTCAATAACAACTCATGGTCAAAGCGAGGGAGTTGTTAGCCTGAGAGACTTGTTTATTTTGTATTGTATGACAAATTAATTGCCATGCAACATTGGGTATTTGTTTTGTAATCTGTTTGCCAGGAATGCAACTGCAGGTGCTCCGACACCCATGTTTGGAGGAAGCTGGATTCTGAACCTGTACGAGAGCTAGGGGTGTAACACGGAGGGAACCGAAGGAGTAATGCCAGGATTGTTGGACTTAAGCATTTGCATGAGCATATACATGATAACAACCCTACCAAATGGACACCGAGGTTTATGGATAGGAAGGGACAAATCTGGGATCCAGTAGATCCCGAGGAGATTATCATGGACCTTGATATGCCAACACATCATGAAGAAGCCGGGGCTACCAGCTCACATGCCGGAGAATTCCCAACCATGTTAGACCTTTATAAAGCAATCCAAACCACCAGCAACCACGCAAGGAAATCGTTCGAATACGCGCAACAAGCCTTCAACCGGGTCAAAAATCTGAACTCCAGAGCGGATGACCTGAGCAATGATGTCACGTACATCAGAAACCGAATGTATCATGAGTGGGGGGATATCCCGCCACGAA
This sequence comes from Flaveria linearis, assembly GCA_024085815.1. Classification (NCBI taxonomy): domain Eukaryota; kingdom Viridiplantae; phylum Streptophyta; class Magnoliopsida; order Asterales; family Asteraceae; genus Flaveria; species Flaveria linearis. The sequence continues at coordinate 30,857,538 of CM044003.1, forward strand.
CCCCTTGAAAAGTCGTATCACTTTCAGGGTCCGGGCACAATTGTTTTGTGCCAATCTATCCTTTAATTCATGTCATTTTATTTTTTATTTTGTGCGTTTAAGTTTTTAATGCTTTCAATAATTGTATGATATTTCAGGTGATCCCGACGAGTCTCACAATTGAAGGCATGAGTCGACTGCATCATTTTTTAGGGGAGTATCTCGTTACCATTCCTTGTTTTATTTTATTGATCACATTAGGGACAATGTGAATTTTAAGTGTGGGGATGGGATTAATTGAGATACACATATGATACTTTGCTAAAAATAGGTCCAAATTGAAAATTTTTAAAATCACTTAACCATTAATTTTCGTGACACGAAACCAAAAATTTAAACAATTTTTGATAAACCAAATTATAAATATACATTTTCGGGAAATAAATAAGTAAATAAAAGAAATCTAAAGACAAAAATTGAAAATGTTTTTTTTGTGATATCCTTAAAAGCAATAATCCAGTAAAAATTTCAATTATATAAAATGAAACACTTTCACCCAATTCCATCCGTTTGTGAGTTATTTTTTAGCCTTAAACAGCTTTTGCAAACCTTTGCAACTTTACTTTCATTCTGGATTCAATTGAGGGTGTCCTATGATACGTGTGATTAGAACTTGCTTTGAGTATACATTTCAAGACCTTAATTAGTATTTTTTGCGTAAAAATGAGTTAGGCATTAGGAAACATTAACCATTCAATCCCTAACCATTTTCTTATAACTTTCCTTACCCGATCATCAACCCTAGTTAGCCCTGTTGAGCTTAAACGTTTTATTTTGATCACCCGAGCCACCAAGTCACATAACCAAAAAGCCTTTAACAAAACCCGTTTTTCGTTAAAGACATGTTTTTGGCTTGGTAAAAAAAGAGGGAAAGGGAAATTTGGTCTTTTACCGGCAGACCTAAAAGAACTAGAATGCATTCTTTTGATTTTAATTTGCTTTGTTGCCTTCATCACACAAAACCGGGACTTCCCCCGAAAATCCGTGAATAAATTTTCAAACTCACGTTTGACGCAAGAAAGAAATGGCGAAAAAAGGAACAAGTTCCGTCATTTTGTGGAATTTTAAAAAGTGCTATAAAGAAACGGGCAAAAAGATACGAAAGATGTCCGAACTGTGGAAATTGGTCCCACAATGGAAAATGCAAAAAGAACCAAACCAAATCTCAATACGAATACACAAAACTGATCCGATTGGGTGCTATTAGGCTTCAAGCTGAACGATCCTTAAGAAAGGAAAATTTTGTGTATCTGTGGGGGAAGGACGAAGTGAGGTTCTTGAAAGCAAAGTACGGTCTTGACAATCTGACCTTAAACGAGTCCTCAAGTTAGCATACCCCTTCTAGCTTGAAGTATTGTATAGGGAGCCTTTTACTGCTTTTCTTGTAGTTTATGTTAGAAAAATAAGCCAAGACCGTCGTCCTTAGCCTTTAGCCACTTTTTCCAAATATTCCATACCCGAGCCCGAGCCAAGTTACAACCCATCAAAGACCTAATGATTTATGCAAGTAAATATCTAAATAGATGGAGATTTGATCCCTTAACAAGCATATAATTTCACACATATTCATACTAGGCAATTAAGCGTATTAGTCATACTTAACCCTAATTATGACTCCATATATTTAGCCGAGTGTGAGTGCATCTTGTGAGAAGTGTGGATTTTTACATAGTTATAATCTTTACTAAAAAACTCCATTACTTGCTAGGATATTATCCTATAAATGCTTAAAATGTTTACATTTGGATGAAATAATTTTTACTTGCATATTTCCCAAAAGACATATTTATCTTTTGATTTATTTGGTTTTTGGTGGGATTGCCATTTTAAGTGATTTTTGCTTGAGGACAAGCAAAGTTCAAGTCTGGGGATATTTGATGTGCTCCAAATTATACATAAAATACTATCAAAAGCACATAAATTGTTCATTAATATCTTCCGTAAAATGATGATTATGAACTTAAAATCGTTTAATTGTGTTTTCAGGTGTTGTAATGGGCAAGATGGACAAAAGAAGCATATTTGACAATAAATTGAAGAAATCCAAGCTTTCTATTCCAAGCATGGGGTCATGCCTTATTAAGCACGCCCCCATGCCTTGCCTGAAGCACACCCTTATGCTGCACACCCCCGTGTTTGGACATCTGACAGGACAAAAAGTACTGTCCCCTAAAAGTGAACATGGGGCCATGCCCCATAAGGCACGGGGTCGTGCCCCACCTCAAACATGGGGTCGTGCCCCATTTAACATGGGGTCGTGCCCGACAGCTCTTGCATGTACGAGTCAACCAACTTCCGTAAGCATTGTACTAACACGGGGCCGTGCTTAAACACTCCGGGAAGCCTATAAATAGAGGCTTAAGTTCAACTTTAGAGGAGCTTTTGGTGGGGTGATACTCTGCAGAATTGTCTCGAGAATCAAGTCTTGAAGACCATTTGGAGGGTCGGGAGGTGCATACAACACTTGGAAGAAGCTCGGGATTATCTAAACCTCATCCATTGTTGATCACCGGTTCGATTGTTCCATTTCACCGATGAATTCATATTTATCTTCTATGTTGTGTGTTGTTATGTTCAAGCTCATTATGAGCTAAACTCTCATTATCATCCTAATTGGATGAAAGTTATGTAATTTGTGATGAACTAATGGTGTGATTTATATTGTGTTAATGTTATGGTGGTCTTGGGAAAACTTTCGATAGGTAGCACCTACATTTGAACGGTAGGTTATAAACTTATGATTTGTAATTGTGATTGTCATACACGGTTGAAAACATATGATCAACTTTTATTCATAACAAAACTATGGCTAATTAACTAGAGATAGTTATTAGAAATCATATCACCTTAACTTTCTGATCATTTACGAGTTCCCTTTTATTAGTCTGAGAAATCTACTGTATTCACCTACATTGCTAGGGCTTTAACCTAAGCACTAAATCTCAACCTGACTTGGTCCTAGTCACTACGGAGCGGATAGACGAGAAATCGCGCCAACTCATCTTTATAAACATTAACACAATTACCTTATTCAGTATCTTCAATCACACCACTACCTCATCACAGTTACATAAGTGTAATCCAAATTAGGATGATAGCCTTTATCCCCTGATTTTAAATCTAAAAGTTTCAACTTGTTTTACTTTATTTGTTATTTCTATTTTTAAAACCCTAAAGAAACCCTAATTTACATCAATGCAACTTATCATTCTCCTAAACAAAAATCAAATCTGATAGTCAATCATAAAGGTTGTTGAGTAGGTTTAGTGTGTCCACGGATTGATACTCGGTTCTTGCCATCACTATATTACCTCATGATAGGTGCACTTGCCTTTTGTGTGTGTAGTTAGTAGTAGTAACAACCATTTAAAACTGAATATGTGCGAAAATCCTTTATCAAAATATATATACTTTCACACCGCATCACCACCCGTTCGGAAACCTAATCGAAGCTAAATTTCAGGATTAAATTTTCTAAACGGTGGGAGAATGTAATAACCGACCTCGAGGCATAATTCTAAACTATGACCTCCTACAATTATTGTTGTTATCATTAATATCAGTAATATTATTATTACTATTACTTTATTTCTTTTATGATTATTATCATTGTGTGTTATAATTTTTCTTAGATAATTCTTTAAGTCTAGCCTTAGTGTAGAATAAATTAACATTCTGAAAATATAATTAAACACGTTAAAATGTTAGAACCAAGTTGAAAACAATTAATTATGTGTGCACACACTCATGGATTTATTACATACATACACATCTAATACTTAAAAACACTTAACTAGAAACTACCACTTAAATACTACACTATACAACAAAACTACACTACACATATTAATTTACAAAGAAAAATATAATAAAAACACCCACTACCCCTCTCGGCCTCACCACCCCAACCCACCAATCCTTTCTTTTGTTTTCTTCCCACATAATCTACATCTACACTCTACCAATTCACATTCTCCCACACTTGCAAACCCATTCAAACACACACTTCTCTCCCTCTTTCTCTCCGCCATAACCTGAAACGCACACACACATTCTTCAACTTTTAACCAAAACAACAAGAACACAAGAGATCCAACATCATTCAAGCACAATACAAGCAAGAAGGTGTCATTTGAAGGATCCTTATGCACGGTTCTTGCAAGAACAAGTTACTCCAGCCTTTGTTCGAGAATCACCATCTATTCTAGCCTTCCTAATCTCTCAAACTCATGAACCATTCAAAGGGTAAGCATCAACACACCCGAATCAAGTTGTTTCTTGTGTTTTACTTCAATAAACTACCAAAAACCTGACTTTCTTTGTTCTAGCAGAAACATGCAGTTTAAAACTTGTTCATGAGGAGCTCTTAACATCACACGAGATATACATTATGATAAGTTGGAAAATCATTGGTTGGAACATAAGATTACACCTAGAAAACCTTCTTTTTACATGAAAGAACATCATCTATGCACATGTTTTAAAAACCTACATGACCAAGCCTTGAAAACTTCCTAAAAAAGTTTATAAACAACATTAAAACCTGATTTGAAAGTTACAAAATGATTAGGTGATGTTTGGGTATGATCTATAATGTTGACACATGTGTAAAAGGTGTAAATCATCATTTAAGAGCAACATATATGTGTTTCATGCTAGATCTGAGAGTTTTGATATATTTTCAGTAGGTTTGGCAATATGAATGTTCTAAGTTGGTGATAATGGCTGGAAATATAAAAAGAAAGGATTAGGGGACAAAATGAGCTTGTTTGGAAACCCGAAAAATGGTAAAATCTCTCTAAAATAGTAAAACAAAGAAGATTACTATATTAACAAGAATTAAAGGCTCTAATATAAAAATCATGGGCATAATGGTCGGTTATGATTAAATGAAATTATTTGTTAAAAACGAGACTTAACCGGGTAAATTTTGGGTAAAATATTAAAAATAATAAAAGAGACCTAAAATATATATATATATATATATATAGATCATAATATTTTAGTAAGTTAGGGACATTGAATCAAGATATAGGTGAAAACTTGGATAAAAACGTATTCGGGCGCTTGGTTCCGGGTAAAAAACGTGTTTTAACGGGAAAATCTTAAAAATGAAGTTTTTAATCAAAATAGCTCAAAAACATATCTTTGATAGATTATTAAGCTTACTATAAGTCCTTAAATAATATTTAAAGGTTAATTGGATGAAAACAGAAGGATCTAAAATAAACAGTTAAAATCTTCGGTTTTACTGTAACCGGTAACTAAAAACATAAGTTCTAATTACCCCAAACTAAGTTCTGGAAAAATTGGAATTTAAATATCATTAATAAACTCCTAGAAACTAATAAGGGGCCATAAAAGTCAAGAAATCAAAGAAAACAAACTTTATGATAAAAATTATAAATTTTGGAACTTGAGGGACTAAACTGTAAATTCTACCAAAAACTTAAAAATTCGACCCCTCTTGACTTAAAATGCATGATAGATTTATTTCCACTATAATACACTGATTAAAATCATTAACACATGTTTTTTATGTTAATAAACCCTAACTTTTTTAAAAGGAAACTTTTTAAAGCAAAACCATCACAAACCAAAGCTAGTTGAACTTTTAACCTTATAACACACCTAGTTACACCCAAAATGAACTTAGAACACATAAATTATTACTTGAATCTTGATGTTGGGTGCTAGGATTGGATCATATTCTGTACACGAAGATCCGTTGCTTGAAACCTAAGGTGAGTTCTAGTCTTCCCTTTTTACTACTAATTTAGGATGAAACATGCTTTGTTTGAACTGAAATTATTATTATGCTATTGTTTGATGCTTATATGTTGTGTATAATATTTGAACCTGCTTATACTTGTATCACAATCATTAATTCTTGTGTGAACCGTTTGTTTTATATGGGTAGATCTACTTGAAGAATCCCCCACACACAGTGCCTTCTGTATAGGAAGGGTACCCCACTGAGATCCTGAGTGATCGTTTGTGTCATGTAACAAGTTTTTATAAGACACTATGGTGAACCATCCCGTAGGTATGTTGCACTGTTTGAGGTTCAGTTCTCCCTATAGGATTAACCTATATAAACATAACTTTAGAAGAGGCTAGTCGGGACTGAGTACAGGGTTGATTGTGACCCCACAACAGATGATTTTAAAATCAATTTATGGATTCTAAAGTGTCCTTTTGTTTTTAAACTTTAAGCACTTGAATTCACCAACTTTCTAGTTGACACAAAATATTTTTGAGCATGTTTCAGGTAACCCTTAATGGATGTTGGTTTCATTAGAGAACTGGATTTGGATGACCTAGTATTATGACTACCCAAGGAATTACTTAAATTGGAAACATTTTGAATAATTTGAATTGTAGTTGGTTAAACGTATGGAAATTATGTAATGAATTTGTACTCTTGTATGATGGCTAGACTGTTAGCACCGCTTTAATGTAATGTCATGTGATTTCTCTCCTTGTGTGCTCTTATGATTGTTTGTTTCCGCTGCCATGTTTGTTATCGGTTTTTGATGTCCCACCCTTCTTGGGCCCGGAGTGTGACACCTAGCAACATGTCGGGACAACTTTCCTTATAAAGACAATCTAAGCTCCAAGCCACTATATGTTGTCATTGCAATTAAAAAATTATTATAAAAGATTTTTAAATTTAACAATTTGCTATAATTACAAAAAGGGTATACCACGCATGAGCATAACAATGTCTCGCACATCACTATCAACCAATTGGACTACACGAGATTGATTGGAAGCATAGCCCCACACGCGAAGTATGCAATAACATCTGTGTATTTCGTCATGTTAGATATTCAAAAAATAAATGAAAGCCAATGGTTAAAAAAACATAACCTGGTGTTAATCATAATTGACTAGGAAATGACTATCAAATTGACTAGGCGAACCAAAGACTATGAAGCCTTGATTCTAAAATACAGAAGGAAATAAAGGCTACAAAAACCTAAGTGCAAAGCCTAGTGAAACCAAATATCTATTGACATTAGAGACTCAGAGTAAATTGCACGTTTCAAGGCCTGAAAGAATCTGATTGGAAAGAAACAACTGAACTCGTTGTTTCTCACATTAAAGTCGCAAACTCCCCCAAATCAGTCATCATAATCCACTTCTTATTTGGGATCATATAAGAGATGTGACAACATAATGAAATTCAAATGCGAGCAGTATAAGAAATAGACAATATTTGCGTCCATTTTTTATACGGATCCATCTTCCACACATCTACTGTATACTTAAATAACCCATGAGTAACGAATAGGTGAAGCTCATCACGTGAACTAACCAAAGTACCCTCGCATCCTCCTTTCAATATAACACTTGGAAAGGGTAACTCAGTGAACTCCTCCGAATTAACATCAAAACATATCAATGACTGAACACAAGGACCAAAGAACATAACTGTGAAATAGAGACCATCTCCAGAAAGAGTACCCATCAACCAATGGTAGTGCGGGCATAGTACTGGTAGTCTTGCATAAATTTTATATTCTGCCAGGAATCTGATAATGAAGAATACATGTACGGTTGTATCACCCCAGCCGTGCGTTTTATATTCATCACCTTGTACTCATTATACAAGTCAATGAAGAACCCAAGTGCATCGGCACGCGTATCATATAGACCATTATTTTGGAGCTTGGCAACTTCTTGTGCACACTAGTTAGGGGATTCCAAATGACTAATTCATTGGTATTCTCCATTGTTGGATCATGATAAGGCTGGTGCAACCAAATTCACTTCATAGTCATCTTTTGGTACTACATTCAAAGGCTTCCGAAGCTGAGCAAGAGATCTTCCGAAAGTCTAAGGAACAACAGCTGAAGACATCTTCCGAAGACAAAGTCTAATGAAAGAGCTTCCGAAGACAAAGTCTGAAAGAGCTTCCGAAGACAAAGTCTGAAAGAGCTTCCGAAGACAAAGTCTGAAAGAGCTTCCGAAGACAAAGTCTGCTTCCGAAGACAAAGAAGACTCCAAGCCTCGGAAGAAGCAGTCTTCCGAAGTATAAGTGCCTTCGGAAGAAGTTATTCTTCCGAAGCACTTTATCCTTCGGAAGATATCGCTATGTCCAGCAGATAAAAGTATGGTCCCTGACAGTCCGCTGCAGACCTCTGATACAGCATGGCATCTTCCTAAAGAGCCATGTTGTTGACCATACTTTATTCTAATGTTCACCTTTTTATGATAGTACATGTTACCAACTTTAGTTGGTGACAAAAGGTAAGTCAGGGACATGTCCTGACTACCAACTTTCAGACAAAATGTCTGAAAGACCTCATCTAGAGTCTTGTAGTATAGATGTAAGGTTAGAGGTGTCCAGCTGGTATCAAAGTATATCCGGCTGTAGGTAGTATTATATATATCTTCTCCCTGTAACTCTTTATGTAAGTGATTTGAGTCCAAGAGTCTTGTAATCCTTTGAGTTGAGAAGCAATATATAAAAGTACCTTGAAAATTACTTGCTGTGTTAATTTTCTTACTGCTTGTTACTTGTTATATTGTGATCAACTCTTCATAGACTGATTGCCGAGTGTTGATTCACAGTGAGTTGAGAGAAAAACCTCCAGAAATCCGATCCTGCAATTGGTATCAGAGCTCCAGGCTCTTGATTGTGAGATCTTACCATCCTAATCAACCTGTTTTTCCCTCCTCACCACAATCCACTCACTCAAATGGCTGCTCTCTCCAAGGCTGATATGGAAACTGGTACCTTGACCAAGTCCCCTATGATCACCCCTGAAGACTTTGACACATGGTGTATGCGGATGGAAGGCTTCATCAAGTGTCAAGACTCAAGAATGTGGGACTCCATTGTCAATGGTCCTTTCATACCAAGCACTACATCTGCCACTGGTAATCGCATCATTCCAAAAGATGTTGATGATTACTCAGAGGAAGATAGGAAGAGAATAGAGCTAGATCAAAGGGCTATGACTTGTCTCCAAACTGCTCTCCCCAACTCCGTCTACAGACGCTTCAAGAAGTGCAAGACTGCTAAAGATTTATGGGAAGCTTTGAAGCTGATGTATGAGGGATCCAAGGAAACTCAAGAGAACAAGAAAGATCTCTTGAAGCAGCAGTTTGAGAACTTTACTTTCAAGGCTGGTGAGACCTTGACTCAACAATACTTCAGGTATGTTGAGCTAGTAGATACTCTGACGGATATTGGAGTAGCTCTTGAGAACAGGGACATAGTTAGGAAGTTCATGTCCTCTCTTCCTAAACTATGGACTCACTACTGTGTTGTCATCAAGAGAACTTCGGACCTTAAGACTCTGTCTCTCACAGAGTTGTATGGTATCCTAAGTGCATTTCAGATGGAGATGAACATGCAGAACTCCTCTGACCACTCTAATAACCAACAGAGTTCAGCCCTTCATGTGGTTGAAAGGGAAAGCATGGAACCACAACATCAGTTGCTATGCTACCCTGACAACTCACACACTGGACCCTTCATCACTCTACCTGAGACTCCAAAGTCTCAAAAGGTTCAACACAACTCCTTTCAGGATAGTTATGCCTTTGTCTCTGGAAGTGGACACTCTGGTGATTTTCAATACTGCTTTGATGATCTTGAGTGCTTTAATCCAGATGACGTGGAGTACATGGACATTGTCCAGCAGATGGCTCTTTTAACTTACAGAGCGAAGAAGTTCTTCAAGAGAACTGGAAGGCAATTCCCTCAAAACCCAGTCAACAGCAAGTTTGGGTTTGATAAGAGCAAAGCAAGGTGCTACAACTGCAACCAACTTGGTCACTTTGCTAGGGAATGCAAGGCTCCCAAGAACAACCCGGGAACCCCACAGGCCTCCACACATCCCACTGCTCCCAAACATGAAGAAAAGTCAACTGAAACAGCTGCTGTTGCTCAGGAAGTTGACTGGAGCTTCATGGTACAGGATGTGACTCCCGCTCAAGCACTCATGGCCGGAACAGATGATGATCAGGTATATGAACATCTTTGTACTGCTGCCTGTATTGCTAAAGTTAAATTGTATAAGGATTACATTTCGGAAATCAGATCTGAGGTTGAGTCTTTAAATGTGCTAAAATCTGACTTTAAAAGAGCTGAATCTGACTATCAAAGGAAAATTGATGAGTTAGAGAAAACTGTGTCTCTTTTGAAACATGAAAAGACTAACTACAAGACTCAAATCAAAGATCTGATCTCCAAACTTTCTGAGGTTGAAGCCCAGCTAGTCACAGCTGAGGCTCAGGCCAGGAAGCAAGCTATTGCTGAGCAAAGCTTCCAAACTATTCTTGCATCAACCTCTCATTCCAAAATGTTTTATCAAAACAAAGAAGGGTTGGGAACCAGTGAAATAGCTCCACCACACTCTTATGAGTCTATAAGACTACTTAGATGTGGTACTGAAGAGCAAGAGGTTCCAACTGCTGACCCTTCTCCATTGGAACTAGAGGATGAAGCAAAAATAGTGGCCTCCACAGGGGAGAAACAGGAGGATACACCCATCTCCACCTGTGATGACCAAATCCTAACCACCAAGGCAAGAAGAAGCAGAGCTAAAGCTGCTAGAAGGACTGCTAAGAAGGTTGCAGAGTCCAAGCTTAAGTTTGACCCTAAGCAAAAGGGTGTCTTCATTTCTGCCGGGTTTCAAGTGGTAGGTACTCCTGATTCAGGAAAGGAGTGTAGTACCAGCACTCCTGTCCTACTGAAGGATCAGAAGTTGAAAGGGAAAGTTGCTGATGAAGAGAAGAAACCCAAGAAACAGCAACCTGCAAGTTCCCAGAAGACTAACATTGCATGCATAATGTGTGGTCTGCACAACCACATGGCTAAAGATTGTTACTACAATCCAGCAAGCACACATTATGCAAATAATGTCAGAAAAGAAGTAGTCAGAGAAGGTCTCTCAGTTGGACCACTTCAAAAGGTCCAAATGATGAAAAAGGGAAAGTTGGTCTCGGAAGCCAAGTTGCTTTCGGAAGAAACTGCTTCTTCCGAAGGTAAAATGGCTTCGGAAGCCAAACCTTCTAAGGTTCGGAAGAACAAGAAGGCTCCCTTGAAACCATCTCAGAAGAAGATTACTTCGGAAGAAAAGGTGGTGAAGGCTTCTTCCGAAAAGAGAGAAGCTTCGGAAGAAGACCATGCTGCAAAAGCTTCAACAAGCTCATCCTCAAAGATCAACCAAAGGATGGATTGGAAGATCAAGGAAGATGCTGCAGCCCAGACCTCTTCTTCAACAACGACCTCTATTGAACCCCATTGCATATCTTTTGGTTCAATTATGTCACTATCTTTGGAAGAGCCCGAGACCTGCAAGGCTTGGGCTTCCAAACAAAACTAACTATCTCATCTTATGTGCAGGGACATCCATTTGACAAGAACAACAATATCTGGATTGTAGACAGTGGATGCTCCAGGCACATGACAGGGAACAGATCTCTCCTTCAACAATTCCAGAACTTTGATGGAGGGCCTGTCCAATTTGGAGGTGAGGCCGGAGGATATATTTCTGGCAGAGGAAGTATATCCAATGGCAGAATAAACATTGACAAAGTTCACTTTGTCAAACAGCTTGAACACAATCTGTTAAGTGTTTCTCAATTCTGTGATCAGAAGCATCAGATGCTCTTCACAGAACATGAGTGCATTATCCTCAAACCAGGGATGACAATTCCTCCGGAATTGGTGCTTCTCAGATCTCCCAGGAAAGGGGATATGTACAAGCTTGATATGAACAATGCTTCTCCTATGGGTGAAGTATCATGCTTTCTTTCCAAAGCTGATAGTGATGAGTCAACACTATGGCATAAACGCATGTGTCATGTGAATTTTAAAACAATGAATAAACTGTCTAAAAATAACTTGGTACATGGTTTGCCTAAAAAGGAATTTTTCTGCAAAGATAACTGTGTTGCATGCCTGAAAGGGAAACAACACAGATCATCTCATAAATCCAAATGTGTTAACTCTATCACTACTCCATTACACTTATTGCACATGGATCTCTTTGGTCCCACAAGTATAATGAGCATTGGAAGGAAATCATACTGCCTTGTGATCGTTGATGATTTCACAAGATTTACATGGGTATTCTTTTTAAGAAGTAAAGATGAAACTGCTGAAACTTTAAAATCTTTTATTCTTAAAATAGAAAATCAAATTGATCACAAGGTTAAGATTATTAGGAGTGATCAAGGGACTGAGTTTAAGAACTTCGTTCTTGACTCATTCTGTGACTCAAAAGGGATCGCCAGACAATATAGTGCTCCCAGAACTCCTCAACAAAACGGTGTTGCTGAGAGGAGGAACAGGACACTTATTGAGGCTGCTCGGACCATGTTAGCTGATTCAAAGCTGCCTCTAACATTCTGGGCAGAGGCAGTCAGCACTGCATGCTATGTGCAGAACAGGGTTCTTGTAGTTAAGCCCCATGGAAAAACCCCTTATGAGTTATGGAACAAGAGGCCACCGTTCATTGGCTTTCTAAGGTCCTTTGGCTGCAGGTGTACCATACTTAACACAAAGGACAACTTGGCAAAGTTTGCTGAGAAGTCGGATGATGCTATCTTTATTGGATACTCTTCTAGCTCTAAAGCTTATAGAGTATACAATATTAAGAATCAACAATTTGAGGAGTCATCCAACATAGTTGTTAATGAGCACACCCCTTGTGTTAGGGGGAATGGACCTGAGTATATCTTTGATTTAGAATTGTTTCCAAACTATTCTAAACCATCTTGTGAGAATGTTTCAGCTGGAACAGGTGCTCAAGGTGATACTGATGCTGATGCAGGTCAACTATATGAGCTTCCCAGACCTATTCCAAATTCTCCAAGAGCTGAAGGGCAACAAGCTTCATCTATTCACCGATCTGACAGTGTAACTATCTCCAGAAATAGTGAAGCTTCAACAAGTGAATCACTTGATCAACCTCAAAGTTCCTCAGGTGATCCACTACAACACCAGGTTGAGGGAAGTGGTATTCTGAAGGAACAGGCAACTGTTAATACTACTTCACAACCAACCATTGATGATGTTTCTCAATCATTCAATCAGTCCTCATTGAATGACTCTGAAACAGCAGTTAGACAGAGTGATCCAATTCCTGATCAGAATATGTCTAACCTAGACTTATCTCTGCAATTGGAAGTGATTCCTCGTCTTAGGATTCACAACACTCATCCAACTGAGAACATCATAGGGAATGTCTCTGAGGGTGTGAGAACAAGAGGACAAACTCATCATGGGAATGTCTGCTTGTACTCATGCTTCCTGTCTCAGATGGAACCAAAGAAGGTAGAAGATGCCTTAAAGGATAGTAGTTGGGTTGAATCGATGCAGGAGGAGCTGCTTCAATTCAAAAGGCAAAAGGTCTGGAATCTATGCCCACTACCATCTGGTCAAGTACCCATAGGCACTAAATGGGTATTCAGGAACAAGAAAGATGATAGAGGCTTGATCATCAAGAACAAGGCAAGACTAGTAGTTCAAGGGTACACCCAGGAGGAAGGAATTGATTATACTGATGTCTTTGCACCTGTTGCAAGACTTGAGGCAGTTAGGATCTTCCTTGCTTATGCTGCATCCAAGAACTTCACAGTCTACCAACTTGATGTCAAGTGTGCTTTTCTATATGGGGATATAGATAGGGAAATCTATGTGTGTCAACCTCCAGGATTTGAAGACCCACAGCACCCCAACTATGTGCAAGCAAGCTCTATATGGGCTGCACCAAGCACCTAGGCTGTGGTATGAGACCTTGTCTCAGTTTCTCCTGAAGAATGGATACACTAGAGGTACCATTGACAAGACTCTTTTCATCAGAAAGAGTGGAGAAGACATTTTGCTTGTACAAGTCTATGTTGATGACATCATATTTGGTTCTTCAAACGATCAAATGTGTAAAGACTTTGAAAGCATTATGAAGCAGAAGTTTGAGATGAGTTCCATGGGAAAAATGGACTTTTTCCTAGGAATCCAGGTAAAACAGATGAAGGAAGGGTTCTTCATAAGTCAATCTAAGTATGTCTCAGACATCTTAGAAAAATTTGAAATGAAGAACTGTAAACCAGCCAAGACACCCATACCCAGAAACCATAATCTTTGCCCTGACCTTGAGGGGGGGATACTGATCAACATCAGTATAGAGCAATTATTGGTTCTCTGATGTATCTCACTGCAAGTAGACCAGATATCATGTTTGCCACATGCATTTGTGCAAGATATCAGGCTGCTCCAAAGGTGTCTCACCTAGCTGCTGCAAAGAGAATCCTCAGATACTCAAAGGAGCACCTAAACTAGGTCTCTGGTATCCAAGAAATAGTGATTTCAATCTCTATGGATACTCTGACAGTGACTATGGTGGCTGCAACATTGACAAGAAATCAACATCAGGAGGATGTCAATTTCTTGGTGGAAGGATTATCTCATGGCAATGCAAGAAACAATCCTGTGTCTCTACATCAACTGCTGAAGCTGAATACATTGCTGCTGCTAGCTGCTGTGCTCAACTGCTATGGATTCAAAATCAGATGTTAGACTATGGATTCAACTTCATGACTACTCCTATCCATATTGACAACAACAGTGCTATCTCCATTACTGAGAATCCGGTGAAGCACTCCAAGACAAAACACATTGATATCAGGTATCATTTCATTAGAGATATTCATGAGAAACAGCTGATAAAGTTAATCAAAGTTGACTCAAATGAACAATATGCTGATTTGTTCACAAAGGCATTTGATGAACAAAGATTTAAGTATCTCATATCAGCAATTGGGATGATAAACATTGAATAACTACCTCTTTTGAAAACCTTTTTAAATGAGTAATGTCTTGTGTCAATACAATTTAAGCCCTGTTACAAAAGATCTTTAAATTATTCCAAGTGTAAATTCCTTCCGAAGAGGAACTAACTCTCGGAAGATATTCTCTTGAATATCTTCCGAAGCTAAATTCTTCAATGGATATTTTCTTCTCGGAAGAGTTTTTGGTCTCGGAAGAAGCGATTGATTTTATATCAGATCTACTTCCGAAACTTATACAACTCTCCATTCGGAAAGACAGTTTTACCTTCGGAAGCAATGCCTTGCTTCGGAAGATAAAATGCCTTCAAAGGACAACTTTACCTTCAGAAGCAATATCATGCTTCGGAAGAGAAATTGCTCTCGGAAGAAAGTTACCTTCGGAAATGTTTTACCCTCGGAAGTAAAGGTTTTTATATGTAACGGATATCTTTTGGGCCCCACTCTGTAAAAAGTAAAGATTTTGTTGATAATGTCAGATTATTTAAAATTATCCTTGCCGCCATCATCATTTCTCTGCCGTAAACCACCATACCACCCACAGTAACCCCAAAACAGTTACCCTATTACCACCACCATACCACTATTCACCCCTTTTTAAATAATCTTGACTTATCAATTTCATCTTCTTTTACCACTTTACAGCCCTAACTGTTCCCTTCACTGTAAAACCCTCA
The DNA here is from genome assembly GCA_024085815.1 of Flaveria linearis. Lineage (NCBI taxonomy): Eukaryota > Viridiplantae > Streptophyta > Magnoliopsida > Asterales > Asteraceae > Flaveria > Flaveria linearis. The sequence goes on from CM044003.1 coordinate 30,873,065, forward strand.
ATCTCTCTCAAAATTTCAAGCTTACCTTTTCTCCAATGGCGCTAAACCCTCAGCACAATCAAGTCGCATTACTTGACTCGTCAAGAGATGCCGACTTCACCCAAATCATCACCTTTCTCACCGAATCCACCTACCTCACTGCACTCACAGTTAACCCAACCGTATACTCCAACCATATGTCAGAATTTTGGAGCAACGGAGAAACTACAGTGCTGAACGGGGTTCGAGTCCTGAGAACCAGAGTTTGTGGCCAAGAGTTGGTCATCAATGAACAGATCATCAGAGCATCTTGAGCTTCACGATGATGGGGCTCCTACTGAGTTCCCCAAGGAAGACTTGGAAGGCACCTATATCCTCATGGGATATGGAGGCGATGTCAGCAGGTCCACAGTATACAAGTTCAACTTCTCTTACCATTGGAAGTTCCTGCTACACATTGTTTTGCACTGCCTCTCCAATAAATCAGGGGGTTGGGATCAAATCCCATATGAACTAGGATGCCTAGTTCATGGGTTGGTGAGAGGCCTCAGATTCAACTACTCACGATTCGTGTTGAACAACCTAATCGCCAATCTCAGCAGGGATACATTCTTCATGTATCCCCGATTTCTTCAACACATAATCAACTGTGAGATGGAACCAAGCAAGCTTGTCTGCGCAGCTGCTCTTCCTGTTCCACACATGAGGCCTACCATCTTCAAGATACTGAAGAAGATGTCCACCAACTTCACTGGACGGTACACTCCATTACCTCCAGAGATGACTGAGCGCATAGCTCCTGGTGACATCCCTGTTCTCCCCACAGGTGATGAACCCACACCAGCAACAGCCACCACAATACCAAAACCTTCTTTACCCATCAAAGCCACCTATCAGAGACGCCCCAAACGAACCCTTGTTCAATCTACTCTGATTGAACAAGCTCCTCCTGTTCACACCGAAAGGACTAGAGTGGAATCATGGGCTCCCACTCAGTCCGAGGTCACACCATCCTTCACATTTGACCTCAATGTGGGTTTTGAGCCTCCTCAGTCTCAAACCCCTGAGCCCGAACCCCAAGCCCTAAGCCCACAGGGTGAGTCTTCACACTCCCCTGTGAAGCCTTCTAGGGACAGCCCCACCATAGGCTCAATGCCTGTAGACATTGATCAAGGTCCCGGGTCAGTAGGACTAACCACCCTCTCTTTCACTGACCTTTTACTCCGAACTGATGAAGAGATTACATCTCTCCATGGCCATGAAGTTGATCTAAAACACCCACTGAGAGATCAACAGAGCCAAGAGGGATCCCTTGTCTCTAGCCCCCATCAGAAGCCTGCTACTGAGGTGAGTCCCACTGATGTGGAGGGGACTCATGTAGACTCAGCTGCCACTACTCAGAGTCTCTCATTGAGCTCTCAGGACAGTGGTAACATAATTAGGACTGAGTCTACGGCAACTTTGCCCATTGAATCTCTGAAAGAGATGACTCTGAGCAGAGGAAACCAGGGTGCCAAGAAACCACATCTGGTGGTGAGAGTGAGCATACTAGGTATGTTATCTCATCTCCCCGTGATTCTTCCTATGAAGATGAGGGAAGTATGCAACTAACACTTCAGTACTTGCTTTCTAAGGTCTCCAACCTGGAATCACAGGTGAAGATCTTAGAATCAAGGACTGCCACTCAGCAACTTGAGATTAACTCTCTCAAGGCTAAACTAGCTGAGAAACAGACGGAGAGGTCTGTTAGGCATGTACCTATCCAGGTCTCACTGACTTCTTCCTCTAGCTCATCTAGCTCTCAAGATGATGCTACCAAAAAGGGGGAGAAAGTTCAGAGACAAACACCGAAGGAACCACAGACCCAACTCATTTCCACCCAACAAATCATTAACCTACCTGAGTCATCTCAATCCTTTCTGGAGATTGACTCAAGGATGCTTCAAGATCTCTACAGACTGTTCACACAGTTTGTATTGAGATCATCCCTAGAACAGCCCAGCCCCGACACCACACTTGCATACTTTGGGGCTGAGGAGCTTCAAAGACTGACTGCACCTTCTACCACTGTGGAGGAAGTTGGTCAACCTAAGGTCTTCATGGAACCTGAGATTAGCTTCGAAGGGGAAATGGGGACTGATGGCCCAGCAACTGAAACAGATGGGACAGAATCTGCAGCAGTCTCATCTTCCGAAGCTCTAGCTGAGGCTTCCGAAGCTTACATGGAAGCCTCGGAAGAACAAGACAATCTTCCGAGGCCGAAATAGAAGCTGCGGAAGGCCTATTTCAGATGTCCGAGGAACTGACCATCACAGATGTCATTGCTGAAATTGCATCTGAGGTGAGCAGGGAGGACATTTCTGAAATACCTCCAACCCAAGCACCAGCTGAACTTCTCTCTCAATCACAGCCCTCCATCCAAGAACCACCACAGTCAAGCACAATCAAAGACAAAGGCAAAAGAAAGTTGACTGCGGAAGAGCTTCAGGAGGAGGAGAAAATTGAGAAGGCCAAAAGAAGGGTCGGTTTCCTACTGAGAAGCTGTTAGCTGCCAGTTCTAAGGCAGCTGCAGCCAATCAGGAAGAAATCAACCTAAAGAGAAGAACAGCACTCATTGACCAGCTCATCAGCCTAGGAGCTGTCAATGAGGAAATACTCCTGCTACCACTAGAGGAGTTGGTGAATTTGGAGAGGTCAACCAGGCTACAACAAGAAAGGGAAGCCAGGTTGGCCTTGGAGAGGGAAGAACAAGAGCAGAGGGAAGCAGCCCTGAGGCTGAGAGAGGCTAGGATCAAGTTCCTCCTCTCAAGAGGCTTCAGTCTTCCTGAACTGTCTCCACATGATGATGACATGATCCTGCTGCTCCACAACAAAGAGCAGGATCAAATGGAGAAGGAAAGGAAGAAGGCTGCTAGGGAGAAGTTAATGGTGAAGAGGAAGAGGGAGGAAGAGAAGGAGGTCACTGCTGCCAAGAAGTCAACTGACAAAGCCTGGATGAAGGACTACCTCCGGGCTCATGGCTTCTCTGGCAGGCAGGTGGGACCTATGTCCGAAAGGACACTCCAGCGGATAGTCAGTGAAATAAAAGCTGACATTCGCTTGGGGAAAAGGAAGGAGATGTATAGGAGGATGAAGGGAATGGTTTTCACCCCAGCCACTCAACCACAGCCACAACCCACTTCAGAACCAACCCCTTTTCCCATCAAACCTGAACCCACTGAAGAAACCTTCACCCCTCAACCCACAACTCTACCCAAACCTACCACATCACCTCAACCACCCAAACTACCCATCCTAAAACCCAAGACTCAACCCAAAACCACTAAACCTAAGCCTACCCAACAACAGCCAAGATCATCCCCTCAGCCTCCTAAACATTTCTCCTTTGAGGAGATGAAGGAGCTCAAGACAAAGCTCATCAATTGCACAACTTTGAGCAGTATCTCCTGTGAGGGAGAGGTTATCAACATCACCTATGTTGATAACTCTTCAAGCTTCCTCACCCTAGGCCAATTTCTTGAATTGCCTAGAGAAACCTTGGGCCAGGCTGCAAGGCTTCTTGGTCTCAACTCCGATACCCTCAATGCTGAGGAGAAGAGACTAAGAAGAAGACTGGTGACTCTGCTGGATACCAGGAAAGAGGACAGGATTTCTGGTCAATCTCCTGGACCTAGAAATGCAATAATCCAGTGGAGGTTCGATGAACCTTCTCACAACTTTGTTGTGGAAAGAGAGAATGGTGAAATCAACAGGCTTAATGCCACTTCTCTGCTGCATCTCAGCAGATTTGATCTTGCTGAGCTTGCAGAGAAGCCATTCTCCAATCCCTCCAACTCTGAGACTGCTGCACACATCAGAAACCACATCAGCGGTCTCCACTTGGCTGAACGAAGTAGAAAAGCCAAGATTGAAGAAGAGTTGAAGATGAAAAGAGTGGAAGACAAGGAAAGATCAACCACCAAAGGCACAACCTTTCTACAGATGGTGGAAGGTCCTGAATTGGAACCAATAGTTCGATGGGAATATGACTATACTTCCCATCAACTAACTCTTTTCAGAGGGCCACAACAAAGGGTACACATAATCCAAGGTGACAGAGTAGAGGTTCTGTCCACCAAAGATTTGTACAAGATTCTCAGCATCACAGCAGGAAAGAATGAAGATACTGATAAACACCTGCTCGCCTTGGTGCTGAGAACTTTGAGAAGAAGAGGGAAGTGAAGTTTTGGTAGCATCAGCCTAGGGGGAGTTTGTTGGATCATGATAAGGCTGGTGCAACCAAATTCACTTCATAGTCATCTTTTGGTACTACATTCAAAGGCTTCCGAAGCTGAGCAAGAGATCTTCCGAAAGTCTAAGGAACAACAGCTGAAGACATCTTCCGAAGACAAAGTCTAATGAAAGAGCTTCCGAAGACAAAGTCTGAAAGAGCTTCCGAAGACAAAGTCTGAAAGAGCTTCCGAAGACAAAGTCTGAAAGAGCTTCCGAAGACAAAGTCTGCTTCCGAAGACAAAGAAGACTCCAAGCCTTGGAAGAAGCAGTCTTCCGAAGTATAAGTGCCTTCGGAAGAAGTTATTCTTCCGAAGCACTTTATCCTTCGGAAGATATCGCTATGTCCAGCAGATAAAAGTATGGTCCCTGACAGTCCGCTGCAGACCTCTGATACAGCATGGCATCTTCCTAAAGAGCCATGTTGTTGACCATACTTTATTCTAATGTTCACCTTTTTATGATAGTACATGTTACCAACTTTAGTTGGTGACAAAAGGTAAGTCAGGGACATGTCCTGACTACCAACTTTCAGACAAAATGTCTGAAAGACCTCACCTAGAGTCTTGTAGTATAGATGTAAGGTTAGAGGTGTCCAGCTGGTATCAAAGTATATCCGGCTGTAGGTAGTATTATATATATCTTCTCCCTGTAACTCTTTATGTAAGTGATTTGAGTCCAAGAGTCTTGTAATCCTTTGAGTTGAGAAGCAATATATAAAAGTACCTTGAAAATTACTTGCTGTGTTAATTTTCTTACTGCTTGTTACTTGTTATATTGTGATCAACTCTTCATAGACTGATTGCCGAGTGTTGATTCACAGTGAGTTGAGAGAAAAACCTCCAGAAATCCGATCCGGCTGTATGTGTCTCCATACAGACACATAACATTCCATCCAAGTTAGATAATACCAAAAAATCATTGACTTTCACGTTGCACGACAAAGAAACTGTTTTCTCTACCTAACATTGTGGTGAATCATAGAAAAATGAATGAAGGGATCTGTCTTCTTTGTCAAACGTAAGAATCTTCTTCTGCGATAATGTTTTCATACGGCTACAGTGAAGAACTGCAAAGACTTTTGTTGATATAAAGGACCTCCATTCCTTGAAAAAACCTTGCATTGCATAGCAATCTTCCCTGGAAGTCTTGACACTATTTCCATCATTATTAACAAACACGGAAGCTCTGCCATATCACCCTCCTTATCTAATGTGTTGATGTAAGAAAGTGAAAGCTACTTTAATAAAAAAACTATAATAAAAAATATAAGAATTCAGATACACGTGTAGGAATCAAATCTTATGATGTGTTGAGGTTAATCGACATCTACATTTACACATATTGAAATACAGAAGGTGTGGTTGTTAGATTACACGCAACAATCGCCTAATATCGTCAGATAGATGTTACTATGATTTAAAGTAGTCCAAATAAAATGCAACAATGGATGATGAAAGCTCATAAAATACCCAGAACAACAAAATGAAAAACATCCACAAACAGGCTACCAAAATATATTGTGCATCAACAAAGGTAATATCACACAAAACAGAAATAGTAGGGGTGGGGAAACCAAACCTGTAAGGAAACACCCAGGTTTACCCGTTTAATACGCCAAGAAATTGAAGATGACAACCCTGATGAAAGAATAAGGAGGTTAGAATTGATTATGCAACTCAACCGTATAAGAGAAAGTGGAAACCAAAAAAATAACTGTGCACTTACACTGAAATGGCGGTAATATGCTGAGAATGAGAAAGTGAGTGGTGAAATATAAAAAAATGAAGTAGCAGGGGAGTGACGAGAGTCTTATGTACGAAAACTACAACCAAAAATAAAGAGCCCACCTTCCTAGAAAATAGGGCACTACAATCCTGGAGACAACCACCTCTACAACCTCACAGACCCATTGAGTTGAAATCATCAAACATCAGTTACCTCATACTCTAAATGCATGTGACATGGAGCATGCATAGTTAAGGTTTATATTAATTATTAATAATTTAAGTTTTCTAAATAAACATCCATGTTTTATAATTTATTAATAATAATTTACAGTTCATATGGTTACATTAAGGAATCATGAAATTATTGTTCGTAATGACAGGGCGGGAGTAAAAACGGCTTACTGATACATCTATCTCACATGAAAGTTGGATCCACCACTCCACTGAGGGTTTAAGATTAAAGTATTTTAATGTTTTAATTTGATTGGTAATTAATTATTAATAATTTAAGTTTTCTAAATAAACATCCATGTTTTATAATTTATTAATAATAATTTACAGTTCATATGGTTACATTAAGGAATCATGAAATTATTGTTCGTAATGACAGGGCGGGAGTAAAAACGGCTTACTGATACATCTATCTCACATGAAAGTTGGATCCACCACTCCACTGAGGGTTTAAGATTAAAGTATTTTAATGTTTTAATTTGATTGGTAATGTGACTTTACCAATTGATAATAAAAGTTAGGCTTTACGATTAAATGTATTGGCTTATTGTTCTAATTACAAAGATTTTAAGAACTTAATCATAATCTCTAATAAATTTGAATCTTTCCATGTTAAAACTATTCAACCTTTAACAATAAAAAGGAGGATCACGTGTGTGTGTCATCTTAGAGGATTAAATCTAACTATTTGCCTCTATTCAAATGTCTTGATGCTTTTCTTACCCAAACTTCCATCCATGTTCTAACTTCTAAGTAAATAAGGAGTGGTTGAAGATAATCAAGAAACACGTTGATAATTTCAAGCAAGAGTAAAAATATGTATGGAAAATGTTGTCGGATTGGTAAATGGGTTTTTCTATTTTTTATTTTTGTAATTGTAATGATCATAATAGCAAATTAAATTAGAAGAAAATTATTTTGTGCGTAATCAATGAAATGATCTCCCAAACATACCGTTCACAAATAAAACCTTCTTTTGATTAAAATTACAGGGTTATTAAAGGATATAAAACATACCTTATTAAGGAAATTTAATGTAAAGCAAGAAATTAATCTAAATGAGTCAGTCTAAATCAAGAAATTAATTAGATCTCCCTTATAGTTGGTCAAAAAACACAGGCTCTAATTCAAGTAAACAACAAACAACACTCACCGCTAGGTGCGAATATCCAAGGTCCATCTATTCATTTAACACATTAAGAAATATAAAGCACAATTATTTTAGGACAAAAAAACACAACATTTCCCTACCAAGTTACTAAAAAACTCCTAACGATACTTAAAATGATAGAAGCTTACAGTTAAAATCATAGTGTGTGGTTATCATCTGCTTGCTATGCAACTTTTGAAGATAAAATTGTGTCATCTCTAACAATTCATCAAGGCCTTTAGGTTTCTTCATGATGTCACATCCAATGTAAAGATGCACTAAAGAACTAAGTTGGGAAAACAAATGTCACATTATGGTGTTGTTAGTAAATAAATGTTAAGGGAATATTACAGAAGAAATATAAGTGTTACATGACATTTAAAAATAACATCAATAATAATTTGATTTACCTATCTAGAGAATCAACAAAAATACTTAAGGAGTAATAAGGTAGGTAGAGAGTAATGCAAATCCTAAACAACCCCACAAATCTTGCATTTGAAATCTCATATTCTCTGTAAAAATAAGTATGATGTTAGCTTTGATAAGAAAAACTCAAATATACGGTTTTGATATGCAAACATAAAAAACCCCATAAGTATATCTAAGATCCCATCTTATTCTTACTCGTTTTACCAAAACCACATTTACCAGTTGAGAATCCATGAAGAAAAGTTACATATAACACCATGTTTCAGAAGATCTAATTTTACAATTTCACCAAAATTATAAGCAATTGAAGCACAAAATTAATCACATGCTATATTATGAGAATGAGAATTCATATAAAACGGGACAAGTGATCGAGAGATTGATTGAATCAAAGCTCATCCTTAGTCTCTTCTCTGGTGCTATTTTGTGGATTCGTTCACATAATTTGCAAAGTAGATAACCTAGTACAAACACTTAACATTAGTATCAACAACAAAAACACATTTGATTCTTAATGATTTTGTACTGTATAATTGAAGGAAAAATAGAATACCATATTATTCGGCCTAAGTTTTGATGACATCCCTTCCAAATGTCTAATAAATCCATCACCACATTTGTTGTAGCCCTAAGAAGTTTTAAATGGCACTTCTTGAAAATGAATAATGAGAGTGATAGATAGATACATGTGTATTGCAATTAAACTTGATGTTGTTGATTTAATGCTTGATAGCCGAATACAGTGGTAGAATCGATTAAGAATATGTTACTGCTTTGATTAAACTTGCTTCGTAATCCAAATCTATCGGTGAAAATCAATTTGAGAGATAGTTCACAGAGATCGAGAAACGAATATGAGGAAAGCAAGAATTGATACCTGAATATCCCTTTCTGGTGGCGATGTGGTGTGACATCCGGTAATTTTCCGTTACCAAACTCCGTTAGTTCCATTAAGTCTTGCATACACGTGTCGTAAGCACACACTAGTTGTCGTTAAACGTTGGTGACCTAATAATAATAATCAATGATAAACAATGATAATCTAATTAATAATGTTGATTATTAGTTGTGATTATATGATTTATAAATTTATAAAATTTTAAATATTGATTTTATTAATTTTACGCGATAACGTGACTATGTGTTATATATATATATATATATGTGTGTGTGTGTGTGTGTGTTGTGTGACTTATTGTAAATGTTATGACTATGATTATTTTTTAATAATACTCATAATTCTTAGTAAAAATTTATAAAAGAATGCTACAAGGGTTAATTTTTATAAAACAAAGTTAAAGGTGGGTTTAAGGGTAAATGTAAATATGGTAACCTTGACAAAACCCAACCCTAACCCCCTTCTCCCCATTTTCGGCCGCAACCTTCTTCCCCATCCCCTCTTTTTGCGAATTTGATCCAAGAACAAGCATACAAGTCGAATTTCAAGTGGTTTCAAATAGTACAAGTAGATTTCAAGTGTAAATCACCATCTAAACTCATCTAAAGGTTAGTATTATGTTGTTTTTGCAAATTTTGTGTTCTTGAGGAGCCCTAATCCAAAACTTTTGATGATGATATGAAATTGATGGTTAATCCATGTTAGTATTGTGGTATTGATACTACTTTGAGTGTTAATTGCTAGGTTGGTTATGGATTTTGATGCTCTAGACCAAATTAGGTCAAAACTAGAAACTTGATTTGGGGAAACTTCATGATTGATCAAATTGATGTTGTTTAATGATTTCATGATGTTATTTTGGGTGAATGAATGCTAGAATACATTGATCTTGCAAGAAATTGATGAATTGAGGGCATTGTTCATAGGTTACTAATAATAGTAACTTTATTTTGCATAGTATGATGATTTGATGATGAATGGGTGTTATGGATATGTTTGTGATGATGTTTAGATGTTAGATTGTTATAATGAACATTGGGAATGCAAGAACACATGTTAGAATCCATACATTACTAAAGATAGTAACTTTTTAGGTATGGGATTGATGAATTATGATATCTGGATGTTGTTGATCTTGCTTAGATGTTATTATGAACTTGATATGGCATATTATTGATGAATGTATGTATACATTGGGCGTATGATAGATTTTGGGATGTACTTTCCCAAAAGGGAAACTTTATTTTTGATGAATGTTGGATATGATGGTTTGGACATGTTCTTGATGCTAGGATCATGCTAGAGTGTTTATTGAGGATGTCTAATATGATAGAATGTGTTGATTGAGTTGTATGGATGCTTGGTTAATTATGTATGATTTATGTGCTTTGATGATCATGTATGATGTTGAATGTGGATTAGCAACTAGGACATCATGCTTGGGACTGGAAATTGATTATCTTGGTGTATGTTGAATGTAATGAACATGACGAATGTGTTGTTGGATAGTGTGGATGATTAATTGGTAAATTATCTGTTTTGGCCTGTTTATGATAAATTCGTAGTTATGGGTCATATGAGTAGGATATGCATGATTTGATCTTGGATGATGTATGATTATGTTTGTTTAAATGGTTTACGACACATAATGTCACCAACAGGTCAACTAGGTCACATGTATGTTATCTTTATAAAACCTTGAGTTCTTTGTTGTAGAGCACTTAGGGTTTCCTTGGGATTTTTGTGTACATATGCTTATGTACTTGTGTGTTCTAGGTAACCTCTGAAGGTTGTCTTTCCACTTGGTCTTGTCAAGTTAAACCTTAGTTATCTATCACGCGTATCAAGTGAGTTCATGCCCCACTCTTTATTTAAATCTCTTTTGGGGGAGATAGCATACTGGTAATCTCGCAAACGCTTTATGTATTTAAGTTGTGTATAATATTAATATAGTGCTATTTACCATTGAAAAGTCCTCACACTTTCGAATTGTTAATATTGAATAGCGAGGAAACCTGGGTAGCACCACTGGGTCTGACGAGCCCCACCTGTGTGACTAGAGGTCAATCGGGTGCAATTTGTCCTATGAACATTTGTCACGACCTGGTAAGTCGTGGCAGGAGGCAAAAAAACTATCACAGTCAGCTTCAATTGCGAAATCACTATGAATTAATATTTATTGTTAATAGACTAGCTATCTGTTACAATACACTGCTTATATATCACAATTGTTAAACTGTTTGTGTTTAAACGCCAACTTTTGAACTCACCAACCTTTGTGTTGACATTTTAGTATGCTATTCTCAGGTCGATAACTCAGCTTGCCAGTAGGAGCACAACACGGGTCAAGCATGCATTCTAAGGCTTTAATCTATAAACACATTTGCCTGTCTTTACATTACGGGTTTTCAAACATTTGGTTGGCGCATGTTTTGCCATATTATGCATTTATATATTTTAGGTTTGTCTTATTTTACAAAACGCTTCCTCAAGGTTTTAAAGTTTGAACTTTGGTTTGTTTTATGTTAAACATGGCATGTAGAGTCGTTCTGAGTAACTATTGACTATGATCCTGGTTTGTTCACACGCCTCGCGGTAAAACTCCGCACGTGGATTTTGAGGGTGTGACAGATTGGTATCAGAGCCATTAGTTATAGAGAACTAGGTTGCATACACACTAGACTATAACCGCACACAGTTAGTTAGTTACTTGTTCCTGATTTCTCTACTGTATACTCATTGGCATACACATCACACTCTCTGCAGCATGGCGTCATCATCTAGAGCTCTTGCTAAGCGACCGGCATCACCCACTCGATCCAAGTCCCCACCTCCTGGACCAGTACCCGACAATGGATGCGACTGGCCTCGTTTAGACTACCCACGAGGAGAGATTGACTGGGATCAACCTTTTGCCCTGATGGAGCGCGACCCTCCGCGAGACTGGAATTTCTATCCCGAGTTCGTGGATCACCTTATGTATAGGGAGCGTGTACCTAACCCGAGACCTAGGACTAGGAATAACACTGACCAGCCAATGCCTTCACTCCCACGGATGGTGCAGTCCAATGAGCAAGTGATTGTTGCATTGGTAGCTACACTGGATACGGAGTAGCACCGAGTCAGGCGACTCACAGGTGACATTTGTACACTGCAGCACGAGGTGTACAAACTACGACATTAGCTGAATGCACTTGAGGAACGACATGGGAAGACCTTGGAGGGGTGTCACCACATGGAGGACGGTTATCTGGCACTTAGAGGACGCACGACTGCTCAAGAACAGCGAGACGAAGCAGCCGACAATAGAATTGCTACCTTAGAAGCCCAGTTGGCGGCGCTTCAGATCGCCATAGCTCCTGCTCCTGCAGAGGCCCCCGAGGAGGAGGAGGAACCTGAAGAGGAACCCGAGGAGGAACCCGAGGAGGAACCTGAAGAAGAACCCGAGGAGATGGAAGATGACAGCGACGGGTCGGATATAATTAATTGATTTTATTTTTCTTTAAATGACTTGGACTATGTAGTGTTTCTTTCTTTTGAAACCTATGTGGGAAGGGTTGTTTCCCCACCCGAACGACAAACTTAAATTTTGACATTGGTGAATACATTGTGACTCATTACAATTTATTTATCTTGGTTATCATTTTTGTTATGAATGTTACGATTGTGATAATTCATTGTTTCTTATTATTTGTTGTACTTCAATGAGAAAAATGTGTTTGATGTTGCTCATTATTGTATTTATGAATGTAAAGTGAAAAATGGACACCCGTGGACGTGGACGTGGTCGTGGGCGTGGGCACGGACGTGGACGTGGCGCCGGAGATCAAGGCGGCGGTGCTATCAACATGACCCCTGCTGAATTAGTTGCCCTGATAAACGAACAAGTCCAGGCGGCGGTAGCTGCTGCCCAACCGGGACAGCCAGCAGGTAAGCGATGATAGGAATTTAAATCAAATACCATAGTTAACCGTATAGGATATCTGATCAATGTTGATCGTGTTAAAACAGGACCACCAGTGTGTACTTATAAGTCCTTTATGGACTGTAAGCCACACACCTACAGCGGGACTGAGGGAGCTGTAGGGCCGGTATGATGGTTTGAGAAGACGGAATCCGTTTTCTCCAAGTGCAACTGCCCACCTGTCGACCAGGTGAAATATGCGACCGGAACTTTGGAAGGTGCCGTGTTATCCTGGTGGAATGCACAAGTACAAATGCTGGGGCAAGCTATGGCAAATGAGCTTCCCTGGAATGAATTCAAGGAGATGATGACCGAGGAGTACTGTCCTCGAAATGAAGTGCAAAAGCTAGAGATGGAGTTCTGGCAACTTAAAATGAAGGGCTCGGAAATCAAGGCTTATACTACTAGAACTCATGAATTGGCCATTCTATGCCCAGGAATGGTAAATGAGATGCATAAGCGGGTGGAGCACTACATTCGGGGGTTGGTGCCTGAGATTCGGAGCATGGTGACTGCGTCCAACCCAGCTACAATTCAGCAAGCTATTCGCTTAGCCCACAAACTGACCGACGAAGCCGTGGAACAAGGACGGTTACTGAAACGGGGCGCTATGGTGAGCGTGCCCGATAACAAGAGGAAATGGGATGCTTCTAACAATAACAACAAATCATCATCATCCAGCGGTCAACATCAACCTCAGCAACAACAGCCGGTTCAGCAACAACAACGGAGGTTCGATAACAACTAGAACTTCAACCAGACGGCTTCAAACAATCAAGGACCTAGCAGCTATGTTGGTAAACAACCAAGGTGCACTCGGTGTAACTACCACCATACGGGAAGGTGTGACAACTTCAAATGTCAGCGTTACGGTAAAATGGGACACTTAGCCAAGGATTGCTGTGGTGAGTTGGTAAAGAAGCCACAACAACTTCAGGAGACTCCCAAGGGTAGCTTTGAATGTGGGAAGGAAGGGCATTACAGGCGAAACTGCCCATAACTGAGGAAAAATATTAATGGCAATGGTCATAATAACAACCACCAAAGCAACAACAACAATGATGGCAATGGGAATGGTGGTAACAACAATGGAGCCAAGGGGAGAGCCTTTATCATTGGCTCAGTGAGGCTCTAAACGACCCTACAACTGTTACTGGTAGGTTTTCTGTCAATGGATGTTTCGCTACGATACTGTTTGATACTGGAGCCGATAGGAGTTTCATATCCTTAAAGTTCTGTAGTCTTTTAAGTGATATTCCCACTGCCTTAGAATCTAAATATATCGTAGAATTGGCCGATGGTAAACAGATCCATGTAACACATATTCTTAGAGATTGTAAGATAGAGCTCACTGGTCATACTTCGCTATAGATCTTATGCCTGTTACATTGGGAAGTTTTTATGTGGTGTTAGGCATGGATTGGCTCTCTAATAAGCAAGCGAAAGTCATATGTCACGAGAAAATCATACGAATTCCTGTGGTGACGAAATCCTTACAGTCAGAGGCAATAGGAGTGGTGCAGTGATAGGCATCATCTCTTACATGAAAGCACAAAAGTTGTTGCGAAAAGATCGTTTAGCCATTCTAGCACTCGTCACCGATAAACAACCGGAGGAAAGGAGAATGGAGGACATACCTGTGGTACGAGACTTTCCAGAGGTGTTTCCAGAGGATCTTCCTGGACTACCACCTCATCGCCAAGTGAAATTCCAAATCGAATTGACTTCCGGTGCAGCCCCGATTGCTAGAGCACCTTATCGATTAACGCCGAACGAACTACAGGAGTTGTCATCACAACTTCAGGAGCTTTTAGATAAGGGCTTTATTCGACCTAGCACTTCACCTTGGGGAGCCCCTGTCCTCTTTTTTAAGAAGAAAGATGGCACGTTTTGAATGTGCATCGATTATAGGGAGTTAAACAAAGTCACAGTCAAGAACCGATACCCTTTACCTCGTATCGACGACTTATTTGATCAGCTTCAGGGATCAAGCTATTACTCGAAGATTGATTTGAGATCTGGTTATCATCAACTTAGAGTCCGAGAAGAAGACATCTCCAAAACTACGTTTTGTACCCGTTATGGTCATTATGAATTCTTGGTCATGCCTTTTGGGTTGACTAATGCACCTGCGGTGTTCATGAATCTCATGAATCGCGTGCGCAAACCCTATCTTGATCAGTTCGTCATTGTGTTTATCGAAGACATATTGATATACTCTAGGACCAAGGAGGACCATGAAGAGCACTTACGATTGATCTTAGAATTGTTGAAGAATGAGCAACTGTATGCTAAATTCTCCAAGTGTGACTTTTGGATACGAGAAGTGCAATTTCTAGGTCACATTGTTAATAAGAAGGGAATACATGTTGATCCTGCCAAGATTGAAGCGATAAAGAATTGGGCTATACCCAAAACACCGAGCGAGATAAGGCAATTTCTGGGGTTGGCAGGGTATTACCGATGATTCATAGAGGGATTCTCTAAGATCGCACAACCTCTCACAGCCTTGACCCACAAAGGAACGGCATACAAATGGAGTGAAAGTCAAGAGGCGGCTTTTCAGCTATTAAAACAGAAACTCTGTCGTGCACCGATATTGGCACTGCTAGAGGGAACAGATGATTTCGTGGTGTATTGTGACGCATCCATTCAAGGATTGGGTTGTGTCCTGATGCAACGTGACAAGGTAATAGCTTACGCCTCGAGACAACTAAAAGTTCACGAGAAGAACTATACCACCCATGACCTAGAATTGGGTGCAGTAGTTTTTGCCTTAAAGATTTGGAGACATTTCTTGTACGGTACCAAATGCACTATCTACACTGATCACAAGAGTCTTCAACTTATCTTGGAGCAAAAGGAGTTGAATATGAGGCAACGACGTTGGGTGGAGCTTCTGAACGATTATGATTGCGCTATTAAGTACCATCCTGGAAAGGCGAACGTGGTCGCTGATGCCTTAAGCAGGAAAGAAACAACTAAACCCAGGCGGGTGCGAGCCTTACAGCTTACAATCAGTACTGATCTGCCTGAACAGGTTAAGGAAGCACAGATAGAAGCCTTAAAAGAGGGAAATGTTAGTTCTGAGTCATTACGGGGAATGGATAAACAATTGGTAGTGAAAGACGATGGGATTCGGTACTTCATGGATAGACTTTGGGTGCCTGTCTATGGAAATCTAAGGGATTTAGTTATGAGTGAGGCACACAAGTCTAAGTATTCTATACATCCTGTATCTGACAAGATGTATCATGACCTAAAGGCGCACTACTGGTGGCCTAACATGAAGGCGGATGTAGCTACGTACGTGAGCAAGTGTTTGACCTGCTCAAAAGTAAAGGTGGAATACCAAAAACCATCTGGACTGTTACAGCAACCCGATATACCAATGTGGAAATGGGAACAAATCTCCATGGATTTTATTACTAAACTACCCCGGACTAATACTGGTTGTGACACAATATGGGTTATTGTGGATCGGTTGACCAAGTCCGCTCACTTCCTTGCAATCAAGGAAACGGATAAGATGGAGAAATTAAGCCGACGGTACCTTAAGGAAATCGTTGCGAGACACGGTGTACCGATCTCAATTATTTCTGACCGCGATGCTCGTTTCACGTCACACTTCTGGCAATCACTGCAGAAATCTTTGGGTACACGATTGGATATGAGTACTGCTTATCATCCACAAACTGACGGCCAGAGTGAGTGTACCATACAGACTTTGGAGGATATGCTACGTGCTTGTGTGATTGATTTTGGGAACAATTGGGAAGTTCACCTGCCATTGGTGGAATTTTCCTATAATAACAGTTATCACACTAGCATACAGGTAGCACCTTTCGAGGCTTTGTATGGGAGAAAATGTAGATCACCGGTTTGTTGGGCTGAAATTGGTGATAGTCAACTAACGGGTCCCGAGCTAATACATGAGACAACTGAGAAGATTGTGCAGATACGGAATCGTATGGCTGCAGCGCGAGATAGACAGAAAAGTTATGCCGACAAGAGACAGAAACCTTTGGAGTTTCAGGTTGGCGACAAGGTCTTATTAAAGGTCTCACCATGGAAAGGCGTAGTTCGGTTTGGCAAGCGAGGAAAGCTAAATCCGAGGTATGTTGGACTATTTGAGATATTGGAAAGAATAGGTCCAGTGGCCTATCGACTAGCCTTACCTGATTCACTGAGTGGAGTCCACGATGTGTTCCATGTTTTAAACCTGAAAAAGTGTCTATCTGACAAGACACTAATTGTACCACTAGAGGATGTTCAAGTGGATGAACAATTACGCTTTATCGAAGAACCAGTCGAGGTGATGGATCGTGAGGTGAAAACGCTTAAGCAAAGCAAGATACCCATAGTCAAAGTTCGTTAGAACTCGCGACGTAGACCAGAATTCACGTGGGAATGTGAAGATCAAATGAAGCTTAAGTATCCTCAACTATTCGAGAAAATGCCTGCAGACGAAGGTATTGATTTAAATTTCGGGACGAAATTTCTTTCAACATGGGGATGATGTGACAACTCATCCAAAACTCACTAGATTTTGATTTCTGTGTGCCAATGCAGTAGACCAGTGATGGAACACTCTCACCATGTAATGCAATTTTCGGGAGGAAAATTCTTTCAACATGGGGATAATGTGACATCCGGTAATTTTCCGTTACCAAACTCCGTTAGTTCCGTTAAGTCTTGCATACACGTGTCGTAAGCACACACTAGTTGTCGTTGATCGTTGGTGACCTAATAATAATCAATGATAAACAATGATAATCTAATTAATAATGTTTATTATTAGTTATGATTATATGATTTATAAATTTATAGAATTTTAAATATTGATTTTATAAATTTTACGCGATAACGTGACTATGTGTTATATATATCTCTATGTGTTGTGTGACTTATTGTAAATGTTATGACTATGATTATTGGTTAATAATACTCATAATTCTTAGTAAAAATTTATAAAAAGAATGCTACAAGGATTAATTATTATAAAACAAAGTTGAAGGAGGGTTTAACGGTAAATGTAAATATGGTAACCTTGACAAAACCCAACCCTAACCCCCTTGTCCCCATTTTCGGCCGCAACCTTCTTCCCCGTCCCCTTTTTTGTGAATTTGATCCAAGAACAAGCATACAAGTCGAATTTCAAGTGGTTTCAAGTAGTACAAGTTGATTTCAAGTGTAAATCACCATCTAAACTCATCTAAAGGTTAGGATTATGTTGTTTTTGCAAATTTTGTGTTCTTGAGGAGCCCTAATCCGAAAGTTTTGATGATGATATGAAATTGATGGTTAATCCATGTTAGTATTGTGGTATTGATACTAGTTTGAGTGTTAATTGCAAGGTTGGTTATGGATTTTGATGCTCTAGACCAAATTAGGTCAAAACTAGAAACTTGATTTGGGGAAACTTCATGATTGATCAAATTGATGTTGTTTAATGATTTCATGATGGTAGTTTGGGTGAATGAATGCTAGAATACATTGATCTTGCATGAAATTAATGAATTGAGGGCACTGTTCATAGGTTACTAATAATAGTAACTTTATTTTGCATAGTATGATGATTTGATGATGAATGGGTGTTATGGATATGTTTGTGATGATGTTTAGATGTTAGATTGTTGTTGTGAACATTGGGAATGCAAGAACACATGTTAGAATCCATACATTACTAAAGATAGTAACTTTTTAGGTATGGGATTGATGAATTATGATATTTGGATGTTGTTGATCTTGCTTAGATGTTATTATGAACTTGATATGGCATATTATTGATGAATGCATGTATACATTGGGCGTATGATAGATTTTGGGATGTACTTTCCCAAAAGGGAAACTTTATTTTTGATGAATGTTGGATATGATGGTTTGGACATGTTCTTGATGCTAGGATCATGCTAGAGTGTTTATTGAGGATGTCTAATATGATAGAATGTGTTGATTGAGTTGTATGGATGCTTGGTTAATTATGTATGATTTATGTGCTTTGATGATCATGTATGATGTTGAATGTGGATTAGCAACTAGGACATCTGCTTGGGACTGGAAATTGATTATCTTGGTGTATGTTGAATGTAATGAACATGACGAATGTGTTGTTGGATAGTGTGGATGATTAATTGGTAACTAGGTCACATGTATGTTGTCTTTATAAAACCTTGAGTTCTTTGTTGTAGAGCACTTAGGGTTTCCTTGGGATTTCTATGTACATGTGCTTATGTACTTGTGTGTTCTAGGTAACCTCTGAAGGTTGCATTTCCACTTGGTCTTATCAAGTTAAACCTTAGATATCTATCACGCATATCAGGTGAGTTCATGCCCCACTCTTTATTTAAATCTCTTTTGGGGGAGATGGCATACTGGTAGTCTCGCAAACGCTTTATGTATTTAAGTTGTGTATAATATTAATATAGTGTTGTTTACCATGGAAAAGTCCTCACACTTTTGAATTGTTAATATTGAATAATGGGGAAACTTAGGTAGTACTACTGGGTCTGAAGAGCCTCACCTGTGTGACTCGAGGTCAACCGGGTGCAATTTGTCCTATGAACATTTGTCACGACAGGGTAAGTCGTGACAGGAGGCAAAAACTATCACAGTCAGCTTCAATTGCGAAATCACTATGAATTAATATTTATTGTTAATAGACTAGCTATGTGTTACAATACACTGCTTATATATCACAATTGTTAAACTGTTTGTGTTTAAACGCTAACTCTTGAACTCACCAACCTTTGTGTTGACATTTTAGTATGCTATTCTCAGGTCGATAACTCAGCTTGCCAGCAGGAGCAGAACACGGTTCAAGCATGCATTCTAAGGCTTTAATCTATAAACACATTTGCTTATCTTTACATTACGGGTTTTCAAACATTTGGTTGGCGCATGTTTTGCCATATTATGCATTTATATATTTTGGGTTTGTCTTATTTTACAAAACGCTTCCGTATGGTTTTAAAGTTTGAACTTTGGTTTGTTTTATGTTAAACATGGCTTGTAGAGTCATTCTGAGTAACTATTGACTGTGATCCTGGTTTGTTCACACGCCTCGCGGTAAAACTCCGCACGTGGATTTTATATACTTATGTATTGAAAACTATGGAATGCTCACCAACACTTTTATGTTGAGCTTTTATTTTTAACATGTTTCAGGAATAACCCAAGCATGTGTTCTACTCTTTGAAGCTTATCTCACTTAGGACCGGACTTAGATAAATAAACAATAATCTTGTTACTTTTAACCTTGTATACATGATGTATCTTTGTTTGAGCCTTTTACTTGTATTGTTACAATTGAATCTTGATTAATATATTTGGAATTAATAATAGCGTTATGTGGCTGTGAACAATCGTAACCCGCACATCTTGACGTTTCCGCCGTCTAGGTTGGGGTGTGACACTACCCAACAAAAACCCAGATCATCCCTCAGCCTTCTCAACATCTCTCTCTTGAAGAGTTTAAGGAAATCAAGACCAAGCTCAACAACTGCACAACTCTGAGCAATATCTCCTGTGAGGAAGATCTCATCAACATCACCTATGTTGATGACTCTTCAAGTTCCCTCACATTAGATCAATTCCTTGATTTGCCTAGAGGAACTTTGGGCCAGGCTGCAAGACTTCTCGGTCTCAACTCTGATTCCCTAAATGCTGAAGAGAAGAGACTTAGAAGAAAACTGGCGACTCTACTGGATACAAGGAAGGAGGACAGGATTCCTAGTCAGTCTCCTGTGCCTAGGAAAGGTATAATCCAGTGGAGGTTCGATGAAACTTCTCACAACTTTGTTGTGGAAAGAGAGAATGGTGAAATCAACTGGCTCAATGCCAGTTCTCTATTGCATCTCAGCAGATTTGACATTGCTGAGCTGGCAGAGAAGCCATTCTCCAGTCCCTCCAACTCTGAGACTGCTGCTGTCATCAGGAATCATCTCAGCAGTATTCACTTGGCTGAGCTAAACGCAAAGGCAAAGATCAATGAAGAGTTGAAGTTGAGAAGACAGGAAGAAAAGGAAAGACCTACCACCAAGGGCGCAGCCTTTCTACAGATGGTGGAGGGTCCGGAATTGGATCCTATAGTTAGATGGGAATATGACTATAGTTCCTATCAACTAACTCTTTTCAGAGGGCCATAAGAATGGGTAAATATAATCCAAGGTGTCAGACTGGATATTCTGTCTACCAAGAATTTATACAAACTTCTCAGCACCACATCAGGGAAGAACAAGGAAATAGATAGATATCTACTTTCCTTAGTGCTGAAAGTTTTGAGAAGAAGAGAGAAGTGAAGTTATGGTAGCATCAGCCTAGGGGGAGTTTTTTGGGTCATTATAAGGCTGGTGCAACCAAAACCACTTCACATAGTCAATTTTGGTGCTACATTCAAAGGCTTCCAAAGCCAAGTGTGAGAGCTTCCGAAGTCTGAAGAGTTCTTCAAAAGACATCAGCTGAAGATCAGCTGAAGACAACAGCTGAAGACATCAGCTGAAGACATCAGCTGAAGACAACAGCTGAAGATCAGCTGAAGACAATAGCTGAAGACATCAGCTGAAGACATCAGCTGAAGACAACAGCTGAAGATCAGCTGAAGACAACAGCTGAAGACATCAGCTGAAGAGTTCTTCCGAAGACAAAGTCTGAAGACAAGAGCTGAAGACATCTTCTGAAGACAAAGTCTGAAGACAACAGCTGAAAACAACTTCTGAAGACAAACTCCACTTTCGAAGACAAAGAAGACTCCAAGCCTCGGAAGAAGCAGTCTTCTGAAGTATAAGTGGCTTCGGAAGAAGTTATTCTTTCGAAGCAATTTAACCTTCGGAAGACATTGCTATGACCAGTAGACATAAGTATGGTCTCTGACAATCCGCTGCAGACCTCTGATACATCATGGCTTCTTCCTAAAGAGCCATGTTGTTGACCATACTTTATTCTACTGTTCGCCTTTTAATGATAGTACATGTTACTAACTTTAGTTGGTGACAAAAGGTAAGTCAGGGACATGTCCTGACTACCAAATCTCAGATAAAATGTCTGAGATACCTTAACCTATAGTCTTGTAGAATAGGCATTTGGTTAGAGGTTTCCAGCTGGTATCAAAGTATATCCGGTTATAGGTAGTATTATATATGTATTCTCATTGTAACTCATAAGGTAGAGAGATTGAGCCAGAGCTTTAGCTTGTAAGAGTCTTGTAATCCTTTGAGTTGAGAAGCAATATATAAAAGTACCTTGAAAATTTACTTTCTGTGTTCATTGTCATTTGTTACTTGTTATATTGTGATCAACTCTTGTTAGACTCTTTCTGAGTGTTGTTCAAGGTGAGTTTGAGAGAAAACCACTTGTTGAGTGACCGAAACCAATCCTGCAATTGGTATCAGAGCATCCAGGCTCTTGATTGTGAGATCTTACCATCCAAATCAACTTGTTTTTCACTCCTCCCTACAAACCACTCACTCCAATGGCCGCTCTCTTTAAAGCTGATATGGAAACCGGTACCATGACCAAGTCCCCACTGATCACCCCTGAAGACTTTGACACATGGTGCACAAGAATGGAAGGCTTCATCAAGTGTCAAGACTCAAGGATGTAGGACTCCATTGTTAATGGTCCTTTCATACCAAGCACTACTTCTGCTACTGGTAATCGCATCATTCCAAAAGATGTTAATGATTACTCAGAAGAAGATAGGAAAATAATAGAGCTTGATCAAAGGGCTATGACTTCTCTTCAAACTGCTCTTCCAAACTGCATCTACAGAGGCTTCAAGAACTACAAGACAGCTAAAGACTTATGGGACGCATTGAAGCTTATGTATGAAGGATCCAAGGA
Source organism: Flaveria linearis (assembly GCA_024085815.1). NCBI lineage: Eukaryota > Viridiplantae > Streptophyta > Magnoliopsida > Asterales > Asteraceae > Flaveria > Flaveria linearis. Next base: position 30,895,558 of record CM044003.1, read on the forward strand.
AACTAAAGAGAACAAGAAGGATCTCTTAAAGCAGCAGTTTGATAACTTCACTTTCAAGGCTGGAAAGACCTTGACTCAACAATACTTCAGGTATGTTGAGATAGTGGATACTCTGGTGGATATTGGAGTACCTCTTGAGAACAGAGATATAGTTAGGAAGTTCATGTCTTCCCTTCCTAAACTATGGACACACTATTGTGTTGTAATCAGGAGAACTTCGGACCTTAAGACTCTTTCTCTCACAGAGTTGTATGGTATCCTAAGTGCATTCCAGATGGAGATGAACATGCAGAACTCCTCTTGTAACTCCAATAACCAACTGAGTTCAGCCCTTCATGTGGTTGAAAGGGAAATCATATAACCATAACATCAGCTGTTGTGCTACCCTGACAACTCACATAATGGACCCTATATTACTCTACCTGAGACTCCAAGGTCTCAAAAGGCTCAACACAACTCCTTTCAGGATAGTTGTGCCTTTGTCTCTGGAAATGGACACTCTGGTGATTTTCAATATTGCTTTGATGATCTTGAGTGCTTTAGTCCAGATGATATAGAGTATGTGGAAATTGTCTAATAGATGGCTCTCCTAACTTACAGAGCGAAGAAGTTCTTCAAAAGAACTGGAAGGCAATTCCCTCAAAACCCGGTCAATAGCAAGTTTGGGTTTGACAAGAGCAAAGCAAAGTGTTACAACTACAACCAACTAGGTCACTTTGCTAGGGAATGCAAGGCACCCAAGAACAACCCAGGAACCCCACAGGCCTCCACACATCCCTCAACCTCAAAGCATGAAGAAAAGACAACTGATACAGCTACAATAGCTCAAGAAGTTGACTGGAGCTTCATGGTACAGGATGTGACTCCCGCTCAAGCACTCATGGCCGGAACAGATGATGCTCAGGTATATGAACATCTTTGTACTCCAGCTTGTATTGCTAAAGTTAAACTCTATAAGGATTACAATATGGAAATCAGATCTGATGTTGAGTCTTTAAATATCTTAAAATCTGACTTTAAAAGAGCTGAATCTGATTATCAAAAGAAAATTGAGGAGTTTGAGAAAATTGTGTCTCTTTTAAAACATGAACAAACCAATTACAAGACTCAAATCAAAGATCTGATATCCAAGCTGTCTGAAGCACAAGCCCGGCTTGTCACTGCTGAGGCTCAGGCCAGGAAGCAAGCTATTGCTGAGCAAAACTTCCAAGCTATTCTTGCATCATCCTCTCATTCCAAAATGTTTTATCAAAACAAAGAAGGGTTGGGAACCAATGAAATAGCTCCACCACACTCTTATGAGTCTATTAGACTACCTAGATGTGGTACTGAGGAGCAAGAGGTTCCAACTGCTGACCCTTCTTTATTAGAATTAAAGGATGAGGCAAAAATAGTGACCACCACAGGGGAGAAACAGGAAGATACACTCATCTCCACCTGTGAAGATCAAATCCTAACCACCAAGGTAAGAAGAAGCGAAGCTAAAGCTGCTAGAAAGACTGCCAAGAAAGTTGCTGAGTCCAAGCGGAAGATTGACCTAAAACAAAAGGGTGCCTTCATCTCTGCTGGATTCCAAGTGGTAGGTACTTCTGATTCAGGAAAAGAGTGTAGTACCAGCACTCCTGTCCTATTAAAGGATCAGAAGTTGAAAGGGAAAGTTGCTGATGAAGAAAAGTAATCCAAGAAACAGCAATCTTCAAATTCCCAAAAGACTAACATTGCATGCATAATGTGTGGTCTGCATAACCACATGGCTAAAGATTGTTATTACAATCCAGCAAGCACACATTATGCAAATAATGTTAGAAAAGAAGGATTCAGGGAAGGTTTCACATTTGGACCATTTTAAACGGTCCAAGTGATGAAAAAGGGAAAGTTGGTCTCGGAAGCCAAGTTGCTTTCTGAAGAAAGTATTTCTTCCGAAGGGAAAATGGCTTCGGAAGCCAAAGTTAAACCATCCCAGAAGAAGACTGCTTCGGAAGAACAGGTGGTGAAGGCTTCTTCCAAAAAGAAAGAAGCTTCGGAAGAAGACCATGCCATAAAAGCTTCAACAAGCTCATCCTCCAAGATCAACCAAAGGATGGACTGGAAGATCAAGGAAGATGCTGCAGCCCAAACCTCTTCTTCAACGACCTCTATTGAACCCCAATGCATATCTTTTGGTTCAATTATGTCATTATCTTTGGAAGAGCCCAAGACCAGCAAGGCTTGGGCTTCCAAACAAAACTAACAAACTCATCTTATGTGCAGGGACATCCATTTGATAAAAACAACAATGTCTGTAGATAGTGGATGCTCCAGGCATATGACAGGGAACAGATCTCTCCTTTAATAATTCCAGAACTATGATGGAGGGCCTGTCCAATTTGGAGGTGAGACCGGAGGATATATTTCAGGCAGAGTAAGTATATCCAATGGCAGAATAAACATTGACAAAGTTCACTTTGTCAAACAGCTTGAACACAATCTGTTAAGTGTTTCTCAGTTCTGTAATCAGAAGCATCAAATGCTTTTCACAGAACATGAGTGCATTATCCTCAAACCAGGGATGACAATTCCTCCGGAATTGGTGCTTCTTAGATCTCCCAGGAAAGGGGATATGTACAAGCTAGATATGAACAATGCTTTTCCTATGGGTGAAGTATCATGCTTTCTTTCCAAAGCTGATAGTGATGAGTCAACACTATGGCATAAACGTGTGTGTCATGTAAATTTTAAGACAATGAATAAATTGGATAAATATAACTTGGTACATGGTTTGCCTAAAAAGGAATTTTTCTACAAGGATAATTGTGTTGCATGCCTGAAAGGGAAACAACACAGAACATCTCATAAATCCAAATGTGTTAATTCTATCACTACTCCATTACACTTATTACACATGGATCTCTTTGGTCCCACAAGTATAATGAGCATTGGAAGGAAATCATACTGCCTTGTGATTGTTGATGATTTATAAGATTTACATGGGTATTCTTTTTAAGAAGTAAAGATGAAACTGCTGAAACGTTAAAATCTTTTATTCTTAAAATAGAAAATCAAATTGATCACAAGGTTAAGATCATTAGAAGTGATCAAGGGACTGAGTTTAGGAACTTTGTTCTTGACTCATTCTGTGACTCAAAAGGGATTGCCAGACAGTATAGTGCTCCTAGAACTCCTCAACAAAACGGTGTTGCTGAGAGGAGGAACAGGACACTTATTGAGGCTGCTCGAACCATGTTAGCTGATTCAAAACTTCCTCTAACATTCTGGGCAGAGGCAGTTAGCACTGCATGCTATGTGCAGAACAGGGTTCTTGTAGTTAAGCCCCATGGAAAAACCCCTTATGAGTTATGGAACAAGAGGCCACCGTTCATTGGCTTTCTAAGGTCCTTTGGCTACAGGTGTATTATACTTAACACAAAAGACAACTTAGCAAAGTTTGCTGAGAAGTCAGATGATGCTATCTTTGTTGGATACTCTTCTAGCTCCAAAGCTTATAGAGTATACAACATTAAGAATCAACAATTTGAGAAGTCATCCAATATAGTTGTAAATGAGCACACTCCTTGTGTTAGGGGGAATGGACCTGATTATATCTTTTACTTAGAATTGTTTCCAAACTATTCTAAACCATCTTGTGAGAATGTTTCAGATGGAACAGGTGCTCAAGGTGTTGGTCCATTATAATCGATTCAACAGTGCAAATGATCACAAACACACACAAATCCTACTGATATTCATTGAACCAAGAGAGAATCTTACTTAACAATCAAGATAAAGATCAAACAAGGATCAATAGAGGATATAATGCTACAATAATGAACAAATCAGCTCCTAGCACCTCTAGCCGTCATACAAAGATAGGTTTTCAATAAGAGAATGTGCAAAAGTTGCATTAACAAAGATCAAACGAACATTATATAGTAGCAGGCATAGGTTCGCTGACAGATTCGCTGCAAGCGAATCTGTCAGCCAAAACTATCTAAGTTCGCCAGGTGATCCATCAACAGGTTCGCCCGGTAACATACAAGCACCAACATAATCTAAGCTAGCCTGAACTATCGGGCGAACCTATAGGTTCGCCCTTAGGTTCGCTACAATGAAAATCAACAAAAGTACAGAAAATAATAACACCGACATGCCGGTGAGTCCAACCTACACAAGTCATCAATACTCCCCCTAGGTTGGACCTCACCCAGGGGGGTCTTAAATCAGCTCCAGCCTTTCATCTTTTATGCTTGATCAGCTCCGGCTTGTTCATTGTCTTCAGGCTCTAAATTCTCCAAGTAAGCTCCGCCTCTCAACCAAATACCTGCTATTGGATTAGTGACATCTTCAGATTCGGCTTGTTCATTGTCTTCAGGCTCTAAGTTCTCCAAGTAAGCTCCGCCTCTCAACCAAATACCTACCATTAGGTTTGTCACATCTTCAGATTCGGCTTACTTATCATACTCAAACACAAATTGTTCTGCCATTTTAGCATCGGTGATTTCTGTCTCATGCACATCTAGAACAATAATCTCCTCCTGAGTTTTTGAACTGCTTGTATCTTCGATCACCGGCTTCTTGAATCTCTTTTGAATTGTTTGATCCATTTGTCTTGCTAGATCATCCATCTCCATGTTATGATCATCAGTTCTTTTTACCTTTTCATTCAGGGATTTAATCTCAGCTCTAACTCCTCTTGCTTTATTGATAACCCTCATAAAGAGGTTTGCTTCTATTTCAGTCTCCCCTCCTGTCCCGTGTTTAATTGGATTTTCACATAACACTTTCAGATCATCATCACAAAATGAGAATACTTCCATGGGGTCAAACAATCTAATTTCTGGTCTGTTACTTCCCTTCAATCTGATAACAGCTTCACCCGTGTTATTATCATAAAACCACTTTTCAAACTTTTGTAATCTTGGTGGCTAAGTATCAAGAACTCTGACTCTGTTCACTATCTTGGGAGCTGCAACCTTCAACACTATCTTTCCTTTCCATGAGACCCAGTGTTTGTCTTTCTTTGATTTTTGTCTCTGTGGTTTTTGATAACCGAAGTTGACAAAGTTGTCATCGGCTGCTCTTTTGATTACCACTTCAAATGCTTCTGCTCTTGGATTATCTTTCTTACATAGGAGAGGAAGTTCAGCCAGTCGTCTTAAGTCCCAACGAGGGAGTGTATTGAAGTGCTTTCGGTGCTTAAAGTAGGTAATATCAGCCCCACGCCTTTTTATCATGTAAGCATCGACCAAGGTATTGTACTTCCATGAGATTATCCTTCGTTGCATTTGCTTTGTGTTTGGTTCAGAGACATGTTGAAAGATGGGAACTTCAGACACAACATCGTCTTGCTTCTTGAACCAATCAGATTTATCAAGATCAACATATTTATTGCTTTCAGGTTTGCTAAAACACAAGTATGTGACTTCTTTATCCTCAATAGTGTATGTATCAGGCTCATTTTCTGGATCTTCTTCCTCTTATTCATCACCTTCCACAATAAGATTTTCTTCAGGTTCATCAATTAAGTTGAAATTTATCTTTGAGCCTCCTGTCACTTCTGGACCAGTAAAAGAATCAAGATCAATCCCCATATCTTCATCAAAATCTGGTTCATCAACAGTTTCTTTCTCTTTTCTTTCGGATCTGGTTAAATCAACTACTTCAGCATCATGTATATCCTCAACAGACTCAGACAAACCTCCATATTTCATTAGAGGATAAGAGGTGGAATCTAGCAGTTTTTTGAGTTCTTTTTCATTCATTACGGGTTCTAATCCAGCTTTCTCTTTTAACCTATTTAACTCTCTGAAGATTCTCAACAACAAATACTGTTGGTCTTTTACCATCCTTGCCATTCCTTTGATCACATCACCTTTTTCTTTATCTCGTTTCTCAAGCTCAGCGTATTTGACTTTCAATGTTTCCAGCTCATTATTAGCAGTAGATTCAGGTTCTTTTGTAGTTTGAAGAGCAGCTTCATGTCTTAGTTTTGTTCTCTTCTCTGCTTCATACTGAGAGCTTGAACCTGCTTCTGCTCTTTTCTTTGTTCTTTTCTCTGCTTCATACTGAGAGCTTGAACCTACTTCTGCTCTTTTCTTTGTTCTTTTCTCTCTTTGTATGTCTAATTCAGCTTGAACCTCATCTACCTCGTCTTCAAGATTATATTCTTTATCTCTAACATACCTTTTTCTCTTCTTTAATTCTTTCTCAGCTTCTTTAATACTTTTAGCAACCCTCTTGTTCTCTACCTCTTTCAACTTCAAAATGTGTATCCATCTGTCAGTAGGGTACATATTTTCCCACAAGTAAGAGATTTTCCCCCACACAGTCATGTCTGACAGATTTACAGTCCCCAAAAATTCTGATGTTCATTGGCCAAATCTTTAATGTGTCGCCAACTATTGGTAGATTAGGCTTCAAATCATTAATAATCATTTGTATGAACCGAGGGTAAAGCAGCCATTTCTCCTTTCAAGCTGCTTGGATGTTCTCAATCATGTAATTGTAGATGAGTTTGGCTATGTTACTCTTTTGATTCTGACAGAAAAGGACCATAGCTCTTGCCCACTCTAAATTTAAGCCATCTGTTCCCCCTGTTCTATGATCCAGGCACATTATGAACACATGTGCAATATATCTCCATTCTCTGATCAAATAAGACTTGATGAATTCCATCTTTTTCTCTCCTAGCATTGGCCCTTCATAGCCTACAGTCTGCAAGGCTTTGTAAACATTCTTGGCTGACATCTTGATTTCTTCGCCAACATCTCCTTCTAATCTCAGAATTCTAGCCACATCAGCTTCAGTAAAGGAGATATCTTGATCTTGGACCTTTGAAACAATCTTAGAGGTCTCTTCACTTACATCAAACACAGCATTCCTCCAAAAATCACGAATGTGTAATTCATATATCTCTGGACAACAAGATATAGCATAGTAAATATGTGAAGATTTCAGCCACTTGATTGCATCTTTGTAGCCTACGGCCTTCTCATGGTTTTCATTCAAAAGAGCACACATGTTGTGCTTTTCTTTAAAGAGGAGAGTCGACATAATGACTGAAACATAACCGGAAGTTGATTAGATGAGAGATATAACAATGTAAATGGAAGAGAATTTGAAATTCAAAGAAGAAGGATAGATTCGCTTAAGAAAAATACATTCGCTGGTTAGAGAATCTAAATGTCAGTGGAATCTACAAGTTCGCTGACTGTTAGGCACAAGCAGTGTTGTCGGGCGAACTTATAGGTTCGCTGGAAACCATTGGGCGAACCTATGGTTTGCGTACAGACAGCATAACACCATAGATTCGCTCAATGTTTTGAACTTTCGTTCAGATTCGCTGACAGAACTTTAGGTTCGCTAGAACCGTTGAGATTCAAAAAAAAATCAGATACGAGCACATAAGCATAAAACACATTTTAACAGATTCAGAACCATTAAGCGACACCACAAAAACACAAAGTACACTGAAACCTTTGCTTAAACATTCTATTTGAACTTATAGAGAGTTCTAGGGTTTAATCGATCGAAATCTAGGTCAAACGGATGTTGTAAGCAAAGGTAAAGCGATAAGAAGAATCAGAGTACTTACTTGAAGATGATTTACATACGAATCTAACACAAAAAAGACGCAATTGAAGAAAGAGTGTCAATCGAGAAAAAAAGGAACGTCGGTCACAGGGTTAGCGAATGTGATGTTCGCTTGCACTGTGACTAGTATATATATATACCCTAAGTTCGCTGGCAGCGAATTTATAGATTCGCTGGACAGAAATAATAATAATGATAATAAATAAAATAAAATAAAATAAAATAAAAATAATAAAAAAAATAGAAATAACAAAATGTGCCTATGAATACCTTATTGCCCTAAAAAAATAAAATTAAATAAGACTAAAATTAAAAAAAATAAAAATAAAAATAAAATTAGAATAAAATTAAAATTGAATGGTTTAAGGATATAATATCATCTTTCAGAGGGACATGACTTAGCAAGATTGCTGATATGTTTATCCGCATAAACCCATTCCCTGTTCTTTTCAACTTATGATCTGCAACTGTTTATCATGTTCTGAATTGTCTTAGAAACTCAGCAACTTGGTCCCCACTGATATTTGATAAAGAATTAGTCTCGCCATCAAGGTTTATTGAGCATAATCATTGATTTTGCCTGCTCACTGTACTGAATCTACTTAATGCAAACACAATGACTGGCGTATATACATGTGGGACACTATAATGTACAGATGCAGACACACATATATGCAAGATATACATATGAGATGCAGACTCAACCTTTAAGTAATTGATGAGAGCTTCAGGGCAATGCTTTCGTATAGCAAAGAAGATCATCTAGGTGTGTTGATGAGAACTTCAGGTCAATGCTTTCGCATAGCAGAGAAGATAAACACACATCTTTTCTTATGTAAAGTATGAAACTATATATAGTAATGGACTATTTCAGATTATTTAATGTTTGACTTAGAGGGCGTTGTCACCGAGTCACCATCCCAGTGGGAAACACCATAAGCTTCACATCAATAATCTAATCCTAAAAGTATGAAAGTATATACAGTAATGGGCTATTTCAGATTATTTAATGTTTGACTTAGAGGGCATTATCACCGAGTCACCATCCCAGTGGGAAACACCATAAGCTTCATATCAATAATCTAATCCTAAAAGTAAACACAGTACAGTAGCAAGACATCAATTTGCAACTCTCAACCAAGTTTTAGACAATACTCGTATCTTTGTGCAGACCAAAATATCATGGGGATAATCCTTATTACTGAGTTATGATCTTTAGTTTGGCTGCATGATCACTTGTTTACTTCGTTTTTGGGATGAGTCTATCATGCATATCCCAGCGTAAGATGTTCCCCTCCTCTTTCTTACTTCATTTTCCAGAATTCCTGAGAGAATAAAAGTTAAAACTTATTATTAATATGAACCTCCCCCGAAATTTTCATTTGACAGCTTACTAAATAGAAAATTTCCTAACAACCAAAGTAAAAAAAATAGGAATAAAAGGTAAAGATCTATGGGACACAAGGCAGACAGCAATCAAGACTGAAAAGAAAATATGTACATATCTACAGATTAAATGGTAGTTTTGCTCAGAAAAGGTTTTCAGAAGGATATTAATCCTAGCATAGAGATTAGTTCATAAAAACGTGGTTTATCAAATGTTTTAGTGAACAGATCTGCTTTCTGCTTCCTAGTTTCAATAGGAATAATATCAATGAACCCCTTTTCTTGAGCATCACGGATGGCATGAATTCTTGTTTCGATGTGCTTGGTTCGAGTATGATGAATTGGATTCTTGGCAATTCCAAAAGCTGCTTCATTGTCACAGAAAATCAGAGTGTGAAGGAAATTGATGCCATAATCTATCATTTGGTGTTGAATCCAGAGCACTTGGCAACAGCAGCTTGATGCAGCGATATATTCAGGTTCTCCCGTGGATAAGGACACTGTTGTTTGCTTTTTGCTTTGCCACGAAACAAGACAATCACCCAGATATTGGCATCCACCGGTGACTGACTTTCTGTTAATCCTGCAACCACCATGATCACTGTCAGAAAAAGCATGTAGATCAAAGTTCCCACCTTTTGGGTACCAGAGTCCCAAACGAGAGGAACCCTTAAGGTAACGAAAAATGCGTTTAACAGCTAGCTCATGTGATTCTTTGGGATTGGCTTGATAAAGAGCACAATAGTACACGGCAAATGTGATATCTGGACGGCTTGCAGTCAGATACATGAGAGATCCGATCATCGACCGATATCGATGAGCATCCACGGACTTCCCATTATCATCAGGAGACAAGCATGTCTGAGCAGTAAAGGGAGTAAGTTCTGGCTTTGAATCATCCATGCCGAACTTTGTGATGATTTCCTTGATGTACTTCTCCTGGTGAATAAGAATACCTTCCGGTTTCTGTTCCACCTGCAATCCTAAGAAGAAGCACATCTCCCCCATCATGCTCATTTCAAAGCGATCCTTCATCACTTCTTTAAAATCTTTACACAGCTTTTCATTTGTTGATCCAAAGATAATGTCGTCTACATACACTTGAACAATCAGCATCTCACCATCAACCTCCTTCTTGAAGAGTGTCATATCTATAGTCCCACGAGAGAAACCCTTGCTGAGGAGATACTGCGTCAAGGTCTCATACCAGATTCGGGGAGCTTGATGCAACCCATACAAAGATTTGTCTAGCTTGTATACTTTATCTAGAAAATCTGGATCCTCGAAACCTGGTGGCTGACACACATAGATCTCCTCATCAATGTTTCCATATAGAAATGCACACTTCACATCCATCTGAAAAAATTTAAAGTTCTTGTTGGCTACATGTGCAAGAAAAATTCTGATGGCTTCGATCCGAGCAACTGGAGCAAACACTTCAGTGTAGTCTATTCCCTCTTCCTGAGCAAATCCTTGAACAACCAATCTGGCTTTGTTTCTGATAACAACACCACGATCATCTGGCTTATTCAAGAATACCCACTTGGTACCAATGGGGCATTTGTTTGGAGGAAGATCAACTAACTCCCTAACTTTTAACTTTCTGAATTGCTGCAACTCAGACTGTATAGAGTCCACCCAGCTTGGGTCTTCAAGTGCCTATTTGTAATTCTTTGGAACAATCTGAGATAGAAAAGCTGCATAAAGGCACTCATTTATCAATCCACTCTGACTTCGAGTCCGCACTCCGTCTGTGATAGATCCAATGATGTAGTCATGAGGGTGATATTTTAAGGTTTTAAAATTAGTGTTAAGCAATGAAGGGTTATGTTGAGATGTCGATGTGGAAGGAGATGGTTGTGCGGGAGGAGATGAATTTGTAGGAATTGGATCGATAGGTGGATTTGGAATGGATGAAGCTGTGGATGAAATAGTAGATGAGATTGTAGGATTTGATGAAGATGGTTGAGATGATGGATTAGATGATGGAGGTGGTGGTGGAGTTGGTGAAGATGGGATATCAAATGAGGTGGGTGGTAATGATATGGCAGACGGTTGCGGTTGTGTTGGAATCAGATTCACAGGCGAGTGAGGAATAACGTCATCATCATCAGGAATTGGCAAATTGAATGACTTGAAGACAGTGGTAGAATCATAAAACCACGCAGGCTCACTTCCAATGCTTGTTGAGTTGGATTCTTGCCAGTCGACATAGTAGGACTCTTGCACAATCCGCGACCGTTTATTATACACACGATAAGCCTTTTGTGTTTCTGAGTAACCAACAAAGAAACATTCATCAGAGACAGCGCCAAACTTCATGTTCTGGTCTTGGGTATTTAACAGAGTACAAGAGCAACCAAAAGGGCGCAGAAAATCAATGAGAGGCTTAATTCCTCGGAACAACTGGTATGATGTCTTCATCTTGCTCTTGACAATCAATACCCGGTTAAGAACATAAGCTGCACAATTAACTGCTTCAGCCCAAAAGATAATCGGAAGCTTTGACTGGATCAACATCGTTCTAGCTGCTTCAATTAAAGTTCTGTTCTTACGTTCAGCAACACCATTTTGTTGAGGTGTTCTGGCAGCACTGAACTGTCTGAGAATACCCCTTTGTTCACAGAATGAATTGAAGATGTGGTTTCTGAATTCTGTTCCATTGTCGCTCCTGATGGCTTGAATCTTTCTTTTCCCAAGAACCTCAATCAGTGGAATCAGCTTCATCAATTCCTCAGCAGTCTCACTTTTGTTAGACAGAAATCTCACCCAAGAGTACCTGGAGTAATCATCTGTCACAACAAGACAATAAGATTTCTTAGCAATTGATTTAACACTGATAGGGCTAAATAAGTCAATATGTAACAATGCGAGGGGATGTTCAATCGAGTTTTGAAGTTTAAGTTTATGTGGCTTTTTGTGCTGTTTTCCTTTTGCACAAGCCATACATTTTTCTATCACAGAATAATCTTTCAGTGGTAGTCCCCTGACCAAATTGTTCTTAACTAACTTATTTATAAAATTGATATGCCCTAATCTTTTATGCCACTGAAAAGATTTATAGGAAGAAGCTTTTGATAAAAGACAGGTCACAGTGGAAGATGATTCTTTCGATCCCATATTTAACAAATAGGTATCATTTCTCCTTGGAGCTCGCATGATCACCATCTCTTCAGGGATTGAGAACTCTGGTTTCAAGAACAGACATTCATTGGCGAGGAACATCACGGGAATATCTTTATCACAGATTTGTGATACACTGAGAAGATTGAATGCCAATTCTGGAACATAGTTGACTTTCTCCAAAGTAAGGAAACCATTTGAAACATCTCCTTGGCCAATCATCTTTCCACCCTTCTTGTCTCCAGCAAAAGCAACATAGCCACCATTAATTATTCTAAAATTTGTCAGCAGGTCCTTCAACCCAGTCATATGCCAGGAACATCCACTATCTACATGCCAATAACTATTTACAGCGGCCTCTGAATGTTCCTGACACATTAAAAAAATTGGTTAGACTTTGGAAATTGGGACCCAAGTCTTAGTGTACTTAGGTCTTGGAGGAACAGATCTTCTACAAAAGAAACCATTCACAAAAGCTATCAATCTAGTTCCAAAAGATTTATTCTGTATATTAAGACCACCTGATTTAGGACATTGCTTTATTAAGTGATCATCCTTTCCACATATAAAACAATGGGATCTCAACCTTGTTTTGGAACAAGTTGATGAAGGAATTCTATCAATAGATATTTCTTCATCACATTCAGACAATCTAGAATCTGAATCACTGTTCGAGTCATATGACTCGTTTGACTTCCCTGTAATAACTTCCACTTTAACTGATTTTTGTTCAATTTTATCTTTGTTATTTTCAGTGGAAGAAGACATTGCTTTATCTTTTGGTTTAGAAATCCTTATTGGTGTAAAAGATGGGATTGGATGAGAGAAGAATTTGTTAAAGCAATTAGTTTTTGTTTCACTTTCAGAGACATGACCTGAAAGTTGAGCTGCATCATTCATACACACATTAACATCAACTGCGGAATTTAAAACATTCAAGTCATCACAAGTGTTTGAAACAGAACATCCTAAGTTACTATTACATGCCCCAGAGTTTGAATCCAAAATAGTTCCACCAGACACAAAATGATTACTTAAGCTAATGTCTACAAACGACTTGTTGGAATTAAAATCATGACTACTAGAGCTCCCAAGACCAACACTGCCACCATAATCATATCCTTCTCGCAACTCCTTAGAATTATCTCCTTCTAAACCTGCAACAGAGTTGTTAGTATCATTCTGTATAATCTCTTGTATCAACTCATTTGATGGATGAGGAGTCGGCATAGGAGAATAACCGAAAGTACTAGGTGGAGGATATACCAATGCATCATTTTCATTACCCAAACCGGTCTTGATCCTTGCCCCCCTTTGTTTTTTGCATAATTCCTCCCTTTTCATGCTCGAAAGAGACCACTGTTCTAATTTATTTTTAAGTTTCCTGACTTCAAATTCAGCAAGTGTGACTTGTTCAGTTAAATAGTTAACCTCACAGTTCTTTTCCAAAAGTGTCCTTTTTAAATGTTCATTTTCTTTTAAAGCTTCTCTTAATTTAAAAAAATACTTTGACTCATTTTGTTTAAGCTCTTTATTGGTTTTCTTTAATTCATTTTCATTCATTATAAGCAACCTATTAGCTTTATATATACCAACCAAACGGATTTTGCATGCAAAGGAACACATGTCTTCAACAATTTCATAAGGAAGACCCATTACCAGTTTTTCTGCTGCGAGGGCACGATCACATTGGCAATAAGGAGTGTTCCTCTTGTACTCCTCCATAGCTGCGTTCTTGGCTTCTTCAATCATTGATTTCATTTTCAGCTCCTCGTTTTCACCAGCTTCCTTTGCAGCAGATTCATAACCTAGTTTAACCTCTTCCTTAACAGCTTCACACACCAAACCAGTTTGAACCATCTCTTCTTGAACCACAGCTTTCTGAACCACACCTGCACACTCCTTAACCTTTTGAATGGCCTCAGACCCAATAGATTCACCATTGCTATCAACTTCATTATCAGCTTCACCATAGAACTCTTTGAAAGGATCAAAACTGTCAATGTGCCTAACATCAAGAGCATGTTTCTTCACTATCTCAGCAATCAAGGCATGGTTGATTTCCTACTTTGACTCCTCAATTTCTGCACTCCAATCAAAGTTGGTCAACAGAGCAGTTTCTTTCTTGGGCTTAGCTTCTTCAACTTTATCCATGACTGGGATGGTTCTTGAGTTTCCAAAATTAACAGGTTCAATGACAATGGGAGAAGGACACTCTCTTTTGAAATGACCAAGCTGCTTACAGTTGAAACATCTGAGCTTAGACTTGTCATATCCTAGAGCGTTGTTCTGACTCTGGTTTCCAAAATTTTTCCTGCCAGTTCTTTCCATGAACCTCCTGGCACGAAGAGTAAGCATGGCCATTTGCCACTAAATGTCGGTTTCTTCAAGGTCATCAGGATCAACCTGATACATATCTTCCACTGTCATACCACATCCCTTCAATTCTCCAGCCACCAAAGCCTCATAACTGTGCACAAATAACCCAAACAGTGCCATAGTATCGTGTGGAATTTGAGTAGAAACTAAGGCATTTGAACTTGACCCAGCATCCTTAGAACCACTACATGAGTTAACAATTTTACTATACCCAGAGTTAACAAACCCACCATTTCCAGATGAACTCCCACAAGCTGCACCATAATAGCAAGAGTTTGCAGTGGATGAAATCAATGCAGCGTTTTGAGGAGGGACATTGGGAGACATCATGGTTTGATTATACTCTCTTCTCTTCACATCAAGATCAAATGATTTTAACTTGTTGATTACATCCATCAACTTGTAATCAGCAAAATTTCTTTCTTGTTTGAGTAATTTGATTTGCAGACTCCACTGAGCAGGAAGAGAGTCTAACAATTTACTCACTTGCTCATGATTTCCAAGCTGTTCATCATACTTCTTCAGGTTGCTTGAAACTGACAGAAAGCGGTTTGTTATATCATTAAGTGTCTCATGCTTATATCCCACGAATGAGTTAAACTCCTTCTGAGCCTGAGCTTTCTTGTCTTTCTTCAGATCTTCGTTCCCGTCATAAAACTCACATGAGGCATCATACAATGCCTTAGCGGTAGTGTGTTCAGCAAACCTGTTATAAATATCCTGATGCAGACACAGAATCAAAGCTCCAAGAGCTTTCTTGTCTCGATCAAGCAGCTTAATGTCAATCTGAGTATAAGTGCTAGAATCAGTGTTTGGTGAAGTAACAGATCCTACAGTTGTTGTTGGTACGTGAGGTCCATTTGTAATAGATTCCCACTGACCATGATCTGTGTAGAAGAAGAAAGCCTTCAAGCATCGTTTCCAATCCTCAAAATTCTCACCATTGACAAGCCTCGGTGGCCTGTTTGGTTGAACACACTCCATATCAGTCATATTCACGATTGAAGAAGACATGATAAAATCAGAAATTAGATTCACTGATGAAGATGTAAATTCGCTTGTAAGTTTGCCGGTAAATTCGCTTGACGAACCGACAGTAGATTCACTTGACAGTGTGCACAAGAGAACAGGTTCGCTGAGCAGGTTCGCTCGGCAGAACAGAACTTTCGTTCAAAATTAAATTCAGCAGCTACTTCACTTGCTTGCCAACCAGGAGTCGTGAACTTTCGTTCAAAAGTGCTAGATTCTCTGACCAAAAATCAGCAAATACTAAAACTCAAATTTCCTTAGATTCGCTGGATGACTCAGATAGATTCGCTGGATGAATAATATAGATTCGCTGGGTTACGAGACAAACTTACTCAGCAAGAAATCAACCAAAACTTGCTCAAAACACAACCAATTGATGAACGGTTTGTTTCAATAGCTTCCTAATACCAAAAACTACAATCCCCAAGCAGTTTCCATATCAAAAACACGATGCACAGGTGCGAAATGAATCAAAAAGAGTTTTACCTCAAAAACCCCAAAAACAAATCAAAAATCAAACTATCAAGAGCACTAAGGCTCTGATACCATATTGTTGGTCCATTATGATCGATTCAACAGTGCAAATGATCACAAACACACACAAATCCTACTGATATTCATTGAACCAAGAGAGAATTGTTAGGTCCCTTAAAAGATTAACATTTAGTCTTTATTGTTTAGTGTCTATTTTGTATTTTATACTAGTGTAGGGACTTTTTGTGTAAATTTAGTTCCTTAGGTTCTAGTATAAATAGCTTAGACGTAGTATAGATTGTAGAGTTGTATGTTTTTATGATAACTGCTCTCTATCATTTGTAATCGTCTTTGCTATCAATGAAATATGAATTTTGTTGATTTTGCATGATTAAGGTGCATTCTTGTATGGTCCAATCACTGATGATGTGTATGTGAAGCAACCTCCAGGCTTTGAGGATGCAGAATTTCCACATCGAGTGTATAAGCTTAGCAAAGCTTTATATGGACTACATCAAGCTCCTAGAATTTAGTATGAGACATTATCTAAACACTTGATTCAACATGGATACACAAGAGGAAAAATCGATCCTACTTTATTCATAAAGAAGGATAATGATGATCTCTTATGTGTGCAAGTGTATGTAGATGATATCATATTTGGTTCTACCAGTCCAACTCTGTGCAATGAATTTGAAGAAATTATGAAATCTCGTTTCCAAATGAGTTCTATGGGAGAAATCAATTTCTTTCTTGGACTACAAGTTCAACAATCTGCAGATGGTATTTTTATCAATCAGGAGAAATTTGTTGATAAACTTTTGAAGAAATTCAAACTGCATGATTGTCAGTCCATAAGAACTCCAGCTGACGTAAACACCAAGATTGAGCCTGATCCTAAAGGAAAATCAGTAGACTAAACATTATACAGATCTATGATTGGTTCTTTGATGTATCTTACTGCATCAAGACCAGACATCATGTATGCTGTATGTGTTTGTGCTAGGTATCAATCAGATCCGAAAGAATCTCACTTAATTGCTGTCAAAAGAATATTCAGGTATCTCAAAGGTAAACCAGCTTTAGGGCTTTGGTATCCTTACGAAGGTAATTTTGAGTTACATGGATACACAGATAGTGATTATGGTGGATGTTGTCAAGACAGAAAATCTACAACGGGTGGTTGTCAGTTTCTTGGACCCAGATTAGTTTCATGGCAATGTAAGAAACAAACAAATGTTTCTGTCTCAACTGTAGAAGCTGAGTACATAGCTGCATCAGCAGGATGTTCTCAAATCCTTTGGTTGCAAAACCAACTGCTAGATTATGGGTTCAATTTTCTTACAACACCCATTTACATTGATAACACTGCTGCTATGTTCATTACAGCTAACCCAGTTCAACACTCAAAAACAAAACATATCGAAATTCGATATCATTTTCTAAGAGATAATTCTGAAAAAGGTTTAATCATTTTGATTCAAATAGCAACTGAAAAACAGTTGGCAGACCTATTTACTAAAGCTTTTCTACCAGGAAGGTTTGAGTATTTAGTGGAGTCAATTGGCCTTATTAACCATGTGTAAACCTGGTTACAAATTTGAATCTCTTTATGATCAAATACTTTCCTAAATCTGATATTTTCATAAGGATAACTTTTCATAGTTATTTGCCTGATTGTTTGTGTGTGTGTGCTTTCTTTTATAGAAAAACAAATACAAATTAGAAAACTCAAAAAATCAAATAGAAAATTATAAATCAAAAATCCAAAAATAGAGTGCTTTTCATTTTTCATTCATTATTTTAGGAATGAATCTGTATTTGCCTTCTGTGAGAAATGATAGTACATTAGTAAGATCAGTTACATACTTCACTCGCTAATAAAGTCTGACATGATCAGGAATTGTTGTGTAGACACTATCATGCTAGTATACTGAACAAGTAAATTCTTGTGATTACCCACATCCTTATGCTTGTTTGTGTATTCATCTAAGTACATTTGAGTGTATTAGCTTATCAGATTGACTGCTTGTTAAGCTACACCTACTCACACCTAATGGTAATGTGACTAATCATGAGATCTGTTACAAGCATCATTTACTTCTCTGTTATGAGTCATCATAGACCTGAAGTACTGAGATATCCTCTGTTGTAAGTCATTACAGACCTGGATATTCTCATTTGATGCAAAAGATGCCAATGTGCACAACCCATTCAAAAGGATGGTTAGAGTTGATCAAATGGTTATCCATGATCATTCTCTGTTAAATTAAGTAACATGAACTCTGATTATGCATATTTGTTAGGTAATAAGTTGAGAATATGTGCTTTCTTGCATGTCTTGATGATGGTTGATCCTCTTTGTCTTGGTATGAGTCACATCTTGTCATATACCTCTACCATACTCATCCAAGAATTGAAAAAGTAAGTGAGCTGATAGTTTATGTCAAAAACACTCATTTGCTGTCCTTAGATCTTGTGTCTCCTTTGCTGTGATATCACTGACCTGGAACACACTTGATCAGGATTTAATCATTGTCTATGACTATCCACATAATTTTTTATTTTAATGTTCTGATCTTATCTAATATGATCTCACTGCAATCTATGATTCTATTGTAAATATTAGATTTTCATTCTGCTTTAATTTTGATTTTATGCATGTTTTCTTGTGTGCAGGCAATATAACAATGTTAAGTGTGATATTCTTATGATATCTTGGTAAACTTCTAAGTTTTGAGAAACTTAAAAGTTTAGGGGGAGTAATAAACCAATAAGAATATTCTCAGAAAATCTCAGAAAATCAAAATGATCATGTTGAATTAAAAGGATGATGCTTTAATTTCAAAGCATGTATATGTTTGTCTATGATAAAATGAGTTCATACTTTTTAGCAAAGTGGAAAGGATTCTGTGAAAAGTTGAAATCAAGACAAATATTTTGAAATATTTGGTTGTTTATTTTAAAACTAAGATGAAGGGTCAAAATGTAAAAAGTTAAACTTTAAAGGTTGAAAATGTAAAAAGTTTAATTTTGAGGGTCAAAAATGTAAAAAGTTTAATTTTGAGGGTCAAAAGTGTAAATTTGAGGGAAAAATAAATATATGTTATATTGTAAATATTAGTATGAAATATTACTAATGTGTTTAAACAGTGTGCAAGTGGAAGATTTGAAAAACACAAGTGAAAAAATGCATGAACAGTTGTTATATGGCTGAACAGTTGTCGTATGATCAAACAGTTTTGTATTAGTTGGTTTGTAGACATTTCAGCATCATTATACTACTGAACAGTTCTTATACGACTGAACAGTTCTTATATGTCTGAATAGTTGTCACATGACTGACCTTATACGACCAAACAGTTCTCGTACGACTAGCCGTATCATACTGAATAGTGCTCATATGTCTCACTTGGTAAAATTTGTGACCTAATATGACTGAACAGTTCTTAAACGACTGTACAGTGCTTATACGGCTAACATTTTTTTACTTAGTATAAAAAGCATACTTGTGTTGTTCATTTCATTCTAATTTCAAAACCCTTGTAAAACCCTCTGACCACTCAACCTCTCGAACTTTCGATCAAAAACCCTCATTCTTCGTTCATTTCAAGCACAAATCACAGATTATTGATAGAGTTTTTGTGATTGTAAACGTAAGTTTATGATTATCATTCATCTGATTTCGTGTTTCAATGAAAATTGTGTGATAGGCATTCGACTACAATACGGTCGTTTAACCCTAAACACTTCAAAATTTCAGATTAAACTTTCAAATCGAACAAATGTACAAGCAGAAGCCAATGTTCAAAGTAAAAGAAGAGCCTGAGGATTTCTTTGCAGATTGAAGAATGAAAAGAGAAGAGTGAAGATAAAAGAAGAAGTCAAAGGATGCAGAGAAGATAAGATGAAGACAAAGACAAGATTGAAGATAAAAGAAGAAAAGAAAGGATGGAGCTGAACTGAAGACTGAAGACAATGTAAATCTTAGGGGGAGTATTGTTAGGTCCCTTAAAAGATTAACATTTAGTCTTTATTGTTTAGTGTCTATTTTGTATTTTATACTAGTGTAGGGACTTTTTGTGTAAATTTAGTTCCTTAGGTTCTAGTATAAATAGCTTAGACGTAGTATAGATTGTAGAGTTGTATGTTTTTATGATAACTGCTCTCTATCATTTGTAATCGTCTTTGCTATCAATGAAATATGAATTTTGTTGATTTTGCATGATTTGATTACAATAGATTGTATTTTGCTTTGAATTGTTCATATAATTGATACAGATTGCTCTAATTGATCCTATCAAGAATCTTACTTAACAATCAAGATAAAGATCAAACAAGGATCAATAGAGGATATAATGCTACAATAATGAATAAATCAGCTCCTAGCACCTCTAGCCGTCACACAAAGATAGGTTTTCAATAAGAGAATGTGCAAAAGTTGCATTAAAAAGATCAAACGAACATTATATAGTAGCAGGCATAGGTTCGCTGACAGATTCGCTTGCAGCGAATCTGTCAGCCAAAACTATCTAAGTTCGCCAGGCGATCCAACAACAGGTTTGCCCAGTAACATACAAGCACTAACATAATCTAAGCTAGCCTAAACTATCGGGCGAACCTATAGGTTCGCCCTTAGGTTCGCTACAATGAAAATCAACAAAAGTATAGAAAATAATAACACCGACATGCCGGTGAGTCCAACCTACACAAGTCATCACAAGGTAATGCTGATGATGATGCTAATCAACTGTTTGAGCTACCAAGACATCTTCCAAATTCTCCAAGAGCTGAAAGACAACAAGCTTCAACCATTCACAGATCTGATAGTGTAACTATCTCAAGGAATAATAAAGCTTCAACAAGTGAATCACTTGATGAACCTCAAAGCTCTTCAGGTGATCCATTACAACACCAGGTTGAAAGAAGTAGTATTCTGAAGGAACAGGAAACTGTTAATACTACTTCACGGCCAACCATTGATGATGTTTCTCAGTCATTCAATCAGTCCTCATTAAATGACTTTGAAATAGCAGCTGGACAGAGTGATCCAGTTCCTGATAAGAATATGTCCAACCTGGACCTATCTCTGCAACTGGAAGTGATTCCTCGTCTTAGGATTCACAACACTCATCCAACTGAAAACATCATAGGGAATGTCTCTGAAGGTGTAAGAACAAGAGAGCAAACTCATCATGGGAATGTCTGCTTGTACTCATGCTTCTTATCTCAGATGGAACCCAAGAAGGTGGAAGATGCCTTGAAAGATAGTAGTTGGGTTGAATCGATGCAGGAGGAGCTACTTCAGTTCAAAAGACAAAAGGTCTAGAATCTATGCCCACTACCTTATGGTCAAGTACCCACACTAAATAGGTATTTAGAAACAAGAAAGATGATAGAGGCTTGATTATTAAGAACAAGGCAAGATTAGTAGTTCAAGGATACACCTAAGAGGAAGGAATCGATTATACTGATGTCTTTGCACCAGTTGCAAGACTTGAGGCAGTTAGGATCTTCTTGCTTATGCTGCATCCAAGAACTTCACTGTCTACCAACTTGATGTTAAGTGTGCTTTTCCATATGGGGATATAGATAGAGAAATCTATGTATGCCAACCTCCAGGATTTGAAGACCAACAACACCCCAACTATGTGTGCAAACTGGACAAAGCTCTATATGGGCTACACCAAGCACCTAGGCTGTGGTATGAGACCTTGTCTCAGTTTCTCCTGAAGAATGGCTACACTAGAGGTACCATTGATAAGACTATCTTCATAAGGAAGACTAGAGAAGGCATTTTGCTCGTTCAAGTCTACGTTGATGACATCATATTTGGTTCTTCAAATGACCAAATGTGTAAGGACTTTGAGAGCACTATGAAGCAGAAATTTGAGATGAGTTCCATGGGAAAAATGGTCTTTTTCTTAGGAATTTAAGTGAAGCAATTGAAGGAAGGATTCTTCATCAATCAATCCAAGTATGTCAATGACATCTTAGAGAGATTTGAGATGAAGGACTGTAAGCCAGCCAAGACACCCATACACAGAAACCATAATCTTTGCCCTGACCTTGAGGGGGAGGATACTGACCAACATCAGTATAGAGCAATTATTGGTTCTCTGATGTATCTCACTGCTAGTAGACCTGATATCATGTTTGCCACATGCATTTATGCAAGATATCAGGCTGCTCCAAAGGTGTCTCACCTAGCTGCTGCAAAGAGAATTCTCAGATACCTCAAAGGAGCACCTAAACTAGGTCTCTGCTATCCAAGAAATAGTGATTTCAATCTCTATGGATACTCTAACAGTGACTATGGTGGCTGCAATATTGATAAGAAATCAACATCAGGAGGATGTCAATTTCTTGGTGGAAGGATTATCTCATGGCAATGCACGAAACAATCCTATGTCTCTACATCAACTGCTGAAGCTGAATACATTGCTGCTGCTAGCTGCTGTGCTCAACTGCTATGGATTTAAAATCAGATGTTGGACTATGGATTCAACTTCATGACTACTCCTATCCGTATTGACAACAACAGTGCTATCTCCATTACTGAAAATCCAGTGAAGCACTCCAAGACAAAGCACATTGATATCAGGTATCATTTCATTAGAGATATTCATGAGAAAAATCTGATAACGTTAATCAAAGTTGACTCAAATGAACAATATGCTGATTTGTTCACAAAAGCTTTTGATGAACAAAGATTTAAATATCTCATATCAGCTATTGGGATGATAAACATTGATTAAACAACCTCTTTTGAAAACTTCTTAATGTGTTAAGTCTTGTGTCAATACAATTTAAGCCCCGTTACAAAAGATCTCCTTGAAATAATCCCAGTGTAAATTTCCTCCGGAGAGGAATTAACTCTCGGACGATATTCTTTAATATCTTCCGAAGTCAAAATCCTCCATGGAAATTTTCTTCTCGGAAGAGTTTTTAGTCTCGAAAGAAGCGATTGATTTCATATCAGATCTACTTCCGAAGCTTATAAAACTCTCCATTAAAACAGTTCTTACCTTCGGAAGCAATGCTTTGCTTCGGAAGAAAGAACTGCCTTCGGAAGACAAATTACCTTCGGAAACGTTTTATACTCGGAAAAGGAGTTTTTACTGTGTAACAGATATCTTTTTGGGCCCCACTCTGTAAAAGGTAAAGATTTTGTTGATAATGACTGATTATTTAAATTTATCCCTTAACCGCAAACAGCCGCCCTACCACCATTACCGTAATTCTTCCTATTTAAATAATTCAGACTGTTCAATTTCCTCTTCTTTTACCGATTTACTGCCCTAAACATTTCCTTCACTTCCAATCCTGCAATTCACCCAAGCTCAAATTTACCCTCTCTTACAATTGTGCTAAACCCTCAGCACAACCAGGTCGCATTACTTGATTCGTCAAGAGATGCTGACTTCACTGAAATCATCACCTTTCTTTCTGAATCAACCTACTACACGGCGCTTACTGTTAACCCCACCGTTTACTCCAACCACATGACTGAATTTTGGAGAAACGGTCAAGCAGAAATCCTAAATGGGGTTTGCGTCCTACGGACCCGCATTTGTGGCCAGGAGTTGATCATAAGTGAACAACTCATTAGGGAGCATCTAGATCTTCATGATGATGAAGCTCCTACTAAGTTTCCCAAAGAAGACTTGGATGGCATATACATCCTCACAGGATATGGTGGAGACGTGAGCAGGTCAACCATCTACAAATTCAACTTCGCATATCATTGGAAGTTTCTCCTGCATACCGTTCTTCACTGCCTATCCAACAAGTCAGGGGGATGGGATCAAATCCCATACGAACTAGGATGCCTAGTTCACGGGTTGGTGCGAGGCCTGCGCTTCAATTACTCAAAGTTTGTGTTTACCAATCTACTTGGGAATCTTAGAAGGGAAACATTTTCCATGTATCCCCGATACATTCAACACATCATCAACTGCGAGTTGGAACAGAGCAAGCTTGTCTGTGCGGCTACTCTAACTGTTCCTCAAGTGCGGCCTGCCATCTTCAAGACTTTGAAGAAGGTGTCCATCAACTTCACTGGAAGGTATACTCCTTTACCTCCAGATATGATTGAGCGCATAGCTCCTGGTGACATCCCTGTTGACCCCACAGGTGATGAACCCACAACAGCAACCCTCACCATAAATGTCCCAATACCTTCTCCACCTATCAAAATCACATATCTGATACGCCCCAAACAAACCCTTGTTCAATCTACTTTGATTGAACAAGCTCATCCAGTTCAATCCAAAAGGACTAGAGTGGAACCATGGGCTCCCACTCAGTCCGAGGTCACACCATCCTTCACCATTGACCTTAATTTGGGTTTTGAGCCTCCTCAGTCTCAAACCCAAGAGCCCGACACCCAAGCCTTTAGCCCACAGGGTGAGTATTTACACTCCTCTGTGCAGCCAACAAGGGACAGCCCCACAAGAGGCTCAATGCCTGTAGCATTGATCTAGGTCCCGGGTCAGTAGGTTTAACCTTTCTATCCTTCACTGACCTATTAATCCGAACTGATGAAGAGATAACATCTCTCCACGACCATGAAGTTGATCCTCAACACCCTCTCAAAGATCAACAGAGCCAAGAGAGATCCCTTATCTCTAGCCCCCATCAGAAGCCAACTGAGGTGAGTCCCACTGATGTGGAGGGGACTCATGTAGGCTCAGCTGCCACTACTCAGAGTCTCTCATTGAGCTCTCAGGACAGTGGTAACATCAATCAGACTGAGTCTACAGCAACTTTGCCCATCGATATCTCTGAAAGAGATGACTTTGAGCAAAGGTATCCAGGGAGCCAAGAAGCCACATCTGGTGGTGAGACTGAACATACTAGGTATGTTATCTCATCTCCCCGTGATTCTTCAAATGAAGATGAGGGAAGTATGAAACTCACTCTTCAGTACCTCATCTCTAAGGTCTCAAACCTTGAATCTCAGGTTAAGATCTTAGAGAACAGGACAGCCACTCAGCAACTTGAGATTGACAATCTCAAGGCTAAACTAGCTGAGAAACAGACGGAGAGGCCTGTTAGACATGTGCCTATCCAAGTCTCATTGACTTCTTCCTCTAGCTCATCTGGCTCTCAAGATGATGCTACCAAAAAGGGGGAGAAAGATCAGAGACAAACAACTGAGGAACCATCGATCCAGTCTTCTACTTCCCAAATCATTACCCTGCCTGAGTCATCTCAATCAATTCTCAAGATTGACTCATAAATGCTTCATGATCTCTACAAACTTTTCATAAAGTATGTATTGAGATCCTCTTTAGATCAGCCCAGCCCGGACACCACACTGATCTACTTTGGAGCTGAAGAGCTTCAAAGGCTGACTGCACCTTCTACCACTGTGGAAGAAGTTGGTCAACCTAAGGACCACATGGAACCTAAGATTAACTTCAAAGGGGAAATGGGGACTGATGGCCCAGTAACTGAAACAGTTGGGAGAGAACTTGCATCAGCATCTTCTTCTAAAGCTCAGGCTGAAACTTCCAAAGCTAAAGTTGAAGCTAAAGAAGAACAAGACAAGTCTTCCGAAGCTGAGATGGAAGCTGTGGAAGGATTGTTCAAAATGTCCGAGGAGCTGATCATCACAGATGTCATTGCTGAAATAGCATCTGAGTTAAGCAAGGAGGACATTTCTGATCTACCTCCATCCCAAACACCAACTGACCCTCTCTCTTAATCCGAACTCTCTATCCAAGAACTACCACAGTCAAGTTTTGCAAAAGACAAAGGCAAGAGAAAATTGACTGCGGAAGAGCTTCAGGAAGAAGAAAGGATTGAGAAATTAAATAAGAAAGGTAGATTCCCTGCTGAGAAGCTACTACCTGCCAGTTCAAAGGCAGCTGCAGCCAATCAGGAGGAAATCAATAACAAGAGAAGGGCAGCACTCATTGATCAGCTCATCAACTTAAGAGATGCCAATGAGGAAGTACTCCTGCTACCACTAGAGGAGTTGGTGACTTTGGAGAGGACAACCAGGCTAAAACAACAAGAAGAAGCCAGGTTGTCCTTAGAGAGGGAAGAGGAGGAACAAAGGAAAGCTGCCTTGCAGCTGAGAGATGCTAGGATTAAATTCCTACTCTCTAGAGGCTTCAATCTTCCAGAACTCTCTCCACATGATGATGATATGATCCTTTTGCTCCATAACAAAGAGCAGGATCAAATGGAGAAAGAAAGGAAGAAGGCTGCAAGGGAGAAGATGAAGAAGAAGAAGCAGAGGGAGGAAGTAGAGAGGGTCGCTGTAGTCAAGAGGTCCAGTGACAAAGCCTGGATGAAAGACTATCTCCGGTCTCACGGCTTCTCTGGTAGGCAGGTGGGACCCATGTCCGAAAGGACACTCCAATGGATAGTCAGCGAAATAAAGGCTGACATCCGTATGGGAAAGAGGAAGGAGATGTATAGAAGGGGACAGGGAATGATCTTTACCCCAACCACTCAACCACAACCTACACCAGAAGAACCAATCCCATTTCCCATCAAAACTGAGCCTTTAAACGAAACCTTCACCCCTAAACCTACAACTCTACCCATACCTACTTCATCACCACAACCACCTAAACTTCCCATCCTTAAACCCAAAACACAACCCAGAACCACTGAACCCAAACCTACCTGTAACATCTCGTATTTTACGTTAATTAAAAATTAAAGGCATTTAATCTTATAAGGACCATTGTGGTCATTTATGAAACTCATGGGTGATTTGCGTGTTAATGCCTTTAATTATTTAGTCAAGCTTAAAATGTTAAATAATAATAATAATAATAATAATAATAATAATAATAATAATAATAATAATAATAATAATAATAATAATAATAATAATAATAAAGATAATCTTGTAAATAGATAAAACAATATAAGTCTTATTATTTTAAAACTTGTAATTAAAAAAGTTTGAGCATAAAATAATAAAACTATGAAACCTCGGGGACCAAACTATAATTTAACTTGAACTAAAAATTGAAGTTTGGAATTATATGAACAAAAACACAAACCACAGGGACCATTTGTGTAATTTTTTGAAACACCCAACCCCACCCCCCTTCTTCCCCGATTTCTCTTCCCCACTTCGGCCGACCCCGGGCACCCTCATATTTGTTTTAAAAGGCTTTTTCAGCCATATTTTCATTTTAGAAAATTCTTACTAAATATAAAAATAACTTTTGTAAACTTTAAATATTTTCATGAGCACCAAATAATTTTCTGGATTTTTCTATTAATTTTAAAAATTAAATAATTGTTTTAAAAACATTTTAACAAATATTATTCTTGGTTAAATCCTACTAAAAATGGGTTTCAACTAATAAATTAATTTCGTTTCAAACGTTATTCTTTTAAAATCATGGTTGTCTTAAAATATCTGTTTAAATTTTATATTTAAAACTTTTATTATAAATGTTTAATTTTAAAAATAATTAAATAATTGTTTATATGCATATGGACTTGTTACAATAATTTAAAAATCATTTAAAATACTTAATCATATAAACTTATATAATTCCTTCTAATGGAATCAAAATGTAAATAACTACATTATAAACTTATTACTTATTAAAAACCTTAAAACTATTAAAAAAACCTAATTCTTATTAAACGTTAATCGTATTGTTAACCTTAATCTTTATCTCGTAAATTATATATTTAGGTGCTTATAATGGATACTTTGGAACATCCTGTAATCTTTATTATCATCTTGAAATGCATATATCTATGTGAGTATTTCCATACCCCTTTTTCTTATTTTCACACTTTGGGGTGAAACATGTTAACTTATATCATTGCACTTGTAAAACATTTGACACTTGTAAACTTATGGCATTTCACCTGTATGTTGTGGTTAGTTGAACTTTTGTGGTTACCATGTTATGGCGTTATATGTACAATCATTAACTATTGCTAGCCTAGCGACGTCATAGATCTATGGGCCTGACAAGCCTGCTTGGTTGATCCAAGTACACTTAGCTAATCGTATATACTTTTAACGTTTGACACTTGTAAAACTTTGTCAAGGTTTGATTATTGCATTGTTCATAACATCCCTAATCACTTTATTCACTAATTTACAACATGAATTGCCATCTTTTATATACTTATGTATTGAAAACTATGGAATGCTCACCAACATTTTTATGTTGACCTTTTATTTTTAACGTGTTTCAGGAATAACCCAAGTATGTGTTCTACTCTTTGAAGCTTATGTCACTTAGGACTGGACTTAGAGAAATAAACAATAATCTTGTTACTTTCAACCTTGTATACATGATGTATCTTTGTTTGAGTCTTTTACTTGTATTGTTACAATTGAATCTTGATTAATATATTTGGAATTAATAATAGCATTATATGGCTGTGAACAATCGTAACCCGCACATCTCGATGTTTCCGCCGTCTAGGTTGGGGTGTGACAGATTGGTATCAGAGCCCATAACTATAGGGATTTAGGTTATCATACATGGTAACCTAGACTATAGTTGCATGAACCTCATAGAAAGATCCTTGTACTTTTTGTTTACATATTGTTTGCATGCTACATAATGCTATGCCTTTTGTGCAACTTGATGCCTTAGCATAGGATTGCCTTATGTATGCTTAAAACTTAGTTACTTGTCTCCCTAAACTTATCTTTGACTCTTTGACTCTCCCCGACAAATAATGGCTAATCTATGAAAATCTCATCAAGGTTTTGATTCTATGAACCAAAGAAATTTGTGTGACACATAGACACCTGTATTCTGGATTTCCTGACAAAAGGCCTTCGGGCTAAGGCAAGCATATCGTATAAATCTCATTGCGAGACCAGTTATGCTTACCTGGGGATTTCTGGGATGAGTGATAAACTATGGTCAATACACAAGTCTTTAAGGCAAATGGGTCAAATTACCTTGACGTGTCAACGATTCCAAATGGTAATGCGTTACCAAATGGAACCATCCTTTCTGTATCTTAAAAATCCTTGAATCCTTGAACTGGTTTATCACCAAAGTTTTAATATCTTCTCATTCTTAACCTACATAATGTTCCTGTTAATATTGAACCCATCCTATATTTCAACTCTTACGTTTAAACATCGTTACACGTTGAGCGTTTCATGTAACTATCTTCATACCTTGACCAACGTGAACATGGATTTTAATATACCCAAAGATATTGGAAATCTAAACCGTATGGTCATTAAAACTTGAAACCGTCACTTATGGTTCTCAAGTCTTCCTAAGGATGTGTCCCATAACTAAGAACTTGCAATACTGTAGGTCGAATTCCTACATCTCGGGATACTTTGCCTAGGCAAAGTGTAAATAGTGATTTGATTTGATCATTGAATCTGGTTATTTGACTTGAACCCTTAAGATGAGTGATCACTTATAGGTACGTGTGTCTTCAATAAGGTTTTGGTTGACCTCATATCTTGAGAAGTCCATGTATTTTCCTTTCGATTGTGAATCAAATGTTCACATCTCATTATGGTGTTGAATCATTCATGTCCTTGATTTCGTCTTCTCGATTTAAGCTATTCAAGATTTGAACATCATAACAAATCCTGTTGCCTCGAACTTTGACCTTAAATTTTGTAAGCATGATTTTTCTTTTGGTTACATTGATGTAACTTGAAATTTTCTGAATTTCTAAGTGATATTCTTTTCCTTTCGTTGTTAAGTCGAACCTTGAACTGTCTGCATCGTGGGAGATGCAAGAGTTTGTAAGTCAATCTATGACTAAGAACACTCGTACCTCCTAAACAATTCTAACTCATCAAAACAGGGGTGATTCCCTTACTTTGATGATTCTCTATTCGTTTTGATAAATGGTTTCCAATTGTGTGTTTTATGAAATTTCATCCTCTGAATCGGGGTGATTTCTTGATCTTGAAAACTGACTTTAATTATTTTCCTTGGAACTTGCACTTCACGAATGACGTGATCTCACCAAAATAGGATTGAAACCCGTACTTTGGTGACAAATGTCAATCCTTGATTATTTTCTTGTTATTATAAAATTCAATCATCAAGATAGGCGTGAATTCCATACCTTGATGATAATGTCATTTTTATGAATTGAATTTGCTCAAATGAAACGACCTCATCAAAGTAGGAGTGAATTCTGGATTTTGATGAAGAAGTTCATCTTGTTATACTTTGATTTTATAAAAAAAACCTCACCGTTAAGATAGGAGTGATTTCCCTTACCTTGATGGTGAGTTATCTCGTCTTATTTATGTGGATCCTCAACAATGAGTTGGGATCGAACTTTTTGATTGGTAAGTTAGTGGTCATATCTTCGGAATACACCATCAAGCTAGGAGTGAAAACCACACCTTGATGACTACTGTCATTTCTTGATCTTCAACTTATCATGGTTGTAATCAAGTGACGAGAAGCATGTAGTAACTTGACGGGTGAAACAATGTTAGTGTTTCAATCTATTAAGCCAAAGCATGATCTCTGAACTTGAAAGGAGACCCGATCGTATTAGGTTGATTTTGATTCCGAGCTTGGAGCACTTAAATTCTTAAATCGATTTCTTTCCCTTTATCCTCATTTTTGATTTGATCTAGCTATATGGAACCATTTATTCCTTACTTATCAACTTTCATTTTGAGATATCATCAACACCTGATTACGTGATGGTAGTCTTCCTAAACAATCTTTTGTCAAATAAAGATATTATCAACTTGTGATTATGTCTTTCTAGTCATACGAATGTTCTCGACTATACTTATGGGTTTGATGAATTACGTATGCAATCTATCTTTGGAAATTTGTTATCTTGCAAAACATGTTTACAAATACATTTCTTATTATTGCGTCATTACTTGAATCGCTTTGAATCCTTAACCTTAGAAATCTTTAAAACTCTATTTGATTTCGATCAACGAGACTCGTTATTATTTACATTGTGACGTGGAGGTTCATAAACCTTCGTAACTTATAGTCATGGGTTTGGCATAAAAGAAAAGACATAACTTGGCATGTGTCCAAGTGTCTTACCTTCACATATGACAAAACCTAACCTCCGTGTTCCCTTGAATCTCCTGTCTAACTTTTCATTCACTAAGTGCCTCTTATCTTAGCTATCATGATGACAATTGGTGCATTATAGACCGATTGACTAAAATCTCATGTTGACTCATGTGAGATAATGGATCGAGAAATGGCATGTATCTGTTTCAAATATTCGTATACCGTGGTATGACGTTAAAACATCGATCGTTATTTTAAATGATTGATTCATTTTCTGTTTTTTTTTAATAATATTCTTAACCATCGTCGTGAACTCATTCCAAGATCTTCGCATAGCGTATTATTCTTAGACCGATGGTTGGTCAAAGGAGAAATACATATTCACGAGATATGCGTTAAGTTGTTTCATATGGTGACATTTGGGATTCTTAAATTCCGAAGGTTAACCTTTCTTATCATTGTTGATCTTTTATTGATTTCTAGACATCACCTTACCACGAAATTATACTCTGGGAGTTGTGATTGTAAGTCTAACATACCATGGTAACTCGTCATTATTTCCAATGTTTACTCTCAAAACGTCTCGTATTTCACTGGAAGAGTTCAAGTTGGCATGCATTATGTCAAGAGACTTAAAGGGTTTCCTGAAGTGAAACATCTCATCTGTAATCAAACGTCTATCACTGTCCGTTCGTACGCTTATCTTTCATTTAAACCCTCTTGTTCGTTTAAGTTTCATTCTTAATTTCAGGACGAAATTCTTAAAAGCTGGGGAGATTGAAACATCTCATATTTTACGTTAATTAAAAATTAAAGGCATTTAATCTTATAAGGACCATTGTGGTCATTTATGAAACTCATGGATGATTTGCGTGTTAATGCCTTTAATTATTTAGTTAAGCTTAAAATGTTAAATAATAATAATAATAATAATAATAATAATAATAATAATAATAATAATAAAGATAATCTTGTAAATAGATAAAACAACATAAGTCTTATTATTTTAAAACTTGTAATTAATAAAGTTTGAGCATAAAATAATAAAACTATGAAACCTCGGGGACCAAACTATAATTTAACTTGAACTAAAAATTGAAGTTTGGAATTATATGAACAAAAACACAAACCACAGGGACCATTTGTGTAATTTTTTGAAACACCCAACCCCACCCCCCTTCTTCCCCGATTTTTCTTCCCCACTTCGGCCGAAAAATCCGGCCACAAATCGGGCACTAAACTCTAATAATAATCAAAGTAATCGCGCACTCACGATCGTCCAACTATCTATAACCCATTCCTAACTCCAATTTCACTCGAACGCAACCTCACACGACCATCGATCATCATCTTCATCATCAACCTGTAACTTGGTCGAACGCCAGCTTCAGAGATGTTCACATTAAAATTGATAGAGGGTTTTGCATCTAGATCACCATTCGAAGCTTCCTGCAAAGTTAATTTGATTACTAACAACGTTTGCACCATGAATCAATACTTCATCCTGTCGCGACTGTTCTTCGACATGAACTAGTGATTTCAAATCATTTGCGGGTAATTGTTTACATATACATGTTCACTTAAACATGGGGAACAAAAGCCCTACGTTCATTGCTATAATCATCATCGAATTCGAGTTCAATTTGAAGCAAACCAAATCTAGGGTTCTTGAGAATTGGGGGCAGATTGTTAACTTAGCTTAAAAGAAATTGTAACCGGGTTTATTCCGCGGCTGTATGCCTGGTTCACCGGTTCCCCACTTGCATTCTACCATGGAGGTCCCGGGTTCGACCCCGGGCACCCTCATATTTTTTAGAAGGCTTTTTCAGCCATATTTTCATTTTAGAAAATTCTAATAAATATAAAAATAACTTTTGTAAACTTTAAATATTTTCATGAGCACCAAATAATTTTCTGGATTTTTCTATTAATTTTAAAAATTAAATAATTATTTTAAAAATATTTTAACAAATATTATTCTTGGTTAAATCCTATTAAAAATGAGTTTCAACTAATAAATTAATTTCGGTTCAAACGTTATTCTTTTAAAATCATGGTTGTCTTAAAATATCTGTTTAAATTTTATATTTAAAACTTTTATTATAAATATTTTCTTTTGAAAATAATTAAATAATTGTTTATATGCATATGGACTTGTTACAATAATTTAAAAATCATTTAAAATACTTAATCATATAAACTTATATAATTCCTTCTAATGGAATCAAAATGTAAATAACTACATTATAAACTTATTACTTATTAAAAATCTTAAAACTATTAAAAAAACCTAATCTTATTAAACGTTAATCGTATTGTTAACCTTAATCTTTATCTCGTAAATTATATATTTAGGTGCTTGTAATGGATACTTTGGATCATCCTGTAATCTTTATTATCATCATGAAATGCATATATCTATGTGAGTATTTCCATACCCCTTTTTCTTATTTTCACACTTTGGGGTGAAACATGTTAACTTATATCATTGCACTTGTAAAACGTTTGACACTTGTAAACTTATGGCATTTCACCTGTATGTTGTGGTTAGTTGAACTTTTGTGGTTACCATGTTATGGCGTTATATGTACAATCATTAACTATTGTTAGCCTGGCGATGTCATAGATCTATGGGCCTGACAAGTCTGCTTGGTTGATCCAAGTACACTTAGCTAATCGTATATACTTTTAACGTTTGACACTTGTAAAACTTTGTCAAGGTTTGATTGTTGCATTGTTCATAACATCCCTAATTACTTTATTCACTAATTTACAACATGAATTGCCATCTTTTATATACTTATGTATTGAAAACTATGGAATGCTCACCAACATTTTTATGTTGACCTTTTATTTTTAACATGTTTCAGGAATAACCCAAGTATGTGTTCTACTCTTTGAAGCTTATCTCACTTAGGACTAGACTTAGAGAAATAAACAATAATCTTGTTACTTTCAACCTTGTATACATGATGTATCTTTGTTTGAGCCTTTTACTTGTATTGTTACAAATGAATCTTGATTAATATATTTGGAATTAATAATAGCGTTATGTGGCTGTGAACAATCATAACCCGCACATCTCGACGTTTCCGCCGTCTAGGTTGAGGTGTGACACTACCCAACAGAAGATCATCCCCTCAGCCTTCTCAACATCTCTCTCTTGAAGAGTTTAAGGAAATCAAGACGAAGCTCAACAACTGCACAACTCTGAGCAACATCTCCTGTGAGGAAGATCTCATCAACATCACCTATGTTGATGACTCTTCAAGTTCCCTCACATTAGATCAATTCCTTGATTTGCCTAGAGGAACTTTGGGCCAGGCTGCAAGACTTCTCGGTCTCAACTCTGATTCCCTAAATGCTGAAGAGAAGAGACTTAGAAGAAAACTGGCGACTCTACTGGATACAAGGAAGGAGGACAGGATTCCTAGTCAGTCTCCTGTGCCTAGGAAAGTTATAATCCAGTGGAGGTTCGATGAAACTTCTCACAACTTTGTTGTGGAAAGAGAGAATGGTGAAATCAACCAGCTCAATGCCACTTCTCTATTGCATCTCAGCAGATTTGACATTACTGAGCTGGCAGAGAAGCCATTCTCCAATCCCTCCAACTCTGAGACTGCTGCTGTCATCAGGAATCATCTCAGCAGTATTCACTTGGCTGAGCTAACTGCAAAGGCAAAGATCAATGAAGAGTTGAAGTTGAGAAGAC
This sequence comes from Flaveria linearis, assembly GCA_024085815.1. Taxonomy (NCBI): domain Eukaryota; kingdom Viridiplantae; phylum Streptophyta; class Magnoliopsida; order Asterales; family Asteraceae; genus Flaveria; species Flaveria linearis. The sequence goes on from CM044003.1 coordinate 30,930,223, forward strand.
AAGAAGAAAAGGAAAGACCTACCACCAAGGGCGCAGCCTTTCTACAGATGGTGGAGGGTCCGGAATTGGATCCTATAGTTAGATGGGAATATGACTATAGTTCCCATCAACTAACTCTTTTCAGAGGGCCATAAGAAAGGGTACATATAATCCAAGGTGACAGACTGGATATTCTGTCTACCAAGGATTTGTACAAACTTCTTAGCACCACATCAGGGAAGAACAAGGAAACAGATAGATATCTACTTTCCTTGGTACTGAAAGTTTTGAGAAGAAGAGAGAAGTGAAGTTTTAGTAGCATCAGCCTAGGGGGAGTTTGTTGGGTCATTATAAGGCTGGTGCAACCAAAACCACTTCACATAGTCAATTTTGATGCTACATTCAAAGGCTTCCAAAGCCAAGTGTGAGAGCTTCCGAAGTCTGAAAAGTTCTTCAAAAGACATCATCTGAAGATCAGCTGAAGACAATAGCTGAAGACATCAGCTGAAGACAACAGCTGAAGAGCAGCTGAAGACAACAGCTGAAGACATCAGCTGAAGATATCAGCTGAAGACAACAGCTGAAGATCAGCTGAAGACAACAGCTGAAGACATCAGCTGAAGAGTTCTTCCGAAGACAAATTCTGAAGACAAGAGCTGAAGACATCTTCTGAAGACAAAGTCTGAAGACAAAGTGTGAAGACAAAGTGTGAAGACAACAGCTGAAGACAACTTCTGAAGACAAACTCCACTTCCGAAGACAAAGAAGACTCCAAGCCTCGGAAGAAGCAGTCTTCCGAAGTATAAGTGGCTTCGGAAGAAGTTATTCTTCCAAAGCAATTTAACCTTCGGAAGACATTGCTATGACCAGTAGACATAAGTATGGTCTCTGACAATCGCTGCAGACCTCTGATATAGCATGGCTTCTTCCTAAAGAGCCATGTTGTTGACCATACTTTATTCTACTGTTCACCTTTTTATGATAGTACATGTTACCAACTTTAGTTGGCGACAAAAGATAAGTCAGGGACATGTCCTGACTACCAAATCTCAGATAAAATGTCTGAGATACCTTAACCTATAGTCTTGTAGTATAGGCATTTGGTTAGAGGTTTCCAGCTGGTATCAAAGTATATCCGGCTGTAGGTAGTATTATATATGTATTCTCATTGTAACTCATAAGGTAGAGAGATTGAGCCAGAGCTTTAGCTTGTAAGAGTCTTGTAATCCTTTGAGTTGAGAAGCAATATATAAAAGTAGCTTGAAAATTTACTTTCTGTGTTCATTATCATTTGTTACTTGTTATATTGTGATCAACTCTTGTTAGACTCTTTCTGAATGTTGTTCAAGGTGAGTTTGAGAGAAAACCACTTGTTGAGTGACCGAAACCGATCCTGCATATATACATACATACATACATACATACATACATACATACATACATACATACATACATACATACATACATACATACACACACACACATATATATATATATACATATATATATACATATATATACATATATATATATATATATATATACACACATATATATATATACATATATATATACATATATATATATACACACACATATATATATATATATACACATATATACACACACACACACACACACACACACACACACACACACATATATATATATATATATATATATATATATATATATATATATATATATATATATATATATATATATATATATATATATATATATATATATATATATATATATATATATATATATATATATATATATATATATATAGGGGATGGTTCCTTAGAAAACCAATATTTATGTGAAAACCAAATAAAACCACGTAAACCAATAATATAATTCATAAATTTTATGTTATTTTAATTGTTAAAAGGGTATTTAAGTATTGATACATATATGTTGAACATAAATCCGAGAATGAAGAGTCTTACGTATACGTAACACTATTTCAAATGAAAAATGGTTATGTATACGTAACCTATATGTGACGTATATGTAAAACCAAGCTACGGTTTTCATTTGACCCATATCCTCATTTATATACGCACACATAAATATAAAGGATAATAATAAAAAAATTTTAAGTTATGTGATCGATTTAATTGGTTTTCTCTAGTTTTCACATTGTATTTTTCTTAGGATCATTCCTCTCTCTCTCTATATATATATATATATATATATAAAATATAATTATAAAGTAAAGTAATGTTTATGAAAAAATAAAATGGTAAACTTTACCTTGAGATAAAGTAAAATTTTAACTGAGACCAGTCACCATTGTCACAACATTCACCTCTTCTCCCTCTGAATCAAGTTGCAGTTCAGTTCCATTTCAATGGTGTCTCCAAGCTTTATCCTATGGCTACACGGTCTAGGTGACTCCGGTCCACCCAATGAACCCATCAAATCCCTCTTCACTTCCCCTCAATTCGCCAACACTCGTTGGTCTTTCCCCTCTGCTCTATCTCAACCTGTTACCTGTAATTGTAAGTCCTCTATGAATCATTTGTTGACATAATGCGTATTTCTAGGGTTTTAGGACTTTGGTTTGTTGCCCTCTTGATGAATTTCAAATTGGTACTGTTCATTTGTGACGGAATCTCCAAGTGTGATTGTAATGCTGTACATGCACTAAATTTTGGGTTTCTGATAGAACCTGATAATTGTATTTCCTTTGCTCTAGTGTGTGATGATTTTTCACATGTTGAAAGTAAAGGCTCCACTTTGTTGCACTTAAATAAAGTTGTGAACTGGGTATTAATTTTGTCATATTTGTTGCTTCTGGGAAATATCGTGATTTGGGTTCTGTAATAGTATTAACCCGACTACCCGAGATGACGGTTTAATCATATTTTGATGGTTGTTAATGAGATTTAGTGATATTAACTAAACTAGTTGGAGAGGTGGTTATAAACAGTAGTTGATCCATATGCTATACTTTTTAGCAACTATATTTACTACACAAATGTGAAACAAACGAGAAAAAGAAGAAAGGAAAAAGAAAAAGGAGCTAGAAGGGGTGGCTATGTTACTGGTTACATTTGGTCATTAGTGATATGCCTTAGGAAAAACTATCAAGACAATTTTGGAGATCTAAGGCATCACTTTCGGTGATATTGAAAAGAAGTAATAACAGAAACTTCTTTTCCTGTAGGAGCTTTTGATTTGATTATCCTTTAAACACTTTATTTAAAGAGCGCCAATTTTACCGTTAACATTTTCCAGTGACAAACTCTAGCTAGAAGCTTTTACATATAATGAAAAAGTGATTTGCATAAGTACATCATGAAGTCGTTTCTTAGAGATCTCTAATGCTAAGACATGCAGTCTATGTGATGGACGCATGAATATGCATGGAATCAATAGTGAGTCCCTAAATACGCACAATAGGGAGTGAGTTCCTAAGTTTCATCCCCATTTTGGGGAATGTGATGAGGTTCTAAATTAAGTGAAAACCGTAAATTTTTCCTCCAATTGTAGGGATGAGATTTGTTAGTTTAATTCTTTGGTTAGTTACTTGTATTGTTTGTAGTTTTGTGCTTAAATGTGTATAGTGTAAAGTGTAGGGACTATTTTGTAAATGTGATAGTTAGTTAGAGCTTCTAACTGCTATATATAGTGATAGGTTTGTAATCTTTGGGTTTTAACACCCTTCAATAAGAATTACTGGAATTTTAAGTTGTAACATTTGGTATCAGAGCCTGAAAGGCTCTCGATCGTGGATTTCAAACTCCGACGACTGCGATTAATTCCGCCGGTGTAATTATCGGCCGCCACCACCCCTTCTCGACTGTAATTTGAGCTCCTCCTCCCTCGATTCCCATCACGACGTGCGCAGGAAGACCAATTCACCCAATTTCGATCGCGATTCACTCCGATTGATACAATTCGATCGCGACTCACCCAATTTCGATCGCGATTCACTCCGATTGATACAATTCGATCGCGATTCACCCTATTTCGATCGCGATTCACTCCGATTGATACAATTCGATCGCGATTCACCCAAAATTTGACCCAATTCGGTATCAATTCTTGATTCCTGTCTTAATTCGGTCTTATCTTGATCCCAATTTGATTCCTATTCCGACTAATTGCTGATCCTAATCGACAACTGGCTATCAAAGATTCAGCCAATGATCCGATCTCTTTCAAGATCCCCATACTCACCCCCACCACCTACACCTCTTGGGCAATTAAGATGGAAGCCTTCATGGATGCGCAGGGCCTATGGGATGCCATCCAACCTGAGGAAGGTGCCACAGTCGATGTACGACTTGGCAAGAAGGCACGTGCATTCATCTTTCAAGCGCTGCCAGAGGATGTTTTGTTGCAGGTTGCTGCACACAGGGATGCAAAAGATGTATGGGGCGCCTTGAAAGAAAGGTTTGTAGGAGAGGATCGAGTCAAGCAAGCCAGGATTCAAACTCTTGATAGAGAGTTTGAGATGCTGTCTACGAGTGATCAAGAATCCATTGATGAATTTGCTGGGAAAATGGGTGAATTAGTGTCCAGATATAGGGCTTTGGGAACTACAATTGAGCCATCTAAACAGGTTATGAAGGTCTTGAAGGCAGCCCCTGAGAGACTTCTCCCAATTGTGGCTGCAATTGAGCAATTCTCAAATCTAGACACTATGTCATTCGAGGAACTCATTGGTAGGCTAAAAGCCTATGAAGAAAGAGTCAAACCAGTGACTCAGGGTAAGAATTCATCAGGCCAACTCCTGTTGACAAAGTCAGAGTGGCAGGAGAGGGCAAAGAGTGAATCAAGAGGATCAAGATCCTCTTATGGTGATGGCAAAGCAAGCAGCAGCAGAGGTAGGGGGAAGAGTGGAAAGAACTCCACCTCAAGACCATTGCCCAAAGGCAGTGAGAAGGGTGTGGGAGGCAAGAAAGACAAGAAGAATATGAGGTGCTTTAACTGTGACAAGCTTGGGCACTTCTCGAATGAGTGCAGGGCACCCAAGAGAGAAAATCATGAGGCTCATTTGTCACAATCTCAAGAAGACCATGAATCAACACTTCTTATGCTTAAGGAGGATTTAGGCCTTCTTGAAGAGAATGGAGTGTTTCCATTAGAAATGTCCAGTGAAAATGGAGGTGATTCTAGTACCTGGTACTTGGATAATGGTGCTAGCAATCACATGACAGGTGTAAAGTCTCATTTCTGTGAGTTGAATGAAGCAATAAGTGGCAGAGTAAAGTTTGGTGATGGTTCTGTGGTAACCATCAAGGGCAGGGGCTCCATTTGTCTCCACTGCAAGAATGGAGAACACAGAGTAATTACTCATGTGTACTACATCCCAGCCCTTAAGAGTAACATTTTAAGCCTAGGTCAACTAGATGAGGTTGGGTGTGGGATTGAAATGCAAGATGGCCTCCTCTGGGTCTTTGAGAAGACTGGCAAGACCTTATTGAAGGTCAAGAAAGGTGAAAACAGATTGTACACAGTCACCTTGCAAGTAGTTCAGCCAGAGAACTTGTTAGCTGTAATGGAGGATGAAGCTTGGAGGTGGCATGCTAGACTTGGCCATTTGGGGTTTGAATCAATGAACATGATGTCCAAACACAATATGGCAAAGGGGTTGCCAAGAATCTCCCACAAAGCACAAGTTTGTGAAGGTTGTCTAGTGGGAAAACAAAGAAGACATCCCTTCCCCAAGACCAGTCTCTTTAGGGCACAACAGCCTTTGGAACTGGTCTATGCTGATCTGTGTGGTCCTCTTGATCCACATACATCAGCTGGGAACAAATACTTTTTGCTGTTAGTAGATGATTTTTCAAGATACATGTGGGTGTACATGTTAAAGACTAAAGATGAAGCATCAGAATACTTCAAAAGATTCAAGCAGCAAGCCCAATTGGAGACTGGTTTCACTCTTAAGGCACTTAGGACTGACAGGGGTGGAGAGTTTACCTCTAAAACATTTGAGCAGCTGTGCACAACTGATGGTATTAAGAGGTATCTAACTGCTCCTTACTCACCACAGCAGAATGGTGTTGTGGAGAGAAGAAATCAAACCATTATGGGAATGGTGAGATCAATTCTAAAGGCCATGAACATGCCTTTGTACATGTGGGGAGAAGCTGTTAGACATGCAGTGTACTTGCTAAACAGAACTCCGACTAAGGCCTTGGAGAAGATAACTCCATATGAGTGTGTATTTGCTAAGAAACCCAACTTAAAACATTTGAAAGTGTTTGGTTGCAAGGGACATGTAAAGGTTCCTGGTAATCTAGTGAAAAAGTTGGATGACAGGAGCATTCCTATGATTCACCTTGGAGTAGAGCCTGGTTCCAAGGCTTATAGGATGTTTGATCCTGCTGTAAATAGAATTGTGGTGAGCAGGGATGTTCAATTTGAGGAGAATGTACCCTGGAATTGGGAATCCCAAGACAATGAAGACTCAAGAAAGGAATATTCTGAATTTGGGTTGGTAGGGATCTCTGTTTCTGGTCAAACAGTAATAAGCCCAGTTCAGGAAGAGGAAAACAACACTGATTCAAGGTGGTCTGGTCCTGTTGATGAGGGATTGAATACAACATATTCAGGGGGTGTTGGAGATGATACTGAATATACTACTGGTAGTACATCACAGGTTGATCAAGTTCCAAGATCAACTTATGATGATACACCACCTAAAGGATTTACATCCTTAGATGATGTGTTTGATAGAACTGAGGCACTGGAGAAGGTTCCCTTTGTGCCACCAAAATATAATGATGCTGAGTTGTTGCTGCATGAAAATGAACCAGTGGGGTTCATGCAGGCTAAAGAAAGCAAAGAATGGATGGCTGCTATGACAGATGAACTCAAAAGCATTGAAAAGAATGGGACATGGAAATTAGTGGAGTGTCCAAAAGGAGTAAAGCCAATAGGCTTGAAGTGGCTGTTCAAACAAAAGAAGAATGCACAAGGTGATGTAATTCGACACAAAGTAGGTTGGTTGTGAAAGGATATGTGCAGCAATATGGTGTAGATTATGAGGAGGTTTTTGCACCAGTAGCAAGGCTAGAAACAGTGAGAGTTTTGCTAGCTTTTGCAGCTGTACATAAGTGGTTGGTTCATCACTTGGATGTGAAGACAGCCTTCCTCAATGGAGACTTGAATGAGGAAGTGTATGTTGTCCAGCCTGAAGGCTTTGAGAAGAAAGGGCAGGAGACTAAGGTATATACACTGATTAAAGCCTTGTATGGGCTTAAACAAGCTCCAAGAGCTTGGAATCAAAAACTACATGAAACCTTAGTGAAGTTTGGCTTTAAAAGGTGCCCGAGAGAACATGCTGTTTACAAAAGACAAACTGCCAAAGGGGTAGTCATCCTAGGAGTATATGTGGATGATATCATAGTGATAGGGTCATGTGTTGATGTCATTACAAAATTCAAAGAAATGATGTTGAGTTGCTTTGAAATGTCTGATTTGGGATTGCTACATTACTACTTGGGGATTGAGGTTAATCAATGCAAAGATGGGATATTTGTTACTCAATCTGGGTATAGTAAAAAGGTACTGGAAGATCAGGGTCTGCTGGAGTGTAATGCTTCTAAAATCCCTATGGACCCAGGGCTGAAATTGGGTAAAGATGATGAAGGTGAGGCTGTTGATCCTACTAAGTACAGGAGGGCTATAGGCTGTTTGAGGTACTTGACACAAACAAGACCTGATATAAGCTATGCAGTTGGAATAGCTAGCAGGTTTATGGAAAAACCGAAGGTTACACATTGGCAAGCTGTGAAAACTATACTGAGATATGTAAAAGGCACTTTGGAACATGGTGTGTGGTATAGAAAAGGTGCAGCAGGTGTATTGATTGGGTACAGTGACAGCTCTCATGCGCCTACTAAAGCAGATGGCAAAAGTACAACAGGCATGGTTTTCTACTTTGGAGGAGGACCTATTAGTTGGATAAGCCAAAAACAAGAAACTGTGGCTTGTCTTCCTGTGAGGCAGAATTTATGGCTGCTACTGCAACTGCACAGCAGGCCATATGGCTTAAAGGGCTAATTGAGGAGTTGATGAACAAGGAAATGGGTCCTGTTTTGATCTATGTTGATAATAAATCTGCCATACAGTTGATGAAAAATCCAGTTTTTCATGGCAGATCCAAGCATATAGATGTGAGGTATCACTATATTAGATCATGTGTTGAAAAGAAATGTGTGATGGTGAGGCACATTGAAGGAAATGAACAAAAGGCTGATATACTCACTAAAGCATTGCCCCGGTTGAAGTTTGCTGAGATGAAAAGTAAACTAGGAGTTGGAGACTTAAAAGAATTAAGGGGGTGAATGTTAGTTTAATTTTTTGGTTAGTTACTTGTATTGTTTGTAGTTTTGTGCTTAAATGTGTATAGTGTAAAGTGTAGGGACTATTTTGTAAATGTGATAGTTAGTTAGAGCTTCTAACTGCTATATATAGTGATAGGTTTGTAATCTTTGGGTTTTAACACCCTTCAATAAGAATTACTGGAATTTTAAGTTGTAACAAGATTCACATGGGGAACCCTATGGGAATGCTCTAAAACACATAAAATTAGGTGGTCAAACTAAATAGGGATAAGCTAAGTATGTTTAATGGCGATTGAAGCATGAAGTGAGGCATCACACGGGAGCTAATATGATCTGGAAAGAGATGATGACATGGATTATAAAGTAAACGAGTTTTCCGACAAAAGTAAAACAATGAGATTCAAAAGCTAGAAGCTCTAACATATGCTTTGCCTGTGGAATTAAACTGCAAAATTGCAGAAGATATAAAAAAAATATGGAAGTAGTTAAAGCTGTAGGGGCAAGTATCCGTGGCGTGGGGCGCCATAATATGCTTCTGAAGGTCATCTATGATAGTATGATTATACCATAGCAGCTATGTTGATCTGTGTACTTATTGGTTTATCATCTTTCACTCTTCTTCTGAGTTACTATCAGCAGTTCAGAACACAATTCATCATCTTGTGTTTAAAATTAAATAAATCAAATAATTAATATTGGGCATCAAAACGTGCAGTCTGTAACAATCTTCCTTTTTTGTAGATTTTTTAATATTATTATGTGACATCTTAACCATAACCTTTGCAGATGGTGCCGTGATGCCTTCATGGTTTGACATTCATGAGATACCTGTCACAGCTGTAAGTTTGATTCTTTAATATTGATCTGTAAAACTCTGGTTTTGTGAATCCCTGTGTAGCTGAACCCTCCTTCTAATGGTTGCCATATCATTGTCCCATTGAAAAAGCTTTACTTTAAGCACTTAGATAGTTCTCTGTTCATTAATTTTCATTCAGGTTTACTTAACTGTCATGTTAATTTGTATCTAATCTTGATGTTATGTGTAGTTTTTGAAGACCAAAGGACTTAATTACTAATTACTTCTTTTTACCAAATTTAGCGTGGCCACAATATTATCATTCAAAATTGTTATGGTTACTTTGAGAACACTAATAACTTCACCAATAAATTTAACGTATTTTTTATGCAAGTGGAGTTGATAAATTATGATGCTAATTCATTACATACGTGTATGCTAGTGAAATACCCATCTGTTAAATGTTATAACACATGACATAGTACGCAATAAAAATACTGATCAAGACATGTTTGTTAGCAAAGTTGGGTGTGCTTGTAGTCACACACTCACACTTAGTTTGTGAGGCCTTGCTCAATCTATTATTGACACCAAACAACAGTAAGAGTTTATAATGTATATACGTACTAACTCAATGTGACTTCTCACTTCACTTTATGAACTCACCATTATGTCATACACAAGCTCTCCATGTGTGAGTATCTAAAATCTCTCATCTTTTTTTGAGAGTGACACACAAGATCCTCTTCTGTTAAGTTGGCCTTCGAGTTAGATCTCTCAAGTAGTTTTTTGGTGGATATTATAATACCTAATTTGGGTATAAACTTTGTTTTTAAAGGTGCACCATGGTGCAAACTGCAAAGAGTCCTTGAAACTGAAGCGTGAGACGAAGACACAGGCCTCACATACGCGACCCATACTGTTTTTGCAATAGCACTTGTAAATTGTTTCTAATTCATATTTCATGCGCAAAATATTAATGCTACATTTAGCCTCTAAACCTCATGCCATACCACAAGTAGTCTCATAGGCCTGTTTGGCTTTATTACTCTTTAAGTGCTATGATCCAGTTCTTAGCAATTTAGATTGGAACAAGAACCCAAGAAAAACTAAAGAATCGTAAGTCTCAATAATTCCAAAATCAATCACCAACTTTATATAATCCAGCCATAATGAAGCCACAAAAATCCTAGAAAAGCTAACAACCAAAGAGATAAAACAACCATTCAAAAGTCAAACAAAATATAAATAAATAAATTCACATAGAGGTCACATAGTGACCGAATTGATTCGGTGCTGAACTGAACCATCTGGGTCATCTCGGGTCTGACCCGGGTCATCGCCATCATGCTCCCCCTCTTTAAAAGGACTCACCCTCTAGTCAAAGGGGTCATCTTCCTCTGGAACAAATAGTGAAAAATCAGCAACATTGAAGATGGCAAAAAATGTCGTAGTGACCTGTTAGATCAATTTTATAGGCATTGTCGTTGATACGCTTTAAGGACTTTAAACAGCCCATCGGTGCAAGGTTGAAGCTTGCCATAACGTCCTTCGAGAAATCTGTCTTTACTCAAATGGATCCACACAAGATCACCTTCTTTGAAACGACTCTTTTTTCACATTAGCACCTCTTTAATACACTATATTATTGTTCACAATCTGTTCGGAGGTGAATCAACTTTATTTGGGTTGAACTCTCCTCGCCTTTTGTCCTAAAATGCTTGGTTATTGGTAATGGAGTGAGATCCAATGGTATGAAGTGCGAACGGGGTACGATTGTAGACCACCAAAAAATGGGCTTATCCTTGTAGATCTATGTGCTGACATGTTATAAGAACACTAAGCTTGGGAAGTATAACATCACATTGGCACGGATTCTTCCCCACAAGGGTACGTAGAAGGTTCCCAAGGCTTCGGTTTGTAACCTCAGTTTGACAATCACTTTTGGGGATGGTGAGCACTGCTGAAATGAAGACGTTAACTTTTCCATAGCGTTCTCCAAAAATGTCCTACGAACTTAACATCACTATAAGACATTAAGGACTTAGGCACGCCATGCAGTTTAACAATCTCAGCAATATAGAGACAAGCGATCTGACTAGCATCATACGTTTTGGGCGCACGGTACAAAATGCGCTATCTTGAAGAACCGATCAACCACAACCATAAATGAATCTTTTTGTCGTACACTTACTATAGGCCGAGGAACGTAGATTCATCTTACCTTTTATAAATGGAAAAAGACACACAAGTCACACATTTGAGAAAGAGCCTTTGCCTTTCTTCGCCTATGTAAATAAAGGGCTGGAGGAAGAAGTGCTAGAACCTCAACAAAAGAATGAAGACATGAAGTTGATAGAGTCTTACAGGAGATGCTAGGCTTTGGAATTGAATGAAATTATTCCTCTCCCTTGGTTGCCTTCACTGCCCGTGTTGTGGCATAATATGAGAGGATAGAAGGGCGCTCCAGCTATGTGTCGTTGCCAAAATGTAAGTCCATCACCCTCGTAGAAGATACCTAAATTTTCTGCTACTTACCTAACCCTTAGTTTGCTACTTTTATCTTGCTTCCCTGTGGTACGGGGAAGGCCAACAACAAAGTCAAGGCTAATGTCCTCCTACGGACTCTCGGGGACTGGAAGAAGGGTATAAAGGCCTGTATTGGAATGTTGGGTTTTAGCAACGTGACAAATGAGATAATATCTTGGGCTAATAAAATTTCTTTTACACTAATTGAGGGTTGTCTTTTCCAAAAGTGTCCTGCAAGCCCTCCTTGATGGTTTTCTAAAATAATGGCATCCATTCAGGAGCATCTAAAGACACATATACGCTTACCCTTATGTATTGGATACCCATTTGTGGCTGTCAACGTGGCAGTGTTGTAGCGCTTCCAGACATCGTAAAAGTCTGGATCACTTGGGTAAAGGCCAGGAAAAACCTCGGACCCTTCGACTCGAATTTGTAGGTAGGTAAGTAGGGTACGCATATGGCTCAACGCATCAACAACGGTGTTGCTCATACTTGCTTTGTGTCGAATGACGAAGGAGAAATCTTGAAGATGTTGGTTTACTCTTGATTTGATTTTTCAGTTTATTTTTGGTGGATTAAAATTTAGGAGTAAGAAGGTTATTATTTTAGTAGTTTGATTTGATTTGCTTGTTGTATGTGTTAAAGTGAAAACCTAATAAGTATTAATTTGTAGTGCTGTATGCCCAAAGTTTAGTACAAAGCATTGAGTATGATTAAGCTTTAACACCTACTTGTAATTAAGGAATTGACCGTCATTGAAAAAGAAAAGGTGTAGGATTTTTATTCAAACGCGACAAATCATCGTCACCTAAAACTGATGATGGATCATTCGAAGATCCAAATAGGATCAATTATCAGACGAAGCCGATTTATCAGGATATGTTACCGGCTTACCACTATGCCTTCGGCGTCAAAACCGAAATCGCCATCCCCATCTATAAAAATTTGGAAGTTTGTGAAAGGAGCCGGTATTAAGACTACTCAAACCCATAGAAAATATGTTCGACCTGGTATTACATGCTCTCGTTGAGGGTCATATTCAGGCTCTTTCTATACTAGTATGCGTGTTCTGACTGACCAACGGGTTTTTGTGCCATAGAAGAATGCTCGTCATGATAATTTGTCATTGGCTCTTGTAACAAAACTGAGAGTAACTTGTATTCACTGATATATTTACCATGACAATAACCTCCTCTATATATAGAGGGGGGAAACCCTAATTCAAGGCCCATGGGCCCTAACAGATATTAACAATGGGCTAACACTAACTACCTAGTGGGCTAACACTAATTACATAATTAACACTCCTCCTCAAGTTGGAGCATAGATGTTTATCATGCCCAACTTGTTACATATAAATTCAATTTGAGTTTTCCGAAGAGGTTTTGTAAAGATGTCTGCTAGTTGAAATTCAGTCTTGACATGAATTGGTTGAATGGATGGAGGATCAGCTTGAGTGCCCGTCACACGATCTCTGATGAGGTGGCAATCAACTTCAATGTGTTTAGTCCTCTCATGAAATACCTGATTCTTGGCAATGTGTATAGCCGATTGACTATCACAATATAACCTCATCAAGTCATTAGAAACAACCCCAAGTTCTCTGAGAACACGACGAACCCAAATCATCTCTGATGTAACATCTGCCATTGCTCTATACTCTGATTCAGCACTTGACCTAGATACAGTGTGTTGCTTCTTACTCTTCCATGATACCAGGTTTCCTCCAACAAATACACAATATCCAGTTGTAGATCGTCGTGAAATAGGGCAGCCTGCCCAATCAGCATCTGAGAATCCGGATATTCGTCCATCTCCTTCTTCAGTAAACGCACCCACCCGGTAGTGACCCTGATCAGAATACAAGATCCCTAATCCTGGTGCGTTCTTAAGATATCGAAGTACACGAAGAGCTGCATCCCAGTGTCCGGTATATGGGGAGGCCATAAACTGACTTAATACACTAACAGCAAAGGAGATATCCGGACGAGTAACTGTCAAGTAGTTAAGTTTTCCTACTAACCGTCTGTATTGTTCTGGATCCTTCATCGGACTTCCATCTTCTGGAAGAAGCTTTCCTGTCGGAAGCATCGGACTGTCTGTTGGTTTACATCCCAGTAATCCACTTTCAGATAACATTTCAAGAACATACTTCCGTTGAGATAGAAGGATTCCTTGTGGTGAACGCGATACCTCAATGCCAAGGAAGTATCTGAGACGACCAAGGTCTTTAATCTGAAACTGAGACTGAAGAAACTGTTTAAGATTGGTGATTCCAACCTCGTCATCTCCTGTAATGATTATGTCATCCACATAGACCACCAGAATGATCCTCCGACCCTGATGATGTCTAAAGAATACAGAATGGTCATATGCACTACGAGTCATCCCAAATTCAGCCATAACATTAGAAAACCGGCCAAACCATGCTCTGGGAGACTGCTTAAGACCATATAATGAACGGCGTAATCTGCATACTTTGGAGGCCTCCTCCTTGACAATATACCCAGGTGGCTGCTCCATATATACCTCCTCCTCAAGAACACCATGAAGAAAGGCGTTCTTGACATCAAGTTGATGGAGCGGCCAATGATTAATGGCAGCAAGAGCAATGGAAATGCGAACGGATGGCATTTTGGCAACCGGAGAGAAAGTCTCATCATAATCAATGCCATATGCCTGAGAATAACCCTTAGCAACTAAACGGGCCTTCAATCGAGGTGTCGGTCCATCAGGGTTTGGTTTAACTGTAAATAACCACCGACAACCAACAAGACGCTTCCCAGGTGGAAGTGGCTGAAGATCCCAAGTATGATTGGCATGAAGGGCCCCAATCTCCTCGTCCATAGCCTTTCTCCATCCTGGATGAGCTAGGGCTGTCATCACATTCTTGGGAATTGGGTAAGAATCAATGGTAGTGGTGTAGGCATGACACTCAGGTGAGAGATGTGTATAGGAAACATAATTCTGAATAGGGTAGCGGGTGGTATGTCTGGGTTCTTTGCGGAAGGCGATGGGGATATCAGGATATGGGGCACCAGGTGGGTCATAAGTAGGTGGATCATGTGTAGGAGGGGTAGTATCAGGTAAGATTGTATCAGTGGTATTGTTAGGATGTGGATCTGAAGACGTACCAGAGTCATGGACCGGTTGTGAATCAAGAGTTGTCGTCATGTGTTTATGTCGCCTGGCATATGTGAACTGCAATGGTTGATTCTCTGTCGGTAGGCCAGATGAAGCAGGAACTGAATCTGAGACCGGGGGCTCCGATGGACTAGTGGAGACTGGGACAGGGATAATAGGAACAGTAACGGACTCGGGTGTAACAGGGTGAGTATTAGAATCGGGAAACAAATAATCAAGAGAATCCGAAGACTCAAGAAAGTAAGGACATGACTCGTGAAAAGTGACATCAGCACTGGTAAAGTAACGACGAAGGGAGGGGCAGTAACAACGATACCCTTTCTGAACGCGAGAGTATCCAAGAAAAACACAACGAATGGCCCGGGGGTCAAGTTTGGTTGTCCCCGGGCGATGATCATGAACGTAGGCTACACACCCAAAAATTTTAGGTGCGAGAGGAAAGGGAGTGCCTGTGGGGAAGAGGATAGAAAACGGGGTCTTACCATGAAGAACCGATGAAGGCATGCGGTTAATCAAGTAAGTTGCAGTGAGGACTGCATCTCCCCAAAAACGATTAGGAACATGAGAGTCAATCATGATTGTGCGAGTAAGATCCAACAAATGGCGGTTCTTGCGTTCAGCAACGCCATTTTGCTGGGATGTATATGCGCACGAGGTCTCGTGGATTATACCATGAGTTTTAAGATATGTGGATAACTCAGAAGACATGTATTCTTTTGCATTGTCGGTGCGGATGGTTTTGATTGATTTGTTAAACTGATTTTGAACATAACAATGGAATTCTTGAAATATTGAATTTAATTCACTACGAGATTTTAATAGATAAACCCAAGTGGTACGTGAATAATCATCAATAAATGTGACAAAATACTCAAAACCCAGTGGAGTCTTAACGGGGGAAGGTCCCCAAATATCAGAATGCAAGAGTTCAAACGGGTTACAGACTCGACTAGACACTTTTGGGGGATAAGAACGCCTCGTGTGTTTACCAAGTTGACATAACTCACAATGAAATTCAAAAGAAACAGATAAATCCGGTCTCATTTGCCTCAGAACCACGGTAGAGGGATGGCCTAGCCGGCAGTGAGCCTCCCTGATGCTGGAATCACATATGTTAGCAGTAGGTTGTGACATTAAAGACAGACGGTAGAGGCCTCCTGATTCAATACCGGTGCCAATCAGTCGGTTCGTCCCTAGTTCCTGGAAAACACAGTGAGTGGGATAAAATTTTGCACAACAGTTATTTTGTTTGGTGAGTTGGCTTACAAAACAAAGGTTATCAGGAAATTTGGGTACTAACAATACAGATGAAAGTGTAAGGTCTTTCGAGTTGCTAATGGACCCGATACCACGAACTGGGCATGAGGATCCATCAGCAATTCGAACAGGAGGGTGAGAGGTATTTTGTAGGTTAGACAATATACCTTGATTCCCAGTCATGTGATGAGTAGCCCCAGTATCAACAATCCAAGATGAGTTAAGACTAGCGAATGTACCTGAACGAGCCGAATTGGCATGTGGACTGGTAGTGTGTGACTGAAGGCTCAGCAACTGTCGAAACTGGTTATACTCCTCCTGGCTTAGTGAGTATGTTGGTGTCGTAGAATCAACCGGGTCAGAAGAATCATCAGCAGTAGCTAGTTGTGCCTTGGGTCGAGGAGGAGGTAGAGATCCAGGAGGGCGATTTGGGCAATTGTACTTCGTGTGACCTTCGTGGTGACAATAGTGACATGTGATTCCATTGCCGCGACCATTGCCTTTTCGTTGGGCTGAATTAGAACCACGACCAATGCCTTTACTAACAGATGCACTGGTATGCAAAGCAGAAGTGTCAGTGTCCCGAGTAGTGGCATCCGGACCATACATTTCCCGTAGTAAGTGATATGTGGATGCCACAGATGAGGTAGCACTAGAGTTGCTCAACAGTAATGGTCGAGCACTAGAGTACTTGGGTGATAGACCTGCAATGAACACCATGATATCCATTTTCTTGTTGCGCTCCTCCTGAACTTTCAGATCAGTGGTCGGTGGGTACAGAGTACGTAATTCATCCCTCAGTTTTGAGAACCGGGTAAAGTAATCAGTGAAGGTGGAGTCACCTTGCTCAATTCTGCTGTATGCTTGGACCACCGAAAAAGCATGAGACAGGGATTCTTTGGCAGAAAAGGACAATGACAGATGTTCCCACATTTCTTTGACAGTATTGAAGTTTTGAGCAATAGCAAGAATCGGTGGCTCCATGGCATTCCACAACGCCATTTGAATACCACTATCATCAAGGCGCCATTCCTTTGTTATCGGATCCGGAGGCGGTTCGGTCAAATGATCTTCTTTACCAACACTTATAAGTCCTCTTTCAACAAAGAGACTCCACGAACTCCAACATTTAGAGTCAAGTTTGACAGGAATACGTAACACAGCAGAGTAATTAATGATACCTGGAGCAATTTGAGTTGGGGTGGCTGAATCGGTCTTCTTTTCATCACCCATGTTAACAGATCTGAAAAACGAGAGGCTGGATCTAAGAGCAGAACAGAAAAACGCGTGGGAGCAGGAAATTGACCTTGCAGATCAACTGGAAACTGAGTCGCGAGCGTTTGGGTGTGAGCAGGGTCGTCGGAGGTGGGTCCACGCGCCGCCACTCGCCGGCGCGTGAGGAACAGTGGCAGAAGGGTGGTGGCGCGTGAGAGCGCGTGGGCTGCCGGACGGCGGCGGTTTTTTCAGGGTAGGCAAATCGGGAGGTGGCGAGCCTGATGGTAGCAGTGGTGTGTTGCAATTGTTGCTCGAAAAAAGATTTGGTGTAAACAGCAACAGCTTCTTGACGGGAAATCAGATACAGGAGCGGGACAAGAGCGGGAAATCAGATACAGGACCGAGAGCCTTGTGGCTCTGATACCATGTAACAAAACTGAGAGTAACTTGTATTCACTGATATATTTACCATGACAATAACCTCCTCTATATATAGAGGGGGGAAACCCTAATTCAAGGCCCATGGGCCCTAACAGATATTAACAATGGGCTAACACTAACTACCTAGTGGGCTAACACTAATTACATAATTAACAGCTCTGAATCATCAGGGCCGTCATTATCTACCTGATTCTTGACCTGATCATCAACAGACTCCACCTCATTGTTTTCCCCTGACTCCTCATTCTTGTCTGAAAATATGTGTCATGGCTACTCGTTGAGCACCTAGAATCTCAGGTGGCTACATTACAAATGCAGATGCTCAATTAGCAACTTGAGATCACCGATCTCAAGGGTAAGCTAGCTGAGAGACCTGCCATGCATGCTCAACCATGACCACTAGAACCTATGGATGTAGTATTCCTAACCTCCAGCTCACTTATGTAGATAAGTGATGCTATCAAAAAGGGTGAGAAAGTCACTACAATCATAGAACATGGTAGCACTGCCCAGAGGATGGACATTGAGGATTCACCATCCTCACATGTAATTGTCCAGACTTAACAACCTCCTCTGTCCCACGTTAATGTGGATGCCATCTTTCAAAGCATATTTGAGTAGGGTTTTATACCAAGGGCCATGTCACCTCCATCCAATCCTACTGCAAATCCAATCATAGGATGGAGGTATGACATTGAAAGAAGAGCCTTGGTGCTTTTTAGATTCCTGGATTAATAAGAAAATCTTCAACATCTACAACTTGGGATTCTATGAAAGCTTCCCTCTAGCAATCCTGACACTTGTCAACTCAAGTCAAAACAAACATGCTGACAG
The DNA here is from genome assembly GCA_024085815.1 of Flaveria linearis. Lineage (NCBI taxonomy): Eukaryota > Viridiplantae > Streptophyta > Magnoliopsida > Asterales > Asteraceae > Flaveria > Flaveria linearis. Next base: position 30,948,733 of record CM044003.1, read on the forward strand.
GCTAGCAGAAAAGATTCAAAGGAGAGTATCTGAGGAGTTCAAAAGAAGAACAAGCATTTATAGACAAAGTTTAGCAGGGAAAACAATTGGTCAACTGGATAATGAATTGGACCTTAAGATTAGCTTTGAAGGGAAAGCCTCAGTTAAAGACCCAGTTATGGATTCTGTGAACCTTGAGATTCCTGCTCCTTCATAACCTCCCACTCTTAGCGTGACACCTGTTGGTTAAGATGTCTCACAGCCACTTCCTGGCCAGAGCTCAAATAAAGAACAAGTGCAAGAAGGCCAAAACTCTTTTCTCCCTGAGTCACATAGGCCAGTGGTTGACAAGGAAAGTAGGTTCTATCTGCTGAGTAGATTGAGCATAAGAAAAGGGAGAGGAAGAGGAAAGCAAGAGAAAAAAGACAAATAAAGACTCCTAGTTTCATGTAGTCTGCAATCAGATACTCAAATGCCAAACACTCAAGAACATGGTTGTAAAAATCGCTAGGTGCTAGTCCGGCGGTGGGGTACCACCTAGGGATTAATCGGGATTAGTCGGGAGTAATTGGGATTAATCGGATTGGAATTTTATACGTAATTTATATGTATATCTGTATATATGTATACATTTATATAATTAAATTCAAAAAAGATTCAAACATTAACATATTTTGACCAATCCTAACCAAAATTTGACTGATTTTGACAAAATCTGGGCAATTTTGATTGATTTGAAAGAAATTTGACCAATTTTGACTGATTTTGACCACTTTTGACCGATCTTTGACCAATTTTGACCGATTTTTGACCGACTGGTCCGATTTTTTCCGACTAGGACCGATTACCGATTTACCCTCCGATTATGTGAAATGGCCAAGGTTGGTGGCCGATTTCCGATTAATCCCCGATTAATCGCCGACAAGGACCGATTTTTACAACAATGCTCAAGAAGATTAGTTAAGTGTAGCCAGATTGAACTAACTTTGAACTAACTGGGAACTAAGAATTACAATGTTGATGATCTAATCTCTCTTCCCTTGGACGTATTAACTGAACTGGCAGACACAAAGGTGTCTAAAGAGAGGTAGGAGGCTGAGGATGCTGCTTTGAGTCTCAAAACCAAACAAAAAAGAAAGAAAAGAAAATTATATCAAGCTCCTGTTCTCTCCCCAGTTCAAGAGATGTCTGAGGTAGAAACTGTGGTTGTAGAGCAAGAAACTCAAGTAAACAAAGAAATTGATAACAAAACAAACAAACAAACAAACAAACATACCCAGTGTATCCCGCTGGAGAGCAGGGTCTGGGAGGGGTATATGGTGGCATGTCTTTCCTCTATCTAGAAAGATAGAGAGACCGCTTCCGAAGAGACCCCCGACTCGTTAACAAAGTCAATAACAATAACAATCATAATACAAAGCATACAACACAAAGATATACATCACATCAAGAATTAGATAATGCGCTCATACAACACAAAATACAAAGCATACAACACAAAAAAAGGCATGTAATACCCAAAGAGGGTAGATGAGGAAAACTACACCTAGCGAGTGTGGTCCGGCCATATGTCACCGTATACCCTTCCCACCCACAAAACCCACTAAAAGTCCTTAATTTTAATTCTACGCCTCCACTCACTTCTATCCTCGATCATGTTCTCAGAAAGATGCAAGTCTATCATATCCTTCCTAATAACCTCGTCCCAAGTCAACCTAGGTCTACCTCTACTCCTCCTACCCTCTAAACTGATGTTCTCTACTGCTCGGACAGGTGCTGCCATCGTTCTCCTCTTCACGTGCCCAAACCATCTTAATCTTCCCTCTCTTATTTTTTCTGTGATAGAAGCCACCTCTAGCCTCTGGCGAAAGACGTCGTTTCTTATCCGATCCAATCTTGTATGTCCACACATCCACCTCAGCATTCGCATTTCTACGACCTCTATTTGTCTCTCGTGCGATTTCTTTATGGCCCAACAGTCTGTGCCGTATAACATAGCTGGACGTACTGCCACTCTGTATAGTTTTCCCTTTAGTTTGGCTGGGAACCTCTTGTCACACAAAATCCCTGATGCTGCTCTCCACTTGCACCATCCTGATTGTACGCGGTGTGCTACATCGCTGTGTATCTCTCCATCTTCCTGTACGTACGAGCCAAGGTATTTGAACCTAGACGTCCGGGGGACCGCCATTCCCTGGATACTGATTTGGGTGTCCTCCTCGGCCTCACCACTAAAGTTACAATGCATGTATTCTGTCTTAGAGTGACTTATCCTTAAGCCCCTGCGTTCTAGTGCTGCTCTCCACTGTTCTAATCTCTCGTTAAGCACCGTCTTAGATTCTGATATTAAGACAATATCATCCGCAAACAGCATACACCATGGGACTGGCTCTTGTATAGACTTGGTCATCTCGCCCAACACTACTGTGAAGAGGAATGGGCTCAATGCCGATCCTTGGTGGAGTCCTACTTCCACCGGGAAGTAGTCTGTGTCTCCGACAGGTGCTCGTACACACGTTTTTGCCCCGTCATACATATCCTTTATTGTTTTGATATACCTCTCTGGTACCTTTCTAAGTCGTAGACTTTCCCAGATGAGTTTCCGCGGCACACTGTCATAGGCTTTTTCTATGTCAATGAATACCATATGTAGGTCTCTTTTCTTTTGTCTATATTTCTCCATTATCCTCCTTATGACGTGTATAGCTTCTGTTGTAGAGCGTCCTGGCATAAATCCAAATTGGTTTACCGCTATCTGAGTTTCTCGTCTAATTCTCGTGTCAACAATTCTTTCCCATAGCTTCATCGTGTGGCTCAATAGCTTTATTCCCCTGTAATTTGCGCAACATTGGACATCTCCTTTTTTCATATATATGGGGACTATGACACTACTTCTCCACTGCTCTGGCATCTTTCCTGTCTTAAAGATAGTGTTGAATAAGTCCGTTAGCCATTGTAGGCCCTCATCTCCAAGGCACTTCCACACTTCTATCGGAATGTTGTCTGGCCCCACCGCCTTAGCCCTTCCTATTTTCTTCAAAGCTCTCTTAACTTCATCGACTGTGATGCTTCTACAATAACACTTGTTTTGTTGCATCGTTTGATTTGTTTCATCGATCTCCGTTTGTTGATTACTGTTCGTTATGTTGAAAAGGTTATCGAAGTAAGTTTTCCATCTCCCCTTGATGTCTTTCTCCCTCACCAAGACATTTCCATCCGCGGCCTTTATAAACTTCACCAATCTCAAGTCCTGTCTACTACGTTCCCTTGCCTTGGCAATCTTAAACATGTCATGTTCACCCTCTTTCGTCTCTAATCGCTTATACATCCTCTCGTATGCTGTGTTCTTTGCCTCTGACACAGACTTTTTCGCCTCTCGTTTAGCCTCTTTGTATTTATCTTTTAGCTCTGCTCGTTCTTCCTCATTATTACAGCGTAAAAGCTCTCTAAAACTTTGTTGTTTAATTCTTATCCTCTCCTGTACATCTTCGTTCCACCACCAGGATTCCCTATGACCGATTTTCCTATTTGTTGTAGTCCCAAGCGTTTCTTTAGCTGCTTGAATGACTCTAGTTGCCATAGCCTCCCACTTTTGGTTGGCATCTTCCTATGGCCCACTCAGGTTCATTGGTATGATTTTATCTCTAAAGATGGTAATCTTTTCGTCTTTGAGTTGTCCCCATCTGATCGTAGGTCTACTTCTCTTAGTTGGTTGGACAATTGCTCTCTTCAGTCGTAGATCTGCCACCAACATGTGATGTTGAGTGACTACTGTCTGTCCCGGTATTGTCTTGCAGTCCTTCCACGAGCTACGATCTTCTCTCCTCATCAGCAAATAATCTATCTGTGTGTGTCTCCCGCCGCTGCTAAACGTAATTAGATGCGATTCTCTTTTCTTGAAAAACGAATTTATGATGCTTAGTTCATGCGCTAATGCAAAGTCAAGGAGCTCCCTACCGACGTCATTTCTCAGACCATACCCAAAGCCTCCATGCACCGACGGGAAATGATCGTTGTCCTTACCGATATGCCCATTAAAATCTCCTCCTATGAATATTTTTCTTCTCGAGGTATGTCTCCCATAACTTGATCTAAGCTCTCCCAGAACTTCTTTCTTTCCGTATCCCGTAATCCTACTTGCGGTGCATACGCACTAACTACAGCCACTACTTCTTCTCCTATTACTATCCTTAACAACATAAGTCTATCATCGATTCTTCTAACCTCCACTACATTATCCTGAAGTTCTTTAGCAACTAAAACACCTACTCCATTTTTTGTTCCATCTGACCCTGAATACCATAGTTTATACCCATTACACTCCTTTGCCCTCCCACCCCGCCATCTAGTCTCCTGGAGGCACGCTATCTGAACCTTACGGCTCCTTAACACATCTATTATCTCTAATAACTTACTAGTAAGTGTTCCTACATTCCACGATGCCACTCGTAATTTATAACCCTTATTCCCTGTAGTTGCATCTCTCGTCACCGTACATGATCTCGGGACAACATAATGTCTTATGATTATATAGAGTTTAAGTATTTTAACAAAACATGATCATGCAGAAGCTTTACTCCCTATTTCTTATGATTATATAGAGTTTAAGTATTTTAAGCAGCTAGAACAAGAAGTTAAAAAAAGAAAAGCTGCTAAAAGAAAGATAAGGAAGGAATCTGAAAAATCAAGGGCCACCATCAAAGCCAACAAGAAGAAATTAGATGACAGACAAAAGATGGTAAGCTTCCTGAAGCTGTATGGGTTCTTCGGAAAGAGGCTTGGTCCCATGTCTCTATCCATAATGGATGAGCACATCAGGGTGATCAAGCAGAAGATCAAAAGGGGTGAGCTTCAAGACTTGCATTTTCCTTCAAGTCAAGCTGCACCTGAAGCTTAGATCAAGGTTCTACCCAAACAGACAATAGAATCAAGACCTACTGCTGATCCACAACCAGCTTCATCTTCTGACCCACAACAAGGTCCTGAACCTTCTTCTGAATTTGTGAAGGGAAAGGACCAAACTGAGAATGAAAAAGAAAGAAAAGGTGATAAGACCAATCTTCTCAGTTAAAATATAGAAAGAGGAAAAGGATGGACCAAACTGAGAATGAAAAAGAAAGAAAAGGTGATAAGACCAATCTTCTCAGTTAAAATATAGAAAGAGGAAAAGGATGGACATTAGAAGAGATTTGAAGTGAAGAAAGAAGAATAACTCTAAGGCATCCACGTCTACATCTCAGGATGAGTCAGAACATCATGAGGATCAATCAAAAGAGGTTGCTCTACCAACTTCCTTATATGTAGAGCCTCTAGCTACTGCCCATCACGTCGTGGGTGTATTCTCGAAACCCAGACATATGGTATGTCACAAAAGATCAAGAAGGTAATCAAGTATTTTTCTTGCAAAACATACCTGATCCGCCACCGCCACCGCCACCACCAAACCACCACTGTCTCATTCCCCGTGACTCCACAAACACAAAGATAATCAATCAACTCTCCGATCACCATCTTCTATAGCCTTTTGCAACCATCTTCATACTCATCTCCACTATCATCATCTCCCTCCTCTCCGTGACCCAATCTGATGACTGCCAGCCAGCAACCTACACGACACCGGCCCCTGCGGCATTCTACTGCTCCCCTCGCCGGTCAGGTGGGAGGCGACGGGGAGGGCCGCGACGGGGAGGGCTTTGGATCTAAGAAATTAGGGTTCTGATGGTGGTGAGATTCGACGTCGGAAACGATGGCGGTGGTGGTGGAAAGTGATCGTGAAGGAGACGGGGAAGGCGGCGGCTGTGAAGGAGGGCGGCGGCCGTGAAGGAGGGCGGCGGCCGTGAAGGGTTGCGACGGGGAGGGCCGCGACGGGGAGGGCTTCGATGAGGAAGGCCGCGACGGGGAGGGCCCCGATGGCTGCGGGGCTGGCGGTGGTGGGTGGGCCGGCGGTTGCTGCTGGAGTTTGCGTTGCTGAGGGGAAGGAGGAGGGTAGAAGGATGTTAGAAGTGAGAAGAGGTTAGAAGTGAGTAGTTTATGTCTTCTTCACATAGACCTCAGGAAGACCCCTTTTAATAAAAAATCTTCCAAAAAACAAACAATCTGCAGAGCTCAACGTCTGCGCGTGGTCTGTGCGGCGCAGACAAAAGAGTCATGGAAGTGCTTCTTAGAAAAAACAAACACTCCTTTGGACATGAAGAGATGCTATGAAAGCCTAAACAATCCTGATCAACAAATGAAGAGAGGAATGGCTCTGATTTTGATGGTTGTAACCAAGTAGAAGATCCAAATTCATAGTAATCTTCAAGTTTTGGTAGCATCAGCCTAGAAGGAGTTTATAAGATCAAGATGATTATCTTAAATGCTGATGCTAATCAAAGATCTCAGCATGCAATGAAGTATAAGGAAGGAAGTATTTCGGAAAATTTGACTATGTACAAAGAATAACTAAGTGTCAAATCTTTCGAAGCCAAAGACAAAAATCTTCCGAATCCAAAGTGAAGTTTTCCGAAGCTTAAAGACAAAGTCTTTCAAATCTTGAACACTAAACTCTTCTGAAAACTAAGAAGACTTGTACTTTTGACAAAAGCATAAGACCTTTCCGCTGTCAGCTCTGAAGACTCACCAACTTATAAAAGTTGGTGATTACATTTTTACTTTTGTCAACTGTACATTATGGTCTCTTCTCTGTAACTTTTTACTTTAGTACCTTTATACTTATTGTATTACAATAGGATGTGAGCTATGGCAAGTCATAGTCAAGTCAAAAATGCAATCTGTCTTTTGACTCAACATTGATATTGTTGTCTAGGTTAGTGTCCAGCGGGCCTTCAAAGTATGGTCGACTGTAGGTTGCAGTATAAAGTATCTCATGTATCAGTCTTAGGACTAAGTTTTGTAACACTTGTAAACACTTGAGAGTAATATACATCAACCTTGAAAGCCAATTTTTTTGTTCTTGAGTGTTCTTACTTGTTATTTATTGTTTCACTTTCTGGTTCCCTATTTAATCTAGTAAGTGTGTTTAGTTGATAATCTCCAACTGTGAAACTGTTATTAAACCACAATCGGTCATGCAGATCCTTTTTGGATCTTCGGATGATCCATCATCAGTAACGATGATTTGTTGTGTTTGAATAAAAATCCTACACTTTTGCTTTTCTATGACAATCCATTCCTGAAATACAAGTAGGTGTTGAAGCTTAATCATATTAAATGTTTGTATTGAACTTTGCCACTTTGGACATCCAATCCTACAAGTTAATACTTAATAGGTTTTCACTTTAACCCATACAATAAGAAATACTAGCACACACGCATAATAACAAGCTCACAATTACGGTGATCAAATGTAATCGTCAAGTTGCCCTACACGATAATACTATTACTCTTATATTATGTTTTCTAACATGGTGGAGGTTCGCAAATGCTTAGTGGATTGAATCCTACGGTTAAAGCTTAGGAGTTCTACATGAACCCTAGTTCGCTAAAACCTTTGGCTCTGATATCATATGTAACAGCCCAAACACTGTACCAAATATTGTCTAGGGGTGTTCAAAGGTATCCGAAACCGAATTCAAAATATTCAAAATTGTGGATCTCCGAAAATTCAGGTATCTGAAATATCGAAATCGGATTCGGATAGTGTTTTTGAGGATTTATGGATATCCGAATTATCCGAAATATTTTTCTAAAATTTATTAAATAATAAAAAATTAATTAGTAATTTCGGATATTTTCAAATATTTTGGATATTATTATAGAAACTTCGGATAGCCGAAATCTTTTTAATAAAAAGTATTATTTTTGTAGTAATTAATAAATAATGCTTATTTCAAAATTCGGATATCCGTTCGGATATCTGCAACAGATTCGGTTAGTGAAATCCACTACTCAAAATTTTGGATATCCAAAATTCGAATATCCAATTTTGAACACCCCTCATATTTTATGCTTTAGCATTCGGCACGTTCTCAGGCCTAAAATCCCGATTGAAGCTTCGATTGCCACCTGAACTTTTCAATCACCACTTCTTTTTTTTGCATTTGTACATGTCTTAAGCTACGAGAACACTTGTAAGTCTACCTAGCACCAAAAAAGCCCCTTCTCTACCCTATTGTGATTTCAAAATCTCTTTGAAGCATCAATCACAAGCAAGAGCCGGGTATTTCTAGTTGGTTTTTAACTCAAGGTATGAACTGGTGTGATACGTTAAAATCGTATTTTTTTATTTAGTTTATTTATTTTTGCATGGGTTAAGGACCATTATGGTTTTCTATTTGTTTTTGTGGGTTGTTTTGGTAACTTTGTAATTGGTTTGATTTAAACTCTCATGCTATCCATTCCTGGAGATTATCCAACAAATTTGTTTTCATCCTTCTCCTAGTTTTTCTCTCCAACCCTATCATGGTGGTGATGTTGCTTCCGTTAAATAAGTAGTCTGTGCTACTTGATTTATGATGAATCCTCCATGAAACAGTTGATATATAAGCTTTCGGTTTTAAGTCTGTGCCAACGGTCACCTTAGGCCCCATCTAAGTTGACCAGTGGAATTTCAACCCTATAAAATTTCCTTTTTAATCTTGTTGGGAACTTCTTGTTACACGTATTCATGTGGCTGCTCTTCACCAACAATACCTCCATTCCATACAAAAGGCCTCTTCCTGACTTGTACAAAATGCCTCTTTCTGACTTGGCACATAGTTGATTGAAATTATTTGAGTATTTGTTAAATAACTAGAATAGTCTTCAATAATGGGTGCCAAATTTTAGTATTATTTGTAAGCTTTGTTCTTGGAAAACCATGAGGCGCTTGGAGGCATTTATGTTCAAAACACAAGGCGTGACGCACGCACATCACATACGTGAGACGTGGCTCTATGTACAACCAAAATAAGCTTTATTAACAGCCAGAAAGCGCTCTCATATATTTTACGTATCAACCTTTTTATCAAGCAAACTTATCATAATTTTTCATCCCTTGGTTGTTTTTACAAATCAACCTCCCATAAACCGTAATTTTGCCAACTTTGACCAATCTTTACCATAAAGTACATGGCGCCTCGCCTCAAGGCCCGAGGCACTTTCCTGATTGCCTAGCTCATTAAGTGGGCCTCAACTGTGCATATTTAAACCTGATAATTGATGGATAGATAAGTAATTTTACTCTAAACTTACCAAAACAGTAATGTACAGAATTCTCCTGTGGATGAAAGTTCGTTGCTTAAAGCAGTTCAAAGTGTGCATTCGATGATTGACAAGGAGTTGGCTGCTGGAATTGACCCTAAAAATGTGTTCATTTGTGGTTTTAGTCAAGGAGGTCTCTCTCTCTCTCTCTGACTTTTTCACACACACACACACACTCACACACACACACACAAAAACACATGTTTGTGTGTGAAAACATGACAACAGTAGCAACCTTTTAAATGTTGCAGGTGCGTTGACCCTGGCTAGTGTTCTATTATATCCAAAAACTCTTGGTGGGGGTGCAGTCTTTAGTGGATGGGTACCTTTTAATTCAAGTTCTATAATAGAACAGATCACACCAGAGGCTAAAAAGGTATGTTTCTACCAACTTACTTGTGAATGGGTCAATTTTGGGTTCTCTTTTATTTTAAACAAGTCAATCGAGAAATTTAGCTTAAAGTAGACGTGTTAAATGGGTCAAACGGATTGAAAGTCTCCAAATGTTTAATTTTTAAAGCATACAATCTCCTATATCGTTTTATTCAAAGATGTAGATCAACTTTGTAACAATATTGTTTAATTTATTTATCGCTATCAGATACACTATTTAGCATTTTTATAAAGGTTGTATAAATTGGACAAGAAAGCGACCGCGGTACAACACAGCGGTACAACACAGCGGTACAACACAATCTGACCCATTTGAATCCATACTAAAAATGACTAGCTTCAAGGAACCTATGGTATATCTAATGAGAATTTTCTTGTATATACAGACCCCAATATTGTGGTCACATGGTATAGCTGATGGAACAGTGCTATTTGAAGCCGGGCAAGCGGGCCCACCATTCCTTCAACATGTAGGCATGAACTGTGAATTTAAGGTACTAGTCACTCTTGACTCATGCAATTGAAAGATGAAATTTCCAGTCTGTTTGTCTTTCTAATTGTTACAAACAAATTTATGATGTTGATTTTCTTCCAAAACACATGTTTGACCTTGTTGAAGGGCATTTTTGGTATGTCATTGTTTGTCGGATGTTTTCTTTAAACCGTAGTCTGCTTCAAAATGGCAGGCATATCCGGGTCTGGCCCATTCACTCAACAGCCAGGAGCTCCAACACCTGGAATCATGGATCAAATCACGTCTGCAAAGTTCCTCGTAAAGGTTTGACTATGTTGACCTTTTACATGTATGCAAAGAGTATTGAATTATGTCTTGGAAAGAATATGAGCTCAAGTGGATTGCTCTTGAATGCTGGAAGAGTATATTTCGATGTTTGAATTAAATGATTCATTAATATTGAATTTATAATACAATTTTGATTAAAGAATCTACTCGAATTCATTAATATTAAATGTATTTTGATACAATTTCGATCCGTGGAAACGGCCTCCCCACAAAATGTGGGGGAAAGACCGCGTACATCTTCCCTTAAATGGGACGGACCCTCCCTGGACCCTGCGAAAACGCGGGAGCTCTTTGCAGCACCAGGTACGCCCTTTTTATTTTTAGATATTATATGATTTTGATTAAAGAATCTACTGAATTTTATTTTTTGATTTTATTTTTCTAGTTTTATCTATATATTATAATACATTTGAGAATGACGGGATTGTACTTTTAAATCAGAGTTAAAGGGTAAAATTGATATTTTATAACTTTAATTATTTTAATTATCTTTTACACACATGTCAATTATATGATTACAATTGTTGACTTTTAAACATGCTTCCCTCTTTATATTTAAAACGTTTCATATGTTTAAAAATTTTTAAAGAAATTTCACTATAAAAACGAGTATTTTATTCTCTGTATGTTATTGTCATACTTTTTTGTAGCTAAATAAAATATATGTTGTGTTTATGTCGCATCACATCTCTAGGATGATAGAATGAATCTATACCATGATAACTCTATCCATTCAAATCTATATTGTTGTGTTCGAAAATATCTGACTTACACGTGTACACATATTTATGTTGTCTCATTTTCAAGACCATGAACTACCATTTGTTTTGATTTTGCTGCTGTTATGTGTTATCTCATTGCCAAAAACAACACTCCATTTCAGCAATGATTTTGTAACCGGACCGGCCGGTCCGACCGGTCCGACCGGGAACCGGTGAAGTTGCCGGTCCGGTTCGGTGGTTTTAGGCCGTTTTCATCATAACCGGCCGGTTCGTGCGGTTGACCGGTCCGACCGGAACCGGCGAACCGCTCGTTGAACCGGAATCATGTGCGGAACACCGAGATCGGGCGAAGAACCACCGTCAGCGGCGGCGAACATCGCTCCGGCGGGCGGAAGGCATCTAAGATCAGCAGCTTCTGTGTGGTTGAGGAGCTCTTGGATGCCGTGTTCGAAGAAGGTTCCACCAATGGTGGTGGTGTTGATGAAGGGATCAGTGAACGATTGTTCCTTTGGATTGAAGTGATCCATTGGTGAAATTGATGAATGAATCAAGAGGCAATATGTGTTATGTGTGTGATGTTTGAGAGGTTGAATTGTTTCTAGTTTTGTCACAAACTATGAATCGACTTCAGATCAAACTCAAAGAATTTCAGATTCAAAACAAAGAAACTAACACGAAATAGGAGAACAATTCAATCAACTAACTCACTAACACTAGATTATTAATATGATAAACTAGAACACTCAGAATCTATCAATCTGAGAAAAAAAACAACTTAACAACAAAACCCTAATATTTGAGAGTGGAGTGAGATTCTAGAACTATGCGTGTAAAAGAAGTCCGTATCTCTTTTAACACACACACAACCAAACTCTTTAAAACCAGCAGCACCAGGACACGAACTAGCAGCCCATTAAACAGCATAGGCAACAACCCATTAACACCCACAACAGCAGCCCATTAACATGCAAAAATAAAAGAGGTAGCACACGTTTAGACAGTAAAATTGAAGAAATCAAATATATAAAACCAATATTTTTAACAAGTTTCTTTAGGTGTAAGATTTGAGGGAGTAATGTATGAAGGAAGAAGACAAAGGTTGAAGTGAGGGCCTTTGGTATAAAAGTGGAGCCAATAGTGTAAGATTTGGAATTTTTTTTATATTTTTTAAATATTTATGACGTCATCCGGTTCGTAATCCGGTCCGACCAGTGAATCTCTAGGCCGTCCGGTTCGCTTTCCGGTCCGGTTTTGAAAACATTGCATTTCAGTGATTTGAGTAATTTACATTTTTTTAATCTTGAAGTAAACATTCTTTAACTGTTGTCACACTAGATATTAAAGATCGAATCTTGACAGAGTGGTGAAAATCTTAACCGTTGTGTGATATCTTCATGGTTGCGGAATATCTTCAAGAAAGTTTCATTTGACTCAGTAAGCTTCTTATAAAGCTCATACCGCAAAACCAAACGCCTATGTGTTTTAGAAGCACATAATCACAAAGATTGCACGTCTAAGTAAATAGGAACATCATACTCAACGTTTTCATCCGCAAGTAGACGATAATTTTTTATTTGTTTTAGTGTCTTGTCAATTAAAATTTTTAGTGCCCTAGACCGAAATATTGAGATGCAACCTTGAGTTATGTTCAAGTACGTTACTATGTCTACGGCATTAGTTTATAACCCATTAATTATTTAACTAGCTTTAGTAAATACGGATTGAATAAATAAAATACTAAACATATTAAAATTTATTAATTATAAAATGATACTTTTAATATAAAATATGATTGAAATTACGTATGGTAACGATTATAAGTATTAAGACAATGATATCAACTTTTTAAACTTTTCTTTTTAACCTTTTTTTTTGCTTTTTCCAAAAAGAAAAATAAAGCTTTTTGCTTAAAACAAATTTTTTAAACAATGTCATTTTTAAAAATTTCCTTATTATAACTCTCAATTTTAATTATTTTTAAGTTATAAAATGTTTATCTTTATAAAAACATCAATTTTAAAATACTTTATATTTTTTAAAAAGATTGTTTCTTTAGATAAAACATTAATAAATATATATCTTTCTTAGTTTATTAACAAATTATTTTAATCTAAGAAAAAGTTAAATAAAATTATTAGTAATTAATCTTATTATTTAGTGGGAAGGAACAAACAAACAAACATACACAGTGTATCCCGCTTAAGAGCAGGGTCTGGGAAATTTAGTGGGAAGGAGAAAATGAAAATTTTTAAAGAGAAGAAATGTATATTATCACGTGTCTCGTAGTAGTTACTCTTTTATTAGATTAGAGATATTTTATTTGACTTAAAAACTATTGTGATATTTATTTGTTACTAAATCTATTCATGCTTAAAACTATCACCACTTGGAGATCATTAAGAGTTAAAGGTACGATGGTTTCATTTTTATTTCATTACAACTTTAATATGACCGTGATGTTAACATGTTAATCTTTTAACGTCATAAACAGATGTCACATTGCAAAATAATAGAGCATAGCGGCGACTTCTGAACTAATGAAGAAAAGACAGAAGAAAAAAAGAGAATATAAAAGAGTACGAGAGATGATCATACCATAATTTATTATGCATTCCTTAAACACATAAGACAATCTGTCTATAGTACATATGTAATTTTACGAATCGCTACAAGAAGTATATATGAAATGTTCATACGTGTGACATCCGGTAATTTTCCGTTACCAAACTCCGTTAGTTCCGTTAAGTTTTGTATACACGTGTCGTAAGCACACACTAGTTGTCGTTTGACGTTGGTGACCTAATAATAATCAATAATGTTAAATTAATAATAATCTAGTGGATTAGATGATTATTGTGTTATGCTTATGTGTTTACGCGATTTAAAGACTATCCGGGAATTTTATCGCGTAACGCGGAAACGCGTGTGTTAATTCGTATGTCTTGTGTTTTTATAAAATAAAATATATAATGGCTACCATTAGTTTATATGATTAATAACATAGTTAGAAACACCGTTAAAAAGGAGTTTAAGGACTAATTGTTATATAACACAAAACACATGGACTTGAAGGGGTATTCTTGTAAATTAAACTAAACAAAACATAAACCTAGCCCCCCATGAAACCCATCGACCGCAAACAGCAATCCCATCCCCTTCCCCTGTGATTTTCAGCCAAGAACAAGAGTTTAGAACCTGATTTTGATCGATTACAAGCATTACAACACATTAGAAACATCAATTGCAAGCCATTACAAGTTTAAAGGTTAAATTTTTATGGGTTTTCATGTGTTCTTGATAAAACCGAAATATAGGCTGCGAAATTGGGTTTCATAGTGCTGAATTTTTGATGTTTTGTTGATGTTAACATGTTAGTTAGATTGTATGTATGTTGTTTAACGTTGATTATGCAAGAAAACTACGCTTTTGATTTGTTTTCAAGGATTTTTGATCTTGTTAGAACCCTAGGCTGAAAATTGAGATGAAAAATGAAATTGATATTGTTTGTTGATTATATGATGTTAGTTAGATAGTATTTATGTTAGTTTACGTGGATTGTACAAGATATTCATGATTTTGATGCTTGGATCATACCTTGCTATTAATAGTAACTTTTGTACATAAACTTAATAATTCAATGATGAATTGATGGTATTAGGGTGTTAATGATGTTGTATGAATATTGGGATTATGATAAATCATGCTAGAAATCCAAGTAATGGTCATGTAGTTCATACCTTGTCATTAGTGGAAACTTTTGAATATGAGATTTGTGAATTATGATGATTTGATAATGTGGATCATGTTAAGAAGTTATCATGAACTTGAAATAGTATATTATTGATGAATTGTATGTACATTGGGTGTTTATTAGATTTTGTGATGAACTTTCCCAAAAGGAAAACTTTATTTTGGATGAACATTGGATACTGGTAATTGGACATGTTCATGACACTAGGATCATGCTAGAATAATTGTTATGGATGCCTAAAGTGATATAATCTGTTAATTGGGTTGTATGGAATGTTTATTTGGTTATTGGGTGATTTATGTACTTTGATGATCATGTCTGGTTTTGAAGGTTGATTAGTAACTAGGACATCATGTTTGGGACTGGAAATCAATCATCTTGATGTACGTGGTATGTATTGGACATGTTGAATGTGTTGTGGTTAGTATGGATGATTATTTGGTAAATTATCTGTTTTGAGCCGTATATGCTAATTCATGGTTATAGGTCATATAAGTAGGTTATGCATGATCTGACCTTTTATATGATACACTAGTTGTGTTATGAACACATTGAGTATGCTAGATGCTAAGAACTTACATGACTTATATGATATGTACATAGTATGATGATTTAGGCAATGCATTGGGAATGTAGCATCATCTGTGATTCACTAGAATGTTAACCATGAATAATATGTGATCATGTCTGTCTAAATGGTTTACAACACATAATGTCACCAACGGGTCAAACATGTCTATTCTTCTAAAAACCTTAAGTCTTGGTTTTAGTGCACTTAGGGTTTCACATATTCTCTGTTTACACATACTCATGTACTTACATGATCTAGGTAACCTCTGAAGGTTGTCTGTCCACTCTTTTCTTTCAAGTAAATCTTAAGTACTCAATACGCATATCAGGTGAGTTCATGCCCCACTGTTTACTTAATCTCTTTTTGGGGGAGATAGCATACTGGTAATCTTACAAACGCTTTATTTATTTAAGATGTGTATGATATTAATATAGCGCTGTTTACCATGATAAAGTCCTCACACTTTCGAATTGTTAGTATTGAATATTGGGGAAACTTGGGTAGTACTACTGGGTCTGACGAGCCCCACCTGTGTGACTCGAGGTCAACCGGGTGCAATTTGTCCTATGTACATTTGTCACGACATGGTAAGTCGTGACGGGAGGCAAACATATCACAGTTAGCTTCAATTGCGAAATCGATCACTATATATTAATATCTATTTGTTAATGGACTAGCTATCTATTACAATGCGCATGCTTATATATATCACGATTGTTAAACTGTTATGTTTATACACAAACTCTTGAACTCACCAACCATTGTGTTGACTTTTAGTATGCTATTCTCAGATCGATAATCTGGATTGCCGACAGGAGCACTGCACGAGTCAGCATGCATTCTAAAGATTTTAACTCCAAACATAATTACTCGTCTTTTACTTATGGTTTTCCAATATTTGGTTGGCACGTGTTTTGCCATATGATACATTTACATACTTTGGGTTTGTTTTATTTTCAATACGCTTCCGCATGATTTTTAAAGTTTGAACTCTGGTTTGGTTTATGTTAAATGTGGCATATAGAGTCGTTCCGAGTAACTATTGACTGTGATCCTGGTTTGTTCACACGCCTCGCGGTAAAACCCCGCACATGGATTTTGAGGGTGTGACAATACGTTTTTTGGAACACTTAACTCACATAGCCTCGGATCATATTGATAAATCCACACATTTGTCTACGATGAGACTTGAAGCTTCAACCAATTAACGACAATACTTTTTTTCTGCGTTGTTACACACATTGGTACTACAATACACGTGCTTACTACATTTGATTAGTGATATAGAAGGTGATCACGTCTTTGAAGAACGAGAGGTTTGTACAAGGTCTCTTTTGAAGAATAAGACGTACTGTTTCTTATTTAACCCGATACCGGAATCCTAGTAGGCATCTCAGATCTAATTTAGGATGCATCATATATCAATATTATGTCGTAATAAATAATTTTAAGACAGATACATGAAACCCCATCCGACCTCAGAGAAACTACACAATTCCAATCCGACCGGTCCTTGCATGCGCTTTAAACCTGACCATGCACACACCCTTTCCCTACTAATATCCCTACCCAAGTCTCAAACAATAGAAGAAAATTAAGATCGAGTAATGTGAATTTGGAAGGAAATGACGTACTTCAAGAAACTGATTTTCCTAACTGACTTAATCTAATCATACTTGTGTCTTAGCATCTAGACAACCCTTCACATGCAATGCAATGCAATGCAATGCAATGACAACACCATGTACAATTCTTCATGAAGTTGGAGATCTTTACCATTGTCACCATTTAAATTAACCTAATTATTGATCATATGACTTGTTGGTTTTCGCGTTATTGATCCCACTGAGATAGTGATATTATGTGTTTTCGACATCACATCTACGTCATCATGATAAATATCTTTAGACTAAATTATATTTTTCCTCCTCTAAATTTGTATTAACTTGTAATTTAAGTCTAGCTTCAAACATAAACAATTACATGAAATGTTTATGTTAATACGTACGTTGTCATAGTTTTCATCCTTTTTTCACTGACAGATGTTAAAAGTTTCAGCTAATTCTAATTTTTTTTACCAATTTGCACGTATTAAAAAAAAACTAAAGTACTACCGGCTGCTTCTTCTTATCACTCTCCAGACCCACTTCATTATAAATTACCAATTGGCAATTTACAAGTAACTAGCTTTAGTTACCCGTGTATTACATGGGAGGTGAGTAGAGTTAATTATTAAAATAACATAAAAACATAAATAAAATTAAATGTATTATATGGGTTGAAAAAATATAATTGATTAATTGTTGATTGTTATTTATATAATACTAACTTTAGTAAACTCGTGTATTACACGATTTAAAAAATAAACTTTTAATTATGATGAAAGTTTATGAAGTATAAAATAATATTTTAAAATAAAAGATGATTAAAATTACATACGAGTAATAATTATAAGTAATATTTTTAATTTTTATTTCCAAAAAAATAACCATTTTTTCCAAATAAACCATATTAAAAATATCATTTTTAGAAGTTTGTTATTATAACTCCTAATTTTAATTATTTTTAGTTTATAAAGAAGTTTACTTTTTAAAAACATCAATTTCAAGATATTTCATATTTTTAAAAATATTTGATATTTTAGAAAAACTCTTATATTATAAAAATTTATTTTCAAGAAATAACATTAATTAAAAGATATATTTTTTTAATTTATTAAAAAATATTTTTAATCTTAAATGAATTATAATTATTTAATTTTTAATTTAGGTAACTATTTAAGAGGAGAGAGTTGCGGGAAAAACAAATTTAGGGGGCCTAAGAATGTGACAAGTGTCCCCCAAATTACTCTTTTAGTATTATATATAAATTTACAAAATGGTATATGCTACTGGTAGGAATAATATATGAACACATTAAGATGATGTGTACAATTATTAGTGTGATAATTGTCATCTTATAAATATTGATAATCAATAATACTTTAAAAGTGTTATAGTAATAACAATTGATGAAGAAAGATGTGATGAATAAGAAAGGTCGATGATTGATGAAGAATATGAAGAGGAAAGATGAATATGAAAGATGAAGAAGATATATGTGAAATTATTGTTGTTCAGATGTAATCTTGCATGCATATATATATACACATTGATAAAGTAAAAGAAAAAGGGGTGGGACCCATATGACCCCATATGTCTGCCATCATTATAACATTCCCCCTCAGACATATGGTCTAAACATTTCTCTAATGTAATATGAGTGGATATACTGCCTCATTAAAAACCTTGCTAGGAAAAACCCATTGGGATAAAAACCATAGCTAAGGGAAAAAGAGTACAGTATATAGCTCCACCTCAAATCATCATTTGTGTACATGACGCATCCCGATTTTATAAATGTGCTTTCTGAAAATTGTTGTAGGAAGCGCCTTTGTGAAAAGATCTGCGGAATTATTGGTAGACTGAACGTATCTCATTTCAACCTGACTATCTTTAATAAGTTCTTGAGTATATGAGAAAAATCTTGGGGGTATATGTTTCGTTCTGTCACTTTTGATATACCCTTCTTTCATCTGTGAGACACAAGCTGCATTGTCTTCATAGATTAGAGTTGGATTGTTATCTTTCTCTAGTCCACAAGAAGTCAATATATGTTGTGTCATGGATCTTAACCACACACATTCTCTAGAGGCTTCATGTAGTGCAATAACTTCAGCATGATTTGAAGATGTTGCAACAAGTGTTTGTTTTTGAGAACGCCATGAGATTGCAGTTCCTCCGTTCATAAATACATATCCGGTTTGAGATCTTGCTTTGTGAGGATCGGATAAATAACCTGCATCTACATAACCAACTAAACTTTCTTTTGATTCGTTAGAATAAAATAAGCCTAAATCAACTGTTCCTCGAAGGTATCGAAAAATATGTTTAATCCCATTCCAGTGTCTTTTGGTAGGGGATGAACTAAATCTTGCTAGCAAATTAACTGCAAAAGAAATGTCAGGTCTTGTACAGTTAGTAAGATACATAAGAGCTCCAATTGCACTGAGGTATGGTACTTCTGGACCAAGTACTTCTTCATTTTCTTCACAAGGACGAAATGGATCTTTTTCAATGTTAAGCGATCTACCAACCATTGGTGAGCTTAATGAATTTGCCTTGTCCATATTGAAACGTTTCAATATTCTTTCGGTATAATTTGATTGATGTATAAGTATACCATTGTTCATATGTTCAATCTGTAAACCAAGACAATATCTGGTTTTTCCAAGATCTTTCATTTCAAATTCTTTCTTTAAAAGAATAACTGCTTCATGAATTTCCTTATGCGTACCGATTATGTTCAAATCATCAACATATACTGCTATTATCACATATCCTGATGTTGTCCTTTTGATAAAGACGCATGGACATATAAGATTATTTGCGTAGCCTTTACTTATCAAATAATCACTCAGACGATTATACCACATTCTCCCAGATTGTTTCAATCCATATAATGACCGTTGCAGTTTGATTGAATACATTTCTTTAGACTTTGATTTTAATGCATCTGGGATTTTAAACCCTTCTGGGATTTTCATATAAATATCATTATCAAGTGATCCATATAAATAAGCCGTAACTACATCCATAAGACGCATTTCTAATTTTTTAGAAACTGCTAAACTGATTAAATATCTGAAAGTGATTGCATCCATAACTGGGGAATATGTTTCCTCATAGTCAATTCCCGGCCTTTGAGAAAAACCTTGGGCTACAAGTCTGGCTTTATACCTTGTAACTTCATTTTTCTCATTTCTTTTTCTTACGAAAACCCATTTATATCCTACAGGCTTTACTTCCTTAGGTGTAAGTATAATAGGCCCAAAAACCTTTCGTTTGTTAAGTGAATTTAATTCAGTTTGCATAGCGTCTTTCCATTTATCCCAATCATGTCTATCACGACAATTATCTACAGATATTGGCTCAGAATCATCATCTTCATTCATAATCTCACTGGCCACAGAATAAGAATATATATAATCATTTTCTATTTCATCTCGGTTCCATACTATATGTGTATGACCATAATTGATTGATAATTCTTGGTCGTTTACTTTCCCCTGAGGGAAAGTAGTATCATTTACATTTTCCTGAGGAAATATTTCAATATTTGAATCATTTTCTTTATGGTCAATTTCATTTTCAGTACATTTTCTTTTTCGAGGATGTTTATCCTTTGAACCTACTGGTCTACCACGTTTCAACCGTTTCTGTGATTCATTCGCCATATTATCCTTTTGTTTGTCGGGAATCTCAACTCGAGCTGGAGCATTTACAGCTGGTATATAAGATTTCGTTACCCTTTTTGTATCAGTAAATGCATCAGGCAATTGATTTGCAATTTCTTGTAGATGTACTATCTTTTGAACCTCTGTTTCACATTGTTTTGTTCTAGGATCTAGATATAACAATGAAGGTACACACCATGAAACATCATTTTCTTTACTTTTATTTTCTCCCCCTAATGTAGGGAAAACTGTCTCATCAAAATGACAATCAGCAAAACGTGCTGTAAAAACGTCACCTGTTAAAGGTTCTAGATATCTTATGATAGAAGCGCTTTCATATCCAACATATATTCCCAACCTTCTTTGAGGTCCCATTTTGGTGCGTTGTGGTGGTGCAATAGGAACATATACTGCACAACCAAAAACTCTAAGATGGGAAATATTTGGCTCTTGACCAGAGACAAGTTGTATGGGGGAGTACTTGTGATTTGCACTTGGCCTTATACGAATTAATGATCCAGCATGCAAAATTGCATGACCCCAAATAGACACAGGGAGTTTTGTTCTCATTATTAATGGTCTAGCTATTAGCTGGAGACGTTTAATTAATGATTCCGCTAAACCGTTTTGTGTATGTACATGAGCAACTGGATGTTCCACAACAATTCCAACAGACATACAATAATCATTAAAAGCATGTGATGTGAATTCTCCCGCATTATCAAGCCTTACTCTTTTAATTGTATAATCAGGAAAATGTGCTCGTAATTTAATAATTTGAGCCAAAAATTTTGCAAAGGCTACATTACGAGTTGATAATAAACATACATGAGACCATCTGCTGGATGCGTCTATTAGGACCATAAAATATCTAAACGGTCCACACGGTGGATGAATTGGTCCACATATATCACCTTGAATTCTTTCAAGGAATATTGGTGTTTCCTTTTCGATTTTTAGTGGCGAAGGCCTTGTAATTAATTTTCCAAGAGAACATGATGTACACAGTTGCATTTTATTTGCTTGGGGAATCCTTTGATTTTTTAATGGATGTCCATGTGTATTTTCAATGATTCTTTTCATCATTGTAGATCCGGGATGTCCTAATCTATCATGCCATATGTTTAACATACCAGGATCACAATATTTCTCTTTTACTGCCATATGTGCTTAAGGCACATTTATATATGTATAATGCAATCCGGAATGAAGCATTGGCAGTTTTTCCAATATGTGATTTTCCTTCACAATATATAGATATTTCTTGTTACCAACAGTCATTGACTGGGTATCATATCCATTTTGATATATATTTTTGAAACTTAATAAGTTTCTTGTTGATTTTGGGGAAAATAGAGCATTCTCTATTAAAATCTTTGTACCGTTAGGTAATTCTAAATTTGCTTTTCCCACACCTTCAATCAAATCCGTAGGACCTGATATTGTATCAATATTTCCCTTTGTCGGTTTCAATTCATAAAAATATTTTCGATATTTAAGAATAGTATGTGTAGCACCACTGTCTGCTATACATAAATCTCCATTACTTGTTCGGTCTTGTGCTCCATTGGAATTCATTTTAATCTTCAATTATAAGAAAAATAATAATAATAAGCACATATAATATTATACATTTTAAACAAAATATGTTACATGAAAAGAAAGAAATATATTACAAACATAATTATAAAAGGAATTATTATTATTCAAAAGCTTTTAAATTTCTCCGTCATTGAAAAAAATCCGAGTGGTGTAGTTCCGTGTTGACATCATCAATTTTATCTACATGGTTCACTTCTTTCTCTTTTAGAGATGCTTGATATAATTGACATAGATGTGAAGGTGTGCGACAAAGTTTCGCCCAGTGGTTATTACTTCCACATCTATAACACGAACTATTATTAGTTTGAGATGTTCCAGCTTCATTTGTGAACTTATTTTGCTGGTTAAACTTGTTACTTTGTGGTACATTTCGTCCACGGCCACGACCACGACCACGACCTCGTCCACGGCCTCTATAATAATTGTTGGTCGACTTGAACAAGTTGTTATGACCACTAAAATGGTTTTTATTATAATAACCACGACCACGGCCGCGGCTACGGCCTCGACCACGAACTTGGCCTTGTTCCCATTTTTCAAAATTATTAGCAACATTTGCTTCTGGTATTGCTAGCGATCCTGTGGGACGAGTTTCATGGTTTTTCATAAGCAGCTCATTATGCTTTTCTGCTACGAGGAGATATGCATTGAGATCAGAGTATTTATAAAACTTCAACAAACGATATTGTTGAGCCAAATTAATATTTGAAGCATGAAAAGTGGAATAAGTTTTCTCCAACTTTTCCTCCTCGGTAACAATATGCCCACAGAATTCTAGTTTTGAGCATATTCTATATAAAGCAGATGTGTAATCATTTACTTTTTTAAAGTCTTGGAACCTCAAATTGTTCCATTCATATTTGGCAGTAGGAAGTAAAACCTCCTTTTGATTATCAAATCTATTTTTTAGATCCTTCCATAATTCACATGGATCATCATAATTAAAGTATTCATGCTGCAATAATTCATCAATGTGTTTATGGATAAACACATCAGCTTTAGCCCTTTCTTCTTCCGAACATTGATTATTATCATTTATTGCTTCTGATACACCAAGTGATTTTAGGTGTCTCTTGATATTTGCTGACCAAGACATATAATTTTCCCCGGAAATATCGAGAGCCATAAATTCAAGTTTTGATAGATTCGACATTTTTCTAAACAATAAAATAGATATTAGAATTAATTTAGCATTATAAATAAACCTTTTAATAAATGTTGGTAATCGTTAGATTAGATATATGTTAGATGGCATAAAAGTAAAAGTTAGAAGCGTAAATAAATGTTAGTTAACAGAATAATAAAAGTTAGGAACATAAATAAATAAACGTTAGTTGACAGAATAATAAAAGTTAGAAACGTAAATAAATGTTAGATTAGGAGCATAAATAAATGTTAGACATGTTAGTAGTCCCAACTGTTATATTTATTAGTAGTCCCAAAAATTATAATTTCTCCATAGTAAGGGGTACCCTGCACTTATTTATCATCATAGTATTTATATATTCAATTTATATATATTTATGAAAAACTTACATTGATTGTTATGACACCTTCTTCTTTATTGATCTCCTTGGTTGAGCACCTCGTGCTGATAACGTGTTATAGTAATAACAATTGATGAAGAAAGATGTGATGAAGAAGAAAGGTCGATGATTGATGAAGAATATGAAGAGGAAAGATGAATATGAAAGATGAAGAAGATATATGTGAAATTATTGTTGTTCAGATGTAATCTTGCATGCATATATATATACACATTGATAAAGTAAAAGAAAAAGGGGTGGGACCCATATGACCCATATGTCTGCCATCATTATAACAAAAAGCTATATTTGATAATCAATAGCACTTTAAAAGCCATATTGAAGATTTAATCTTCATGTAATGCATGGTTTTTCTTCTGTTCTTTTAGCGTAAGAGTTTATTTTTTCGTTTTACCTCTTAAGTTTATCTATATATATTTGTTTTCTCAACACATTCATAATTTTTAATTTATTATTTACATTCCTTGTAGGTTTTAAAATTTAACGTTTCATATCATTTGAATATGTCAGTATAATGTTCGTCTTTTTATCCATGTTTTGGTGTAAATTCAACTCGATAATCAGGCAAACATTTTAAATTTTAATTGAGTTTGAGCTTGATAACATATTACAATTGATTTTATCTTTTCTAGTTTTTATTACTTGGTTAATATTTTGTTTGTTCATTACATGTAACAAATACATTTCAAAGGTTAAAATTTACGCAGGTAATCTAATGATATCTTTTAAAAGTTTGGGTTTGTATTTGAAAGAAGTTTAAGTTGTATGTGAATGGGGTTTCATTTGCATGTCAAATATAATCTAATAAAAAGGATTCAATTGATAAATCCTGACAAACTTTTGTATAAATTAAACTAGTTATTCACCGGTTAAGCTTCGCCGCGGCGGTGTAAGCTTGATCACCAAACAACCCCGACCTCACCAACAACACAGCCACCGTCAACTCTCGGAAACAAAAGGAAACCAAATAAAAAGAACTAGTTTTTTTTTCGTTTGCGCACCCGCACGTTGTGCGCATGATTACCGATTCAAAACAATTTGAAACTCAAGGCTCGAGCTCAAAAAGAGCGTTCGGTTACGGCTGCTAACCATAATGGGCAGCCACGCCTCAACAACCGATAACACTCCGTTATCTCATCACAGCCCAGGAATGTCCAAATAAGATACACATGGTCATAACCGAACAATTTTAATAAAGATGCAAACATCTTCATTATTAACATCTTAAAGTTAGGGTTTAGACCAACCCCAACAAACAGAGGTACCAGTAAACCCACAAATCTCTGCATTCCAGTACGTCTCAAATGAGCATGCGCTCAACATCATGGACCTGACAATAAGCGTCAGATGAACAACCGTTCAACATCATCGACCAGTTTCAAAGAACCATCGACAACAGCAACAACATGGACCTGACGATAAGCCTCATATGAATGGCCATTCAACATCATGGACAAGTTACAAAGAATCACCGACAATAGCAAGATATTCAAATCACAACATGAATGACATATTATTCTAGTGTATACGCACCATTGACAAACTAATCAGCAACTAGAAGCATATTAGAGTCTAACTTCATCTTAATCAGACAATAGACCGAAAAAAGGTCTTGGATGAACATGTTCTCATCCTCATCGACCAACCGACTTAGAAAAACCAACACAATCGGAGAAACCCTTGAATTCGAATGAAATCACAAAAACATTTCATCAACAACTGCAAAAGACTAAGATTTCGGTTACGAAAACCCTAAAATTATAGACAAAATATGAATCAGAGAAACAAAGAAGAGATTCAAGGTTAGAAATCTCGGTTAGGGTTTTCCAAAGACCTTGATGATAGTATCAGATGAAGTATCTCCATCATCATCGACATGAAGCAACAAATTAGGGTTTTGAACCAGAAGCATCAAAAACATCAAATTTTCATCTTAGGTAAGTGTTAGCCCACCGTCATCGACCAATCGGAACCTCGCAAGGCCTCGGTAGGCCAGAAAAAGCCTCATAGAGGAGGCGGCACTCAACCTCTAGCCAACTTACAGGTGGTCCCCGGAACCACCCGTCGTGCATCGACACAAAGGAGGCCCACCTTCCATGCATGCTAGAGGCGGCTGCTGTGCAGCACACAGGCGACACCCGCTTCCCAAACAACCGCTGCTAGTCATTGGCGGGAGGCAAATGATAATGATAGCAGAAACCGCTGGCGTCCAAGACGTGAACCAGAGGGTATCAACCGCCATCGGTCATCATCTGGCCAGATACGTAACCGTCGCCGACCCCTCCGCCCAATCCCACCATCAACGCCCTTCTCTGTCTCTCTCTACCACCGAACAATCAAACCACAAAAACAAAACATATGATATAAAAGGTACAAAGGGGGTTAAAATGTAAATATCATAAACATGTATGGCCAACATCAAAATAAAATAAAATCCACTATTCCTTCAAGTTTGTTTTTAAATATATAGGTTAATACTAATCAACTCAAATTGCGTTCATCATCATCGATATAAACACATCCAATTCCGAGAGGGGGAGAGAATTAAATAATCGACTCAGATCTACAATCATCATCTTCACTGTAAAATAAAACATTGACAGACATTCCTGACCTTACCACCATCACAACCATCGTCATAACCATCGTCAAACTGAATCATTACCACCATAAGCACAACCTCATTAGACAAAAGACAGAAAGCACAACTTAGATCCACATCCATCATCATCATTGCATAAGAAAGAGGCTTAGACGCAGCCACGACTGAAACCAGAGTTACCATGCCAAGTAGTGCTATACCATCATCGCCAAAACACACTTCAAAGGGAAAACCCAAAACCAACCATCATCCTCACCTTGTAGAATAATGTTAGTTTTATAAACCCTAAAAACAAACATGCTCATCAAAACCCAGGTCATCAGAGACATGCAAGGACCGAGGACTCCTCGACACCTCCGTTTCCATCTCCAATCGACCAAGATCTACAATCATCATCATGTTACAAAATAGAGATGCCTCAGATGCCTCCAAGGTTGCAACCGGAGTTGCCTCGCCAGGTGGGTGGTCACCATCGCATCATCGGATCTTAAAACGAAAACCCTAGGAAACAGGGAGAGGGAAAAGGGGCACGACAAAGACACTGAACCCCCTCCGAGAGTGGGATTAAGGGGAGAAACCAAGAGAACGTGTTTGGGTTTGGCAGGAATCCCAAGAGCCGACATTAATATACAACCAATCACCTACCGGAAGAAGAAGAGAGAAATCCGACGGCGGGAGGCCGGCGGTGTGCATCTTTGGTTGTACCGTCAGCTACAGTCGCAACCAACGTCAAAGGCGCCGGTGGCGGGGCGACGGTGGCGTTGAGACCACAGAACCCTAAAACACCCCCTCCGCCTTGGTACGACCGACGACAGGGACACCGCCACAAGAACTGTATCACGGAGGAGAAGCGGTGCCCGAGGAGGAAGGGAAATACCGAAACATCTTTTCAAGTATAAAGACCAAGCACGGTGCCTGAGGAGGAAGGGAAATACCGAAACAACCCCTATATCACTGTTCATCGCAATAGTTTTGTCATATATAGGATAATAACTGATTAAACAGTTCAAGGAATAGAAGAGATAAGTTGTTTTATATTTTACTATTAAAATCTTCAAAAATACTTAATAATTTAATATCATTTAAGCTTATTTTTTTCTACCAAATTATATAAAATATATTCTTTAAAATAATAAAACATCTTAAGGTTTTCTTCATAAAAAATATTGTTTTCAAGAGTATCAAGAAAATCCCATGATAACGCGCTGGGTTATCATTCTAGTTAAAGTTATTTTAGTAATAGCACATAATTAAAAGAAAAAAAATGTTATATAGACAAATATTTTTCACTAAAAACTTATGTTTTGATTTATAAATCTTTAAGTTAATTATTTTTTAAGTGAATTGCCATTTTTCTACCCGTGGTTTGGTCATATTTGTCATTTTCATCCAAAAAGGTTTCTTTTTATATTTGACTCCTCAAAGTTTGAATAAGTTGTCATTTTCATCCATAAACATGAATTCCATGGTAAATTTTTTTTATTAACAACATATAAAAATAAATTAGGATTTCGTTTTATATAAAAATTTACGTAAGTACTTTTTAACGATTAATATTTAACATTTTCAAACAATGGAGCTAAGATTTTTGGATGAAAATGACAACGTTTCACAAACCTTGAGGAGACAAATGCAAGCAAAAACATTTTTGGAGGAAAATGACAAATGTGACTAAATCACAGGGAAGAAAACGACAATTCACTCTTATATTTTTATGACTTTTAAGATCTACGGTCTTGTTTCAGAATAAGTTTTTATTTATATGAACTTAAGCAAATATTAAAAAAGCCTTACTTTATTATCTAGATTTTATTTTTATGACAATACATTATTTTCATACATTTTGTCCATACAAGGACCCGCCCATGAAAGATTATATGTTTTGTGAAGATCCAGTATAGGTTAGACTCACCTTATATTAGTATTTTTTTACATTTTTATGTAATAGGTCTTATGTTAGATTACTTTTGTAAGTTGTTTATTTTATTTGTCTATTTTAGTAGACCAACGAAACTGTGAGTGAAACTGTAGTTTCGCTCACACTCAGCTGTAAGTTCTCCCGGTCGAGACTGCAGTTTCGGCCGAGCGAAACTATAGTTTCGGAAGCATAGTTTCGCCTCTAGCGAAACTATCTGCGAAACTACATCTGCTATATATAGATTTCATTTTGTTCATTGTTGGGTATCCTTGCAAAAACCCTAATCGATTATTTCTGTTGGAAGAGGCTATTGTAAGCTGGTTCTTATTGAATATATTGAGCTTATCTTATTTCATTGGTATTGTTGCTTATTGAATCATCTTTGAATACATTTTGGCCTTCTTTGTTCTTCAAATCTTTATGTGTGTTGTTTGTTTATGGTATTGAACGATTCAAACCATCTTCTGCACTGAAAAACTGATCAAATGGACCAATAAAATGGTATCAGAGCCATAGTGCTCTTGATTGTTTGAGGTTTTTAGTTATTTTGGTTCAATAACACTATTTCTTCATTCCTATATCAAATCAGAGTGTATTTGACATGGAAATTGATTGAATTATGCTTGTTTTTGATTTAGGAAGATTTGTGAATCATCATATCTCAGATACACTGAGATTTGGGTGATTCCAGGCTGTTTTCGGGGTTTAAGGGGGTTTCTGGTTCTTCCAGCGAAACTAAGTATTCTTCTAGCGAAACTATACTTTTCTTCCAGCGAAACTACTGTTTTCACTCTTGCTGTTTTCTGCGAAACTAGAATTTTCGAACGAAAGTTCATCTGTGCTCGTGTGTCTTTACTAGCGAAATTGCTGCTGAAAGTACCCTGAACGAAAGTTCAAGCTTGTTTCCTGCGAAACTCACAGCGAAACTAAGCATTTGACTGCTTCTGGCTTGCGAAATTGCTGCCGAAATTGTCAGCGAAAGTATCCTTGTCCGGACGAAATTAGCTTCAGCGAAATTATCTTAGTGAAACTACAGTTTTTCTGTGAAAATATCTTTTTGTTCAGCGAAATTATCATGTCAAATATGACTTCTCTCACTCTTGCTGATCTAGAGAGTGTTACTCCCAATAGACCTCCAAGACTCATAAACAGGGATAATTTTGAAGACTGGAAGAGATGTCTCAAGGCCTTCTTCTTTTTCACCGATCACAATCAATGGGATTCAATCATCACTGGTCCACACAAGCCAACGGTTACTGTCAGAGGCACAATATCTCTAAACACGGACTCTTCCATATTTACCGAGAAGGATCAAAAGTTGATTGATCAAGACCAGAAAGCTTTCGGAGCCTTAACACTATGTCTTGCACCTGATATTTACAACCGATTTGTTAAACACAAAGATGTAAAATCTTTGTATGATGCCTTGTGTGAGTTTTATGATGGAAATGAGGATCTCAAGAAAGACAAGAAAGCCCAAGCTCAAAAGGAGTTCAATGCATTTGTTGGACACAAAAATGAAGACCTGACTGACATCACTAATCGATTTTTGTCCGTTTCGAGTACTTTAAAGAAGTATGATGATCAGTTGGGTAATCATTGGGAAGTGAATAAGCTCTTAGATTCTCTTCCACCTTTGTGGAGTCTACAAGTGAGAATGTTGAAGCAAGAAAGAAATTTTGCTGACTATAAGCTGATGGATGTAATTAACAAGATGAAGTCCTTTGACTTAGACTTGAAAAGGAAGGAATTTAATCAGTCTATGATGCCTACATCCGGTTATTCTCAAAATGCTGCACTATTGTCTTTCGCTGCAAGCTCTCCAATGCAGGCATCTCGACAAGGAGGAGTGAACACATGTGATTATTCTGGAGGTTGTGGTAATACAGGAAAAGAGCAAGGGAACTTGAAAACAACTGTTGAAACCTCTGTTCCAGCTGAGACAATGGCTCTTTTTGGCATGTTTGTTCAGAGTTATGAAGCATTAGTTGCTGGGGATCTGAAAGGTAAAGGAATGACGATGGAGGATATGTATCAGGTGGATCCTGATGATCTCTAAGAAACTGATATTCAATGGAAAATGGCGATGTTGATGCTTAGAGCTCGAATATTTATGGTGCGAATAGGTAGAAAGAATTTTGGAGGCCAAAGTTCTAACTCCAAACTGGGTTTTGATAAGTCCAAGCTAAGATGCTTTAATTGCAAGTAATTGGGACACTTCAAACGTGAATGTCCACTGCCAATTGTCACTGATCCCAGTAATTCAGGAATTCCAAGATTGGTTGCAAGTAGGGGTAAAGAGGAAATGAGTCACAAGAAAGAGACTACATTGATCTCTAACTTTGATTGGAGCGCAGAAGTAGAAGAGACAAAAGAAGAGGTTAATCAAGCGTTGGTGGCTGAGATTGTAAAAGAGGAAATGAAAGTGAATTGTGAGGAAGATTTTGATCCATTCAAGGAATTTAAAGATGAAATTGAAGAGGTTGAAGAGTTGAACGAGAAGGAGAAGTTGAAAGAAGGAAATCAGAAGGAGTTTGGGAAGCAAGGAACTCAAACCACAGAGCAAGCAAAGGATAATGATGATGTTGCTACCACTGTTAAGGAAAACAAGTTGAGTACTCTGGTGTGTCAATGTGAGAAAGCTCTTGCAGCTGAGAAGGTGGTGATGGGACTTCCCTATAAGGTAATTCAAGATATGTGTTCATCTGCTTGCAAAATCAGACTCTTTGGGGTTTGTAAAGCTAATCGTTTATTGATCGATAATGAAAAAGATTTGAAACGAATGAATGAGGAGCTTAAAACAAATGTGTCAAGATACTTTGTTAAATTAAATGAGACCTTAAAAGAAAACGATCATTTAAAAAGAATTGTTTTGGAAAGAAATGTTGAGGTTAATAAGTTGACTGAAAGGATTACTCTTGCTGAGTTTGAAACAAGCAAGCTTCAGTCAAAACTTGATAAATGGACCATATCGGGAATGAAACATGATGATTTATGTAAATCTCAACGGGGGGCTAGGATTAAAACAGGTTTGGGATATGAAAATGCTAAGGTTTATCCTCCTCCTAGTACTTACTGTTATTCACCTATGCCTATTCTCTATCCATCTAATGATTTGATCCAAATAGATACTAATAGTATGTCTGCAGGTTTAGAAGGTGTGAATCCTATGCATGTTCGTGAGGACTACAATAATGGACCGACTAGCGGACTTGGATGTTCTAGCCTTAGTACACCTGAACCTCAACATTCTATTTTAGCTCATAACTCTAGTTTAAATTCTGTTTTTGTCTTTAGTAATGCTGTAAAAGACTCTATTTCTTTATGTTCTAATGATGTTTCTGTTTCTTCTTTAAATGCTGTGGATTGTGATGTTGATACATCTTTTGATTGTGTTGATCTTATGTCTGATATTACTATAAAAAGTGATGAGGAAATTAAAACTAACTCTTTTGAAAAATTCTTTTCTCACTTTATTCCATCTTTCACCCCTGCTAAAATTTCTGTGTTTAGTGACAGGATTACATCTTCATCTGAGGCAAGTACTAGTGGTACTAGTACCACATGTATCTCAGATGACAACTCATCTTCTTTTGTACAAAATCATTCTTTTTCAAATAAAGACAGCTCTGTTAACATGTATGAGACATACAGTGATGATGATTCTAGATTATCTGAACATGATGAGGAAATATGCATTGATAAAATTCCTACCCCGTTATCTTATAGACCTGGATTAAAACCACATTGTTTTTGATGTGGTAAAGATGATCATGTTGTTAAGCACTGTTCTCAGCTTCATCATAGACATGTTAATAGAAATCCTTTTGGGAATAGATTAAATCAATTAGTTAATAATTTCTTTTGTAAGAAATCTCTCTCACCTAAACCAAAAGTTGTTCAAACTTGGGTTCCTGCTTCACCTGGTTAGCTTTTTCTTTGATATTCCTGCAAGAGTCATCCACTAAAGTTTTAAATAGCGTATGGCATGTTGATAGTGGATGCTCCAGACATATGACGGGACTTAAAGAGTTATTGACTAACTATCGAATAATTAATGGTGGGTACGTGGCTTTCGCCGGAGACAAGAAAGGAGGAAAAATGATAGGTCAAGGTGAAGTTTCCAATGGCTCACTTACCTTGGAGAAAGTCAACTATGTACCTGAGCTTGCATTCAATCTGTTGAGCGTCTCTCAGATTTGTGATAAAAGCATTCCGGTCTTATTCAAGTCCAATGAATGTCTCTTTTTGAAATCCGAGATTGATATTCAAGATAATATGGTACTCATGCGGGCTCCAAGGAAGCATGATACATATCTTCTTGACATGAGTTTAAAGGATTCTTCATCTACTATCACCTGTCTTCTATCTAAAGCTTCCACCTCTGAGTCTTTCCTATGGCATCGCAGATTGGGCCACGTTAATTTCAAAATTATAAACAAATTAGTTAAAAACAATTTTGTTAGGGGATTACCTTTAAAAGACTTTTCTGTGGTTGAGAAATACATGACATGCGCAAAAGAAAAACAACATAAAAAACCACACAAACCTAAAATTGAAAATAGCATCTCAAATCCCCTCGAGTTGTTACATACTGATCTGTTTGGTCCAATCAGTGTTAAATCAATTGCTAAGAAATCTTTCTGCCTTGTGATTACAGATGATTATTCCAGATACTCATGGGTGAGATTTCTTGCTCACAAAGGAGAGACTGCTGAGGAGCTGTAAAAACTAATTATTTCGATTAAAACGATAAGTAAGAGGAAGGTTATGGCGATTAGAAGTGATAACGGTACTGAATTCAGGAATCAGATATTTGATTCTTTCTGTGCTGCCAAAGGAATATTAAGACAATACAGCGCTGTGAGGACCCCTCAACAGAATGGTGTGGCTGAACGAAAGAATCGGACCCTCATTGAAGCTGCACGTACTATGCTAATAGAATCCTCCTTACCCATCATCTTTTGGGCTGAAGCGGTGAACTGTGCTTCATATGTTCTTAACAGGGTGCTGATAGTCAAAGAAAAGATGAAGACTCTGTATGAACTATTTCACAAGAGAAAGCCCTTGATTGACTTCTTTCGACCATTCAGTTGCTCGTGCACTTTATTGAACACTCAAGCGCAGAAGACAAAATTTGGCGCTGTGTCTGATGAATGTTATTTCGTAGGCTATTCTTCTTCACAAAAGGCTTATCAGGTATATAACAAGAGAACACGTATCGTTCAAGAGTCATTTTATGTTGATTGGCAGGAATCTAATTCCTCTGATGTTCCCTCAGAACCAGCTTGGTTCTTTAACTCCAATACGTTGTTCAAATCATTTAATTTTCCAGTTTTCGATGATGATGCGTCCACCTCAAATGTTATAACAAACATTATCCTTTCCACTCCATTACCTGTCAAACCTCTTGTCCCTCCAAACTCACCAGCAAATGATGCTACATCAGTTGATGTTGCATCATCCTCATCCTCGTTTGATCTTCCACCCCCACCTGTGTCAACATCACAGCCCTCATCACCTTTATGTACCACTTCACAACCAACCTGTCCCATTTCCCCAAATCCCAGTTCTACTTCACCATCTTTTACACCGTTAATCACTCATCAACAATCTCTTAACCAACCATCCACTCACACCCCACCCATGACCGCTGCTTTCAAAAGCTTGAAAGATCATACTCATGATAATATAATAGGATCTATCACTGATGGAGTACGGACGTGGAGTCAATCTGGTTTGATTAATGTCTGCCTATTCTCTTGTTTTATATCATAAATCATTTCTAAAAATGTTCATGCAGCTCTTCAGGATCCTTGTTGGGTTGAATCAATGCAATTAGAATTACAACAGTTTAGGAAACTCAAGTTGTGGACTCTGGTCGATCTTCCACCAAACAAGTGCCCCATTGGAACGAAATGGGTGTTTAAGAACAAACCTGATGACCAGGGCATCGTGGTAAGAAACAAATCCAGACTAGTGGTCACGGCTTTGCTCAAGAAGAAGGGATTGACTACACTGAAGTTTTTGCGCCTGTCACCCGTCTAGAAGCTATCAGAATATTCTTGGTGCATGCTGCTCACAAGCAATTTAAAGTCTATCAGATGGATGTGAAATGTGCATTTCTCTATGGCGACATTGATGAAGAGATATATGTATGTCAACCACCAGGTTTGAGGATCCAGATTTTCCAGACAAAGTATACAAGCTTGATAAGTCTCTTTATGGTCTTCATCAGGCACCTCGAATCTGGTATGAGACATTAACACAATATCTCTTAGGCAATGGTTTTTCTTGAGGAACCATCGACATGACGTTATTCAAGAAGGAGGTAGATGGTGAGTTGGTGATCATGCAAGTCTACGTCGATGACATCATCTTTGGCTCCACCAATCCAAATTTATGTCGGGAGTTTGAGAAGGTTATGCGTAGCCGGTTTGAAATGAGCATGATGGGAGAGATGTGTTTTTTCCTCGGGTTGTAAGTTTAGCAAAAGCCAGAGGGAATTCTTATTCATCAAGAAAAGTATATTAAAGAAATGTGAAGAAATTTAAAATGGATGATGCCTCTTCTGAGATGACTTCCTTCACTGCTCAAACATGCCTCACCCCTGATGAGAATGGGAAACCAATTGATCATCATCTCTACAGATCCATGATTGGTTCCCTTATGTATCTTACAGCGAGTCATCCTGACATCACCTTTGCTGTAGGATATTGTGCTCGATATCAGTCAGCTCCTAAAGAATCTCATGAAAAGGCCGTCAAGTGAATTTTTCATTATCTAAAGGGCTCTTCTCGATTAGGACTTTGGTATCCTTATGGTGGGAATTTTGACTTACATGCTTACTCAGATAGAGATTCCAATGGTTGCAGGCTAAACAAAAAGTCAGTTACCGGAGGTTGTCAATACTTGGGCAATTGTCTCGTTTCATGGCAAAGCAAGAAACAGACCACTGTCTCTCTCTCAACAGGAGAAGCAGAATACATTACCGCCTCTAGTTGCTATTCCTAAGTGCTTTGGATTTAGCAACAGATGATGGATTACGGGATCAACTTTCTTCATACCCCGTTATTCTGTGACAACGAAGCAGCCATCGGGATTGCCAAGAATCCTATTCATCATTCCTGAACCAAGCACATCGAGACACGGATTCATGCAATTCATGATGCTCAGGAAATGAGTTTCATTAATATTATTCCCATTGATACAAAAAATTAAAAAGCAGATCTTTTCACAAAAACCTTTGACAAACCTCGTTTTCATGAATTGATTTCCATGCTAGGATTAATATCCTTTTAAACCCATCTTTCCTCAAAACTTGTCATGTCCATATTGTTTATATTTCTTTTCTAACTTTCCTTTTCTTTCTTCTTTCTTTTTCATTGCTCCACCGCTCATTATTATCTTATTTCAAAAAAAAATATTTGATAATAAATAAATAATAACCTTTTGGAAATTTCTTTTTCTGTTCATCACAGAAATTCGGGGGGAGAATAATTATAAATAATTATTTACAATAGGCTCTTTTGTTTTCTTTTGCAGATTCTCTGCTCTGTTGAGATGTCTGGACAATATGAAGGAGGTCAACAGTATCGTGTCGGGATTTGCTTGATAGGCTCAGCCCTAAAGCAAAGTAGATAGTATTCCCGCAGCTTAACTAAAAGTATAAGAAGCTTGAATACTCGGATAATCCCCTTGACATCTTTGGCCTTCATAAAGTTACTAGTCCTCATTCGAAAAGGATTGAGAATGAGGCTCTTCTGTGTTGTTTTACTCCTGCCTAATACTTCCTTGTTTCTAAACCTTCATATATGTCCTCTGAAGCTTTACGCTTATCCATAATTGTATCATAAAAGCATCTCTGTGTACTGTTATGTCTTGTGTGTGCTTATCTCCTCTGCTGTACGGTGGTACTGACCTGGAATGATGATCTCCTCTGCTGTACGTGAGTACTGACCTGGAGCTCTCATCGGCACAATGTGATGATCTCCTCTGCTGTACGTGAGTACTGACCTGGAGCTCTCATCAACACAATTTGGAGAACTCCACTGTTGTACGATAGTACAGACCTGGAGTGTTAATCAGTACAATTTGATGATCACCTCTGCTATACGTGAGTACTAACCTGAAGCTCTCATCAACTGCTGTCAAATTGTATCGTGCTTCTTCTGAAAAAAGGGATCATTACTGTACGTCAAAAGAAGCAATCAACAGTAGGTGTCATTCGTTCAAAATATCATGAGGACATGATAGGTTTCTTTGTCAAATGTCTATGGGGACTGAGTCTTTCTATGTCTTTGTTGGACCAAAAGAACCAATGAGCCAAGATCAGGAAAACCTCTAAGTCCCACATGACATCACAACAACTGCTGAAGACTCTCATCAGCTGTTCTGACAAAGTCTGAAGAATCAACAGCTGAAGTTCAAAGAACTAAAGTACAACAGCTGAAGATCCCAAAGTACTGAAGACAAGTACTGAAGTCTAAAGTACTGATAAACACAAGTACTGAAGACTTCAAGTACTGAAGACAAGTGCTGAAGATCAAAGTCTGAAGAACTGATGAACAACTGCTGATGCACAAAGTCTGAAGACAACGACTGAAGACATCAGCTGATGACAACTACAGAAGTCATCAGCTGATGAATCATCTGAAGACCAAAGTCTGAAGACCAAAGTACTGAAGTTTCAGAGTTTGTCACAACAGCTGAAGTAGTCTTCTTCAGTTGTTGTGATGGTTTATTTTCTTTTCAGTAGTTTTATATTTTTCATTTCAGTAGTTTGTACAACAGCTGAAGAGTTTGTTCTTCAGCTGTTATAGTTCAGTAGTTGTAAACGACTGAAGAGTTTGTTCTTCAGTCGTTGTAGTTTTCAGTAGTTTCCTTTTCAGTACTTGTAACAGATAGAACACTTAGGAAATTTTGTAAGAGGATGTCAGCTGTTGTGACATCTTCAGTAGTTGTGTTCTATCAGTAGTTAGTTTAATAATTGTTTAATGTCAGTGGAATCTGACAACAGTATGGGTCATTTGCCTATAAAAGGGCAGTGACCTAAATGTATTCCACGCCGAAACATGTGAAATAAACGAATATTATTCCTTCAAGGCAGAATTATTCTCTCTACATCTACTTTTGGTTTGCATGCAATATTCTTTATGTTCTTGCTTTAATTGCTAATATTCATGCTAAATCCGCTGCGAACACAATCTAATTGATCAAACTAGAGGCTGAGATCCTAACAAATGGTATCAGAGCGGGTTAATCATTGATCGATTTCACTATTGATCATTTGAAACTGCTCTTTTGATCTCTAAGTTTGATCGAATTAGCAATTTGCAAGAATTAGCTGTAGAGAGAGAGATTCTGCTGTTTTTGGCCAAAAACTTGAGGTTCTCTTGGTAGTTTTGAGCTATATTTGTTTTGTTTAAACTTGAGTTTGACTAATAACTGAGATGACTACACCAACAAACGATCCTCACAATACTGGTTCCTCAACCAAGCCTCCGATGCTTGTGAGGAATGAGTACAACATATGGCAAAGACGTATGCTTCACCACTTGTCTGTCAACAGTGCTGGTTGTTGGAAGTCAGTGGTGCATGGACCATACAAGCCTATGGTGAGCGTCCCTGAATCTAATGAACAGGTTCCAAAGAAACCTGAACAGTATTCGGACGAAGATCTAAAGCTGTTCGAGATTGATGCTAGAGCCCATGGAATTTTAGCCATGGCTATTCCAAATGAGATTTACTCAGGGCTCTTGCATCATGAAACTGCTCATGACCTATGGGTTGCTCTAAAAGAACAATTTGGAGGAACTGATTCGGTCTTAGCAAACAATAGGGAAATCCTCGCCCAACAATATGAGACATTCTCATATAGAAAGGGTGAGACTCTGACCCAGCAGTTTGAGCGGTTCTCTTGTTTGATCTCTGAACTGAAGATGGTCAAACAAGAGTACTCCAACAGCCAGATGAACAACAGGTTCCTCAGATCACTGCCTGAGAGATGGGACACTTATACCATTGTCCTACGCTCCAGTGCAAATCTGGAAACTCTATCTCTCACCCAACTTCATGGGAAACTGCTCACTTTTGAGAGAGAGATAGAGCAAAAGAGGAAGTTGTCCACTTCTGGCAAGCTCGCTGATGACTTTGTTCAAGGCAATGCTGCCTTGATAAGTCAGGAGTCAGAATATGCTTCATCAGAAAGTTCTTATGATGAGCATATTGATTTCTCTACCAACTCAGAACAAGCTTTTGTTGGTGTAGGTAGTAGTTCAGGAGGCTGCAGTGATAACTGGTGCTTCTTGATGGATGATTTGAAGGGCATTCTAGATGATGATCTAGTGGAGATGGATATTTTGAGCCAAATGGCAATGATCAATATCAGATCTCAAAAGTTCTACAAAAGAACTGGTAGGAAATTCCCTGGTCTCTCTGGCAAAACCAAAGTTGGTTTTGACAAGAGCAAGTTGAGGTGTCACAAGTGCCAAAGGCTTGGACACTTTGCTAGAGAGTGTAGATCATCTGGATCTAACTCCTCTACACCCTTTGTGACTTTTCCAAGCAATAGCTCACAACACAGAGGGCAACCTTCCTCCAGTTCTGGTCATCCATCACAAGCACAGGCATCACCTGCTTATTTTGTGCCTCAGGGGTATATGCCATACTCTTATCCCTGCTACTACATGCCTCAGTCCAGTCAAACTCAAGCACCTTCGGCTCAACCACCACAGGCTCTTCCTGAGCCTCAATATTCCCCATCTCATCATCACACAACCTCAACAAGACAGCTTCTTCACCCCAGGAGTTGTTGACTGGAGTAGTCTACCAGATGATCTATCTGGCCAGGAACAACTACTCCAAGGTGCTGGTCAACATGGTGGTGATAGTCCTTTTGGAAATCTTGCTCTGATGGCCCTTGAGTCTGCTGAGGGGTCATCATCCAATGCCTCATCACAGGTATCATCTGAGGCCAAAGCCAAGCTTTGTTCTGAATCATGCATAGCAGCATTTGCTTCTATTAGAGAAGCAAATGTAGCTTTAATAGATAAAAATCTTGAGCTAGAGCACACTATTTCCAAAAGAAAAGCTGATTTTGAGGTTGTACTAAAAGAGAAAATTGATGAGATTTACAAGCTTAAATGCCAAATCAAAGATGGTAAAGCTAGGGAAGATGTACTTCTAGAGAAGTACAGAGACCTCAAGGAAACTCTTGCAAACACCCAAGTAGAGTGTGATCGATGGGTGCAATCATGCAAGGGTTTTGAAATGCTTCTTAAGAAGCAATCAGCTTCCAATGTGAAGTTTGGGATTGGTTATAATCACACTGCTCCTCCTACAGATTTCACTTCAAGAGCAGAAGTTGAATCTGATGGAGAGAGCAATAACCAATCCTTCTCATCATATGACCTACTATCTTCTGATTCAGCATCATCAGAGATAGAAGTCAGCAATTAATCAGCAGATGCTACAAGAGCTGATGGTTCAAATGCTGACTGTCACATGATCAAAAAGTTGATCAACTCAGGATTGTCTCTAGAAGTACTGAAAGTACTAGAGAGCAAGTGATAACACTTGAAGTTCAAACCTCAACTACTGCCAGCACTGAAGAGAAGAAAACTGACAGTAGAAAAGGTTTGAAGACAACTAAAGAAGAGGTCAGGAAAGCAGGTACTAAAGGGAAGAAAACTGCTAGTACTGATAACAAACAGCTGAAGAACAAGTCTTCAGCAGTTTCATCTTCTTTGGTTGATGGTCAACACAAGATGAAGAAGAAGCCATGCAAGATATGTGGCTTGTTCAATCATCTTAATGATGATTGCCGGTACAAAAGGGGTTCCAAACTCAAACAACAGGAGGAAATTAAAAAGAAAATAAAGAAAATGAAAAATGAGTTTGAAACCAAGTTTGTACTAGCAACATCAAAGCCTGAAATCCCTAAGCCCAAAGCTAAATCTAAAAAGACAGTAGGGAATACTCAGGCAACAGCTGAGGTTGCTCAGAAAAAGATGGTACAACATAGGAATCCATCATCAGCAAACTCTAGTGTGTCTGAAGAGCTGAAAGCTTTATCACAAAGTCAGACACAACTGGTGATGATGGTTCAGCATCTAATGGGAAGAGTCAACCATTTAGATGCTCCTGTGTTGAAACCACAGAAAAGGAAGTCCAAGCCAAAGGGTTCCTCTTCTATACCATCTTCTTCACCTCAGGCTGTTACACATAACACACCTGTTAGTGCTGCACCTATAGTTGAGAACAGACCCAAAACCAAACAGGTTTGGGTCTCTAAAACTAACTAACATGTGGTTATGTTTGCAGGGTTCTTCAACATGCCAAAGAAGCATCTGGTATGTAGACAGTGGAGGATCCATGCACATGACAGGAAGCAGCTCCCTTCTTAATGACTACTCTCAAGGAAAGAAGGGATTTGTCTCCTTTGGCAATGATGCTAAGGGTTACATCATCGGAAAAGGCTTTGTTTCCAATGGGGAAATAAGGTTTGATGATGTTAACCATGTGGAGAATC
Organism: Flaveria linearis; assembly: GCA_024085815.1. Taxonomy (NCBI): domain Eukaryota; kingdom Viridiplantae; phylum Streptophyta; class Magnoliopsida; order Asterales; family Asteraceae; genus Flaveria; species Flaveria linearis. Next base: position 30,989,607 of record CM044003.1, read on the forward strand.
TCAAGTACAACCTCTTGAGTGTCAGTCAAATGTGTGATAAAGGCCATGTTGCCCTTTTCACAAGCCAGAACTGTCGGATTCTGTCATCCAAAGTTCTAAATTTGATTGACAAGGTGTTGGATGAATACACTCTCCTGAAGGCCAACAGGACAGGAAGAGTGTATGCCTTAGATCTTTCCAAAAAGATAGATCTAAAAGGCCATCCTTGCCTATTCTCCAAGGCATCTTCTCAAGAATCTACTCTATGGCATAGAAGGGTGGGGCATGTTAATTTCAAGAACATGAATCAGTTGATAAGCCATGGTTTAGTAAGAGGATTGCCTTTGAAGGAGTTCAAGTGTGAAGACAACTGCACTGCTTGCTTAAAAGGAAAACAACACAAAGTTTCATTCCCTTCAATAGAAGAACCAAAGCCCACTGCCTGTTTGCAGCTCCTGCACATGGATCTCTTTGGTCCTGTCAGAGTAATGAGCATGGCAAAGAATAAATCCTACCTGGTAATTATGGATGATTATTCCAGGTATGTATGGACTTTCTTCTTGCACTCTAAGGATGAAGCAGCCAAGACTATTATGAACTGTGTGTTATTTGTAGAAAAGCAGTATTCCCTACAGGTCAAGTGTGTGAGGAGTGACAATGGAACAGAATTTAGAAACCACACACTTGATGACTTCTACCTGTCCAAGGGAATTAAGAGGCAGTTTAGTATTCCTAGAATTCCTGAGCAGAATGGAGTGGTGGAGAGAAAGAACAGGACTCTCATTGAAGCTGCAAGGTCAATGCTGGCTGACTCAGGATTGCCACTGACCTTTTGGGCTGAAGCTGTCAATATAGCTTGCTATGTACAAAATAGAACTTTAGTGAATAAGAGGTCGATGAAGACTCCTTATGAAATTCTTCATCATTTGGCTCCTCTAATTTCATTCTTTAGAGCCTTTGGGTGTCCATGTTTTATTCTCAACACTAGCAACCCACTCCAGAAATTTGCTAGTAAGGTGGATGCAGGGTATTTTGTTGGTTATTCATCAACTTGCAAGACATACAGAGTCTTCAACTGTAGGACAAAAGTGGTTGAAGAAACTCTGCATGTTAAGTTCAATGAATCTCCAAAGGACAAGATTCCACAAAACCCTGTGGAGCTGTTTGATCTGGACATACTGCAATATGTTCCTTATCAACCTCCAGCTGTTGAACCTGTCAACAGTTGTCCACCTGGTGGTACTGATGATGATGTAGTCAGTACTCACCTCTTCAGGTTTAGTGACAACCTGCCTGAGTTCACTAAACCTGATGCTCCTGTAACTTCAGCAGCCCCATCCACAACAAATGCTGATGAGATTTCTGCAAGCTCTACTTCATTTGAGCTACCATCTCCTACATGGTTTCAAGAATCTCCATCACCATTTGTTGCTGCTAAAAGTCCTACAAACACTTGCACTGACATTATAGTCTATCAAGAGCTGAAGAATCACCCCACATCTCAAATCATTGGTGATATCAATGCTGGAGTTTCAACCAGGAATCAATTGTCCAATTTCTGCTTCTATGCTCTCTTCATCAATCAGCAAGAGCCAAAGAACTATCATGTTGCTTTAAGAGACAATGGATGGGTTGAAGCAATGCAGCTTGAGCTTCTTCAGTTCAAGAAACAGCAAGTGTGGGAGCTTGTTCCTTTACCCCAAGGGAAGTGTGCAATAGGCACCAAATGGGTATTCAGGAACAAAACAGATGATAAGGGCCAAATTGTCAAGAACAAGGCCAGGCAGGTTGTCCAAGGATTTGCACAAGAGGAAGGCATCGATTATGATGAGACCTTTGCTCCTGTGGCAAGACTGGAAGCAATCAGACTGTTCTTAGCTTATGCTGCCTTTCACAGTCTTAAGGTTTATCAAATGGATGTCAAAAGTGCCTTCTTATATGGAAAAATAAAAGAAGAAGTTTATGTGTGTCAACCACCAGGCTTTGAGGACAACAAACATCCTGATTGGGTGTACAAGCTTGATAAGGCTCTTTATGGGCTGAAGCAAGCCCCTAGAGCTTGGTATGAGACACTCTCAACTTTTCTTTTAGAGAATAAGTTCACTAGAGGCACCATTGATAAAACCTTATTCATCAAGACTGTGGGACAACATAAGCTCCATGTTCAAATTTATGTAGATGACATCATCTTTGCATCCTCTGATCTAAAGTTGTGTGATGAATTTACAATGCTCATGAAGCAAAAGTTTGAAATGAGTGCTATGGGGAATTACAGTTCTTTCTAGGTTTGCAAATCAAACAAAGGGATGATGGAATTTTCATCCATCAGTCCAAATACACCAAGGAGTTGTTGAATAAGTTTGATTTACAAACCTGTAAGCCCTGTTCTACTCCCATGAGCAGCATCACACAACTAGATGTAGATCAGAAAGGTAAAGCGGTTGATGAAACCCTTTACAGATGTATGATTGGGTCCTTGATGTGCCTTACAGCTTCTAGACCAGACATCATGTTTGCAACATGTGTTTGTGCTAGATTTCAGGCTGCACCTAAAAAATCCCATTTGATTGCAGTCAAAAGGATCTTTAGATATCTGCAAGGTACCCAATCACTAGGTCTTTGGTATTCAACTGGGCATTCTTGCAAATTAGTTGCTTTCTCTGATAGTGACTATGCAGGATGCAAAGTCACCAGAAAATCCACTTCTGGTAGTTGCCAATTCCTAGGCAATTGTTTAGTTTCTTGGCAGAGTAAGAAACAAACATCAATTGCTACATCCACTGCTGAAGCTGAGTACATTGCTCCTGCAAGTTGTACACCTCAGATACTCTGGCTTCAGAACTAACTCTTGGATTATGGCATTACAGAGACTAAGACTCCATTATTAATGGATAGTGCTTCAGCTCTTTGCATTGTCAAAAATCTAGTCCAACACTCTAGGACCAAACATATAGAGATCAGTCATCATTTTATTAGGGATTGCTATGAAAAAGGTCTGATTGATCCAAAGTTTGTGCCTAGTGCTGATGAGCTTGCAGATATATTTACTAAGCCTTTAGATAGTGCCACATTTCAAAACTTGATGCTAAGGCTTGGTATGCTGCAGCTCGAATAATTTGACCAATACTGATGCTCTCAGTTCACAAGTACTGATGAGCATTAGTATGCAAAGGTCAAATAGAAGTACTGATGAGTAATTTAGTCTTCAGCATTTTCACAACTACTGAAGACTAAAAGGCTTCAAAGTACTGATGTACATTATTTGTTGAAAACAAATGATGTAGTGAGGTGGATTACAACTACTGATGTATCATTTTCAAACAAATAAGTACTGAAGAACAAATTTTGTTCACAAGTACTGATGTGTAATTTACACAAGTACTAAAGACAAAATTTGTTCATCAGCTCTGGAGTAATTCATCAGCACTTGTGAACATCTGATCACAAGAGCTGAAGGCATAAATACTCACAAGAGCTGAAGGGTCAATGAAACATCTGAAAGTCAGCCAAAGAGCTGATGAGTAAATGTGGAGGTCAGCATGAAACAACTGATTTGACGGAAACAGCTGATGAGTAATTGTACTCTTCAGCTGATGCCAACAGCTGCTGTTTCATACCCAAACAACTGAAGGAAAAAACCATGTCTTTAGTAGTTTCACAACTACTGATGGCTAACACCAAGTCCTCAGTTGTTTACAACAACTGAAGCAATACCATGTCTTCAGTAGTTCACAACTACTGATGTCAGTAGTTCACAACTACTGAAGGCTAACAGCAAGTCTTCAGTTGTCACAACGTCTGAAGATGGAAACTAGGTCTTCAGTAGTTTATAACTACTGAAGACTGACAACAAGTCTTCAGCCGTTTACAACATCTGAAGGACAAAACCAAGGTTTCAGTAGTTTCATCTACTGAAGACTAACACCAAGTCCTCAGATGTTACAACCACTGAAGGTTAAAACCACGTCATCAGTAGTTTCAACAACTGATAACTAACACCAAACCTTCAGTAGTTTTCTTTCAGCCTTTGCCATACCCTATAAATACCCAACCTTCAGAGCTTTTCATTCTCACTTGACCTAACTTTTCAAAAACCTCTGAAATTCCCATACACCATTAATGGCGGCCATGCAACTCAAACCTCGACATAACTGTGTCGCTCATCTCACCAAACCGCCATTCTGGGCCAAGTTTCATAATGCCGTCGATCTGATGACCGACTCACAATACCAGACGACATTCCTCCTCAACCCCACCATATACACCGACTCCCTATCGGAGTTCTGGACGAACATCATCGTCCAAACCGGAGAAAATGATGGCGAGGTCTCTCTCCGGTCCTCCGTAAACAACCACCAAGTGGTCATCTCTCCAGCTACCATTCGAGAAACCCTAAAGCTGGAGGATGCCACCTACCCAACCTCTTACCCCAAAGGCGCCCTCGATCTATGCTTCACTGCCAACGACTATCAGGGCGACCTCTCTGCCACCACCTTGTTGAAGAAACACTTCCCAGATCCCCAACGACTAATCTTCCACATGGTGAATGTGTGTCTGGCTCCCAAAACTTCTTCATGGGACCAGATGTCAACAAGGTGGCAACAGGTATTGTATTCTATCCTTGAGAAACAACCCCTAAACTTTACTGATATTATATTTTGGGAACTCAGGGATATGGCCACAAAACCCATTTCTAACCGTTGGATCTTGTATCCTCGGTTCATAATGGCCATCATCCAGAGCCAGCTTCAAGCTGAGGGACTTGTTGGCACTGGGGTCCCTGCCATGGCTGTTCTAGCCGAGGTATACTCCAGGCACAACACTGACCACACACTCAAACAGGCTGGCCGGCTGCGAAAACCCACGCAGCAGGAACCCACAGCCTCCACCTCCAAATCCAAAGTCCCCACCAAACCAAGAGCCAAAAAGAAGCCCAAAAAGGCTACTCAGGGAAATGAGTCCCCTGAGGATGCCCCTGCAACACAAAGGCAGGATGTGGCTGCTGGTTCGATTCTCCCAGCAGCTACCACGACTCCACCCACCACAACCACACAGGTTTCCTCTCAACAGGAGCCTGATGCAACCACTACTGGGGCACCTACACATCTGGGGTCTTTCTCACTTGAGGAGACTGCCATTGAAATGCACACTCCTCCCCATGTGCACTCTGCTTCTAGCCCATCTCCCACAGAAGCCGCCCCACAAAGTCCAACCCTAATTATTGCCAAAGTGTTGACCCACCTGAGCACTCCACCCTCTCCCCAGAAACCTATTACAACTGGGGAGACTCCAACCGAAGAGAGGGTGGATACAAGTGCTGGTGGGAGCCCCCAACACAGAGAATCACATGTCCATTATCCCAGTGTGGCTAGGGAGATAGGACATTCTGGTGAGGCTGCCACTTCCCCTGCATCAGCACATGAGCAGGGTGAAGCTGGTACAAGCAATAAGACCTCACCAGAGGCAACTGCCGATGATGGATCCAATCCGGAGGTTGGAAGTCCCCAGTACCAAGAACAAGGGGCACGTGCTATTACTGAGCCACACTCAGAGCATGTACATCCTGACATTGTCAGGAGGTCAGGTGATTCAGTTCACACTGATGATGACCTGAGCTTCTTCTATGATGTAGTTGCTCACAACACTATCTTAGAGGATGAGATAAGCAGACTCAAAGAGCTGCTTGCTCAAATGACTCAAGATAGAAGTCCATCTGCCACCACCAACCCACAGATGGTACCTTCACCCGAAGGTCTCACATACACTGAGCCACTCCCACAAACTCCGCCACCAGCCCCTGCTTCTGGCACTAGCTCTCAGGGCCAGAACCCCCCTGAGCAGCTAGATGCTATCCTCCAGAAATCCCTGCCTCTCATCACACCCATAATCACAGAAATTGTGATGAAAACCATTGATGAGAGGCTTCCCACACATATCCAACCTCTGGTGGAGGTTGCTGTTGCTAAAGCACTTGCTGAGAGTCAAACCCCAACCAATGCACCCAAAAAGGGGGAGACCTCAGTGCAAGTTAAGAGGAAGAGGGGAGGGAGGAGTTAGAAGTAGGTAGAAAGGAGGTGATTGAGAGGGAGAAGGTTCAGGAGACCAAGGGGAAGGGGAGGAGAGGGAGAGAGCTGAAAAAGAAGTGACTGGAATCCAAAAGGATTTCAGTGTCACTTAGCAAAAGAGAGGAGAGGTGAGGGAGAGAGGAGAGGTGAGGGAGAGAGGAGAGGTGAGGGAGAGTGCTGATCCTGAGCTAGCAAGGAGGAGGCTGATGCTGAGCATAGCCGTTCAATGGACTCTGTCATTGAACAGCTGTTCAGGCATGGCTTTGACAAGGACACTGCCTTGCTAGATCAAGAGATCAGGAACATGGAGAGAAGAGAGATTGAGTACCGATGGACTACTTATAGCCAAGAGGAAAGAAAGAAACTTGAGGCTATGAGTAGGTTCACTTCGAAGTACCTGGGCAGGCCAGTCCTTGATGTCAAGGCATGGAACAGGGACAGACTCTTGGCAATAACCACCAAGATCTGTTCGGCTGGTGATTTCATTAAGGGACTGGTCGCTGAGGCCCTCTCTGAAGCCGGTGCTGGGAACAGGACACTGCGAGTAAAACATACCAAACCAGCCCTTATCTCTAGGTTACTAGCAGTGCCTGCCAACATTCCCACACCAACAACCCAACCACAACCCACTAAACCAACCCCTTCACCATCAAAACCCGCAACCAATGATCCACCCTTGAAGAAGAAGAGAAGGGTGTTGAGGCTGCAAGAAGAAGAAGAAGAGGAGGATGAGGAGGACAGACTGCCCCTTTCAGCAGTCATTCCTCTACCAAAAGCCAAATCCCAAACCATCACTCCCACCTCACAGATGGACACTGTGAGGGTGAAGATAGAGGAAGAGGCACAGCAGCAGCTTCATGATGCTGAAATGCTTAAGTCAATTGACCAAGCATATGCTGCCTCTACCTCTATCATGAATATGAAGAAAGAAGATTTGAGACTCTTCACTCTCAAACAAACCTTCCAGTATAACAAAGAGAGAGTGAGGACTTGGCCTGATTCTAGGGTGGCTCACAGGATCACAAAGAAAGATATTCCTGTGAGATACAAGAGCCAGATGAAGAGGATTGTAGATGAAGAAATCACAGTGGCTCTTGTAGTAACACCCTGGGAAATTGTGGATGAATTCGAGAAAGCTTATAAGTCTAAGCAACCACCTGAAATGATGTTGGAGAACAGGATGGTTAGAAAAGGCTTAGTTTATAAGAAGCTTGAGAACTTCCACAAAGATGAGCTCAACTTGTTGCTAGAAGGCAGACATCCAGATGAATTTGCATATAAGCAAATCACAACAGTTGAGCTCAAGAATGGCAAACAGGTCAAGTTTGTCTCAGAGATGTACGGCCGTGAAGGATTGTTCGATGGTGGGGCTGAAGGCATGACCAAAGAAGAACAAATGATCTTTGTCCGAGCCTACACCAGAGAATCCTACAGGCTAGTACATGGGAGGTAGGTTTCATGGATGGGATAATAGCTCTGTGTCCAATTCCCAAACAGAGCTCCCATCCATACTTAGCCAAACAAATACCAGAAACCTTCTCCCAGGCTAGTGCTTATCAGGGTCAACTTCTGATCTGATCCAGAAGGAAATAGACCAATCTTTATGCCAACAATAAGTGGGACAACAAATAATTAGAGGTTTTGGCTGCATTGGTTCAGGGGGAGTTTGTTGGACCAAAAGAACCAATGAGCCAAGATCAGGAAAACCTCTAAGTCCCACATGACATCACAACAACTGCTGAAGACTCTCATCAGCTGTTCTGACAAAGTCTGAAGAATCAACAGCTGAAGTTCAAAGAACTGAAGTACAACATCTGAAGATCCCAAAGTACTGAAGACAAGTACTGAAGTCTAAAGTACTGATAAACACAAGTACTGAAGACTTCAAGTACTGAAGACAAGTGCTGAAGATCATAGTCTGAAGAACTGAAGAACTGATGAACAACTGCTGATGCACAAAGTCTGAAGACAACGACTGAAGACATCAGCTGATGACAACTACTGAAGTCATCAGCTGATGAATCATCTGAAGACCAAAGTCTGAAGACCAAAGTGCTGAAGTTTCAAAGTTTGTCATAACAGATGAAGTAGTCTTCTTCAGTTGTTGTGATGGTTTATTTTCTTTTCAGTAGTTTTATATTTTTCATTTCAGTAGTTTATACAACAGCTGAAGAGTTTGTTCTTTAGCTGTTATAGTTCAGTAGTTGTAAACGACTGAAGAGTTTGTTCTTCAGTCGTTGTAGTTTTCAGTAGTTTCCTTTTCAGTACTTGTAACAGATAGAACACTTAGGAAATTTTGTAAGAGGATGTCAGCTGTTGTGACATCTTCAGTAGTTGTGTACTATCAGTAGTTAGTTTAATAATTGTTTAATGTCAGTGGAATCTGACAACAGTATGGGTCATTTGCCTATAAAAGGGCAGTGACCTGAATGTATTCCACGCCGAAACATGTGAAATAAACGAATATTGTTCCTTCAAGGCAGAATTATTCTCTCTATATCTACTTTTGGTTTGCATGCAATATTCTTTATGTTCTTGCTTTAATTGCTAATATTCATGCTAAATCCGCTGCGAACACAATCTAATTGATCAAACTAGAGGCTGAGATCCTAACAGTCTTCTATTAAATTAACCGATAACATGATAACTGTAGCTGTGGTTACTTTCAAAAAGAAGAAGGCATGGGTTTAAGAAAGGACAATATATCTGCAATCTCACCGAACTATAACTCTCCAGAAGATTAATTCAGTCTCTCGTTCTTATCTAAGATATTTCTGTCTTCGGTTAAAAATAAATGATTTTGGTGTGATCGTGTGTGGTCTTTTTCTTTGAATTTTAGTTTCTCCTATTTTATTTTATTTATTTTATTTTATTTTTGTTTTATTCTATTTCTATTTGGTTTAAATTAATTTTTATAAATTTTAGGTTTTCTGCGAAATTATACTTTCGCATATAGTTTCGCTATGCGAAACTGCAGTTTCGCTAGACGAAACTGTAGCTTCGCTAACACTTTCGCACTGGGTCTTTCGCTCGTTTGTGCTTAGTGAAACTATAGTTTCGCTTTAGCGAAATTATAGTTTTACGCGAAACTATGACCGGCGAAAGTGATGATTCCTCAGCGAAACTACCAGATATTTATATGTCTCTATGAAACTAAATGGGTCATTTTCGTAGATTACACACTTCGTTTCACAAAAATAGGGTTTTCTTTGGTTTTCATATGGTTTCCTTCACAAATCATCGCATTTGTGTCTTTTGGTTCTGATTTTCCTTTGATTTCTCTTCAGAAGTGAGTTTCGAAATCAGGACTGTAGTATTTCTAGGTTTATTTCGTCCATTGTGACCGTATTTGATTGCGACTGTTGGGTAGGCTCGCAGTTCATTCTGCGAAACTACTCATCGTCCAGCGAAACTAAACGAAAGTTCTTCTAATTTCAGCGAAACTGTGTAGTTATGCTGTCCTAGCGAACCTAACAGTTTCGCCAAACAATACTTAGTTTTGCTGCGACGAAACTATTGTTTCGAGCAGTCGAAACTATCACTTTGTCATGCCGAAACTATCAGTTTCGGCTGACGAATTTGTCTCCATTCCTTGCCGAAACTATAATAATTTCAGCGAAACTATAGTTTCGCCTTAGCGAAACTATATTTTGTATTAAAAAATAAATAAATAAATAAATAAATAAATAAATAAATAATATATAAAAATATAAATAAAATAATAATAATGAGTTATTTTTATTTTTTTTATTATACATTTGTATATATCTTACTAACCTGCTCTGTTTGTTTTTTAGTTTTAAAATGGTAACTCTCAAGTTTGATGAGAGGAACTACATAACAGCCATATTAGATGACTCTCACCCTAAAGCAGCTGGATTCAAAGATTGTATTAGATGACTGCAGAGATCACCGATCGCATACGCTGTCTCACACTCCCCTACCATTTATGATCTGCATATTCGAGATTTCTGGCGTACCGCTGAGTACAATACAATGGGAGACTCAGAGAGGATCATTGCGAAAGTACTGGAGAGCGATGTGATTATTACTGAAGATATTATTTCAAGTGTACTGAGCTAGAAGAAGATACTGGAGAAGAAGTTGATCTAATTGATCAAGAGGTGTTTGATGCTTTTCGCTCTATGGGATATGAGGGTCCTCCTTTCGGGACCAGAAAGGAAATCAAAAAGTCCTTTCTGTCCAAGGAGTGGAGATACATAGCCCATGTGTTCATTATGTGCTTAGATCACCGTAAAGGTGGATCAGATGGGCTAAATCTGGATTGGGCGAAAGCAATAGCGATATGTTCCAGAGGGGAGAAGGCAAATATAGCCAGTTTGATATTTGATTGCATGGCTGAGAACGTAATGGCTCTTAAAAAGGACAAATGGCTGCTATATCCCAGATTCCTTCAGATGATAATAGACACCCAAATTCCCAACGTTCAGAGACATGAAGAAGTTAAGAGACTGGTGTCAATGAATACACGCATCTTTGCTGATTGTTGTGCAATCAAGCACGACTTCAGTGGAAAGATTACACATTTATGGGAGAACATGTATACACCTGATCGTTGGGCATACATCAGAAGGGTGATAGAGTCTGAAGGTAAACGTGCAGAGGAGACCAGACAAAAATAGTCTGAGAATGTGAAGAAAAGGAAGAGATATGCTAAAGAAAAGGATTACGTATTTGAAGATGAGGTAAATCAGATGGCGTCTCAGGCGAGGGCCGCGAAGGAGAAGTGAACGAAGAAGAAGTCTGATACTAGGGAATTTGAGAGGAGAACTAAACAGAAACATCAAACCTTTTCTGAGCCTCCATAAACAGAGAAATGGGCAAGTCTAGATGAGGATGTAATCAGAAATCTCAACACCTCTCTTTCCAACAAACGAAGTATGATCAAGACGAAGCTGATGAACCAGGAGTTAAGGGAGAAACAAAAGGATGAGATGCTGGAGGGAATGACAAGATGTTGGTTGATCAAAATAAACTGATCAAGAGATTACTGGAGGAGGTGAATGAATTAAAAACTGCTGCCGGCCTGCCCAATTAGCTAATTCAACCTGAGTTAGATGATCTGACTAATACTTCAAAGTACCCATTTCTGAATGTGGGTACTTCATCCAGGGCAGGAGAGGGCACATCTGGTGCAGGTGTTGATGAAGCTGGTGGATTGGGAAAGAGGACTGAGGAACCACATGATGAAAATGTGAGCATGTTGAAGAAGTGATAGAGGCTAGATTTTTGATATGGGAATTAATCTTGGTGATTTTACTGAAGAAGAGAGTATGGGAAAACAGACTGAAGCTTCTAAGCAACCAATTGAAAAGGGCTTGGTGGATGAGGAGGAAGAGGATGAGCAACTAGTTGATTATGATTCAGAGCCTGAATACTATGAGGTGGATGAAAGGCCACTAATATATGTGATTAAGAAAGGCAAAAATGAGAATGATGTTATCGAGATAGAGAAGACTGACTGGTTTGTGAAGGAGAAAGAGCCCGAAGAGGTGACTCCCCTGTTCCAAAATATGGAAGGGTTGAGCAAGAAGGAGGCTGATAAGAGAATAATCAGCTGAAAGTATCACCTTGACCTCAAGTTGTACATGATTAAGAGGAGAGGGGGTGGGATTACATACTTACACAAGAGGAAGGCGTTCAAGACCTTGCCTAGGTGGGATTTAAGAAGGTTGGCATCCTTTCCTCTGCTTGAAGCTCATCTGAGTGAAATAGCCAAGCTGCTAGAGAAAGAGATTAAAATGGACTGAATGATAACTTTGAGGCATTTAGGTATATGAAGGCTGAGAGGAAGAGGTCAAAGAAAGATAAGGATTGGGTGACGGGCAAAGGGAAGATGGTGCTAAGCATGAAGCCACCGAAAACCATTCATAGAGTGCAATTGGTAGATCCTTCACCCCCATGTCTATAAGGATTTGAGAAGTGGTTTTATGATAACCAAACGGGGGTGGCGGTGATTAGAGTGAAGGGTGGTATAGAACACAGAATCTTTGACCCTATGGAGATTTTTGGATTCTCAGATGAGGACCTGCTCATACTATGTGAGAATCATATCAACGTAGGAGCAGGAGAAGAGACTAGGAAGGAGGCAAGCCTGTTCATGATAGTAGCCAACAAGGTTAGAGGTGTGAGGGCTGAAGTAAAGAAGCTGGCAGAGAAAGTAAGGGCTAAAGATGATCTGAACATGGATATCCGGGACTTGACTAAGAAATTTGCACAAGCTAGTGCTCGTCCCGAAGGAGCTGCTGATGTCGGAGGTGACCAAGGTGGATCAAGTGCTGAAGCTCAACAAAGGAAATCTGCAGGAGCTGAGACAGAGACATCAGGTGCATGAGCAAGGGATGCTGGAGCTGAATAAAGATATCAAGACAGGCGGAGTCGATGAGATCCAACCTAGGGGAGTATTGAAGATCCAGTATAGGTTGGACTCACCTTAGATTAGTATTTGTTTACATTTCTATGTAATAGGTCTTATGTTAGATTACTTTGTAAGTTGTTTAGTTTATTTGTCTATTTTAGTAAACCAGTGAAACTGTGAGCGAAACTGTAGTTTCGCTCACAGTCAGCTGTAAGTTCTCCCGGCCGAGACTGCAGTTTCGGCCGGGCGAAACTATAGTTTCGGCAGCATAGTTTCGCCTCTAGCGAAACTATCTGCGAAACTACATCTGCTATATATAGATTTCATTTTGTTCATTGTTGGGTATCTTTGCAAAAACCCTAATCGATTATTTCTGTTGCAAGAGGCTATTGTAAGCTGATTCTTATTGAATATATTGAGCTTATCTTATTTCATTGGTATTGTTGCTTATTGAATCATCTTTGAATACATTTTGGTATTCTTTGTTCTTCAAATCTTTGTGTGTGTTATTTGTTTATGGTATTAAATGATTCAAACCATCTTCTGCACTGAAAAACTGATCAAATGGACCAACATTTTGTCCATACAAGAACGTGTCTATAAAAATCATACATTTTATCTATACAAGGATCATACATTGTGTCCATACAAGGACCCTTCATGAAGGAGATAATAACCATTCATACAAGTAGAATAGTATGAAACTGTCATATTATTACAAACCATAACCCTTCATGCGTATATGACATATGGCTAATTACATAATCATTTGCGCGACAACACAAACTCAAGAGGGTGAAAAACCTAGATACGAGACAGAGAAGACCAAGATAACAATTCCCAATATAGAACACAATTCACATGGTAAGACCCCATGCATCGAACACAATTCACATGTGCTTTGAGACTACGATGGAGAAAATGATAATCGTTTTGATTTAGACATTGCAAGCACTAAAACTCTCACTTTAGGATTTATTTGAAACGTTAAGGAAAGACAAATGCTGAAAAACTAAATCGGATGTATGCACAAGTCAAGAGCGTCACATCTCCCGCGAGCTACTTTTAGTTGATGATCAATACAATAAAGTTGGTGTAGTTTAAGCATAACGTGGTGAAGAATCAGCCCCGTCCAACTCTTTATATGATTTGATTATCAAAAGCAAACGTAAAAGCTGGCAATCATATGAAAAGGGTAAGATGTTTGTGAGATGGATGTATTGCTTAGGAATAGTTGGATGTTTAAGTGGGTGCTTGTAGGTTTCTTCACTGCAGATGTTATATACTCAGAACACCTATCAGCTTCATTTTTTAAACAAAACCCAACAGATTATATAAATTAAATGGATTAAAAGGACTATTTACGAAGTTAATAATCATTCTGGGATATCATTATTCAACCTTTAACTAATATGCTGACACTAAAATGCAGCTGTGACTGTCCCCCCTAGAAGTTAACATCCGGTAGAAGTCACAAATGAGCCCGTTTGCATACGACACATCTAGAAGAATAAAAGACCATCTATAACATTGAAGGAAATCCTCCAGCAACCACAATAGTCTCTCCCGTTATATAAGAAGCATCGTCAGAAGTTAAGAAAGCGGTGGCTGCAGCCATGTCTTCAGTTGTCCCAAGTCTTTTGATTCTTGTCATTTTTTCCAGGGACTTTCTATAAAGGGTATTCAGACATTTTATCAAAGGTCATACGCGCATGTACAATCAAATTTACAAAGGCACGATTGAAGTAGAAGACGCTTACCATGGTTTCATTGCTGGTAACGACTGAAGCAAAGTGTGTAGGTACAGGCCCAGGAACCACACAGTTAACACGGATACATGGGGCCAACTCAGTTGCAAGAGCCTAAACAGATACCACACGGACATATGTTTCATACAAATTATTATTGACAGATGCTAAAGAAGACAATGATACCTTGGTAAGACCGAGAAGAGCGGTCTTTGTGACACATACATGGCCATCCTGTTTGTCAAGTGCTGATTCTTTAGTTTTTAGAATGCCATCAACTGAGGGATTAACAGCAGCATTTGACACGATTATGTCTATTTTCCCATATTTCTGTACGCATAAACAAAGTAACAATCAGACATAGCTACATAATACAACCACCTTTAAAGGATAGGGAAAAACAATTGCTTCATTCCCAAAATGAAAGTTGTCGAATTCGAAAGTGGAATATAAGAATACGGGTCAAAATTCATCCTAACCTGAACTGTCTGTACAATGAGATTCTTTTCTGTTGTGCATTAGAAACATGGCATACCAACCCCAATACTTCAATTCCTTGTGCTTTGAGCTTTTCAACCGCCTCATCAACATTTCTCTATAATAAATGTTTCATCTTTAGACAAAATTTGATTTTTCAACTCACACAAATTTCAATAAACGAAAATAAAACAGATTAAACCTACATCCAACTCATGCTAAGAAAGAGAATTAAAAGCACATGTAAGCTTAAAGTTAACCTTTCAAGGGGTGGGGCAGTGGTAAGCGACTGAATTCAATTTTCTGTTGCGTCCAGGATCATAGGATCATATGTTACATATTGGAGTGATCAAAATGAGCACGCACGTAATTTGTGCACGGACTCTTGAACACGAAACGCAGGAATGAAACAATAAAAAGCACACAAACACATTATATAATATCATACATGTGCAGAACATATGTGGACATTTATACCCATAGATTTTGGCGGTTAAATGACTTACTTTAACTATCCTAACTACTAAACAATTATCCTGCAGTTTGACTTTTCACTTTGACTTTCTAATTTCTCGATTATTAACATTCCAACATTTCATTGTTTTCCTCAACTTCTTATAGTTGCCAAAAATGTCAGTTTAAAGTTGTTGTTTCAAAACCGAAACAGTACAGCATAACATGTTTAAACACTCAATCTAACGAAAGTGCAAACATGTAGTAATCAATATGATGCTCCATAATCAACTATCCCAGATTTGTGGTAATGAAACATAATCTATGCGTGTTTTAGAAGAAATACAAAATCAATTGCTGAAATCAGATAATTCCATACTTCACCCAAAACAATCAGATATTGATAATTAAAGAACACAAAGAACCTGTTTGCGTGGAGAGATAACGACAGAGGCGCCTTCTAAGCCAAGGCGTTGAGCGATACTGAAGCATATGCCTTGAGTTGAAGCTGTAACAATCACAACTTTTCCCTTGAATCTTCCTCCAATCTTTGATTTCTCCATTTTTCATCGATTGATCGCTTGTTGCACAATTTGGAGGATTACTGTATCAACGGCTACTGATGAAGAGTTTGAAAGGTCCCACTCCCACATCCTCACTAGAGCTGCAAAGGAATCAAAACTTTTAGCGCGAAAAAACTAAAACAAAATTTCATCTACCACTAATTTTGTCATCTTTATTAATATTGTATATCACGAAGTTTGTCTTCTTTTTCTTGATTGTAGCATAATATTTTTGCAATTGTTAATGATTCATTGTATATCACAAAGTTTGTCTTCTTTTTCTTGATTGTAGCAGATTTTGCAATTGTTAATGATTCTCTTATATATCCTTTGAAATATATATGTATGTTTTAAGAACTTTTAACGTGGCATGTTATTATTAGTTTTATATGTGAATATAAAAAATCTACGTGCTTTCAAGATTGAATTGGAAAAAAATTTCAATGCTACATTTTATATATATATATATATATATATATATATATATATATATATATATATATATATATATATATATATATATATATATATATATATATATATAGGGTTAGGATCATTACAGAACCACTTTTTATTTTCAAAACTACAGAACCATTGATTTACATAAATGTATATTAAGTCTGGTAATACTTGACATGTTTTACATATGTGTATATCAGACATGAACAATAAACTATAAAACAACAACTAAATATCACCAGGTTTAACTTACATCTATGTAAACCAGTGGTTTATAATTTACATTTATGTAAGTTAATGGTTCTTTGGTTCTGAAAAAAAATGGTTCTGTAATGATCCTGATCCTATATATATATATATATATATATATATATATATATATATATATATATATATATATAGGGTTAAGATCATTACAGAACCACTTTTTATTTTCAGAACTACAGAACCATTGATTACATAAATGTATATTAAGTCTGGTAATACTTGACCTGTTTTACATATGTGTATATCAGACATGAACAATAAACTATAAAAAAAACAACTAAATATCACCAGGTTTAACTTATATCTATGTAAACCAATGTTTATTGCAGGATCGATTATGGGTCACTCAACAGATGGTTTTTCTCTCAAACTCACCTAGAATCAATACTCAGCAAAATGCTTATAAAGAGTTGATCACAATATAACAAGTAACTGTAAGTAAATGAACACAGGATGTAAATTTTCAAGGTACTTTCATATATTGCTTCTCAACTCAAAGGATTACAAGACTCTTGGACTCAAATCGCTTATCTAAAGAGTTACAAGGAGAAGATATATATAATACTACCTACAGCCGGATATACTTTGATACCAGCTGGACACCTCTAACCTTACATCTATACTACAAGACTCTAGGTGAGGTCTTTCAGACATTTTACCTGAGAGTTGGCAGTCAGGACATGTCCCTGACTTACCTTTTGTCACCAACTAAAGTTGGTAACATGTACTATCATAAAAAGGTAAACAGTAGAATAAAGTATGGTTAACAATATGACTCTTTAGGAAGATGCCATGTTGTATCAGAGGTCTGCAGCGGACTGTCAGGGACCATACTTTTATCTGCTGGTCATAGCAATGTCTTCCGAAGGATAAAATGCTTCGGAAGAATAACTTCTTCCGAAGCCACTTATACTTCGAAAGACTGCTTCTTCCGAGGCTTGGAGTCTTCTTTATCTTCGGAAGCAGACTTTGTCTTCAGCTCTTTCATCAGACTTTGTCTTCGGAAGCTCAGATTTTGTCTTCGGAAGCTCAGACTTTGTCTTCAGCTCTTTCATCAGACTTTGTCTTCGGAAGCTCAGACTTTGTCTTCGGAAGCTCAGACTTTGTCTTCAGCTCTTTCATCAGACTTTGTCTTTGGAAGCTCAGACTTTGTCTTCGGAAGATAGTCTTCAGCTGTTGTTCTTCAGATTCTCGGAAGATCTGTTGCTTAGCTTCTGAAGCCCTTAAATGTAGCACCAACATGACTATGTGAAGTGATTTTGGTTGCACCAGCCTTGTCATGACCTAACAAACTCCCCCTTAGGCTGATGCTACCAAACTTCACTTCCCTCTTCTTCTCAAAGCTCTCAGCACCATTGACAGTAAGTGTTTATCAGTGTCTTCATTCTTTCCTGATGTGGTGCTGAGAATCTTGTACAAATCCTTGGTAGACAAAACCTCTACTCTGTCACCTGGATTATATGTACACTTTGTTGTGGTCCTCTGAAAAGAGTAGTGATGGGAACTATAGTCATATTCCCATCTAACTATTGGTTCCAATTCAGGACCTTATGCAAGGCTGGGAACTATAGTCATATTCCCATCTAACTATAGTGATATTCCCATCTAAGGGGGAATTGTTGGGTCATGACAAGGCTGGTGCAACCAAAACCACTTCACATAGTCATGTTGGTGCTACATTCAAGGGCTTCCGAAGCTAAGCAAGAGATCTTTCGAGAGTCTGAAGAAAACAGCTGAAGACTATCTTCCGAAGACAAAGTCTGAGCTTCCGAAGACAAAGTCTGATGAAAGAGCTGAAGACAAAGTCTGAGCTTCCGAAGAAAAAGTCTGAGCTTCCGAAAACAAAGTCTGATGAAAGAGTTGAAGACAAAGTCTGAGCTTCCGAAGACAAAATCTGAGCTTCCGAAGACAAAGTCTGATGAAAGAGCTGAAGACAAAGTCTGCTTCCGAAGACAAAGAAGGCTCCAAGCCTCGGAAGAAGCAGTCTTCCGAAGTATAAGTGGCTTCGGAAGAAGTTATTCTTCCAAAGCATTTTATCCTTCGAAAGACATTGCTATGACCAGCGTATAAATGTATGGTCCCTGATAGTCCGCTGCAGACCTCTGATACAACAAGGCATCTTCCTAAAGAGCCATATTGTTGACCATACTTTATTCTACTGTTCACCTTTTTATGATAGTATATGTTACCAACTTTAGTTGGTGACAAAAGGTAAGTCAGGGACATGTCCTGACTACCAACTCTCAGGCAAAATGTCTGAAAGACCTCACCTAGAGTCTTGTAGTATAGATGTAAGGTTAGAGGTGTCCAGCTGGTATTAAAGTATATCCGGCTGTAGGTAGTATTATATATATCTTCTCCTTGTAACTCTTTAGATAAGCGATTTGAGTCCAAGAGTCTTGTAATCCTTTGAGTTGAGAAGCAATATATGAAAGTACCTTGAAAATTTACATCCTGTGTTCATTTACTTACAGTTACTTGTTATATTGTGATCAACTCTTTATAAGACTTTTGCTGAGTATTGATTCTAGGTGAGTTTGAGAGAAAAACCATCTGTTGAGTGACCCATAATCGATCCTGCATTTATGATTTACATTTATGTAAGTCAATGGTTCTTTTGGTTCTGAAAATAAAAAAATGGTTCTGTAATGATCCTGATCCTATATATATATATATATATATATATATATATATATATATATATATATATATATATATATATATGAAAAGTTTCCGGTACAAAGTGATTAATTCATGCGTAGTGTACGAAGTGATAACAACCATTAAAGCGATATCTGTATCTATCTATATATATATATATATCTATATCTATATCTATATATATATATCTATATCTATATCTATATCTATCTATCTATATATATATATGTATATATATATATATCTATATATATATATGTATATGTATATTATATATATATATATATATATATATATATATATATATAATCTATATATATATATATCTATATATATACATATACATATACATATATATATATACACACACACACACACACACACATATATATATATATATATTATATACATATATATATATATATATACATATATATATATATGTGTGAATCATGATAAGGCTGGTGCAACAAAAACTACTTCACATAGTCATTTTTTTGGTACTACATTCAAAGGCTTCCGAAGCTGAGCAAGAGATCTTCCGAAAGTCTGAAGAACAACAGCTGAAGATATCTACTGAAGGCAAAAGCTGAAGTCAACAGCTGAAGCCAACAGCTGAAGATATCTACTGAAGGCAAAATTGAAGTCAACTGCTGAAGACAACAGCTGAAGCCAACAGCTGAAGACTATCTTCCGAAGACAAAGTCTGAAAGCTTCCGAAGACAAAGTCTGATGAAAGAGCTGAAGACAAAGTCTGCTTCCGAAGACAAAGAAGACTCCAAGCCTCAGAAGAAGCAGTCTTCCGAAGAATAAGTGCCTTCGGAAGAAGTTATACTTCCGAAGCACTTTATCCTTCGGAAGACATTGCTATGTCCAGTAGATATAAGTATGGTCCCTGACAGTCCGCTGCAGACCTCTGATACAGCATGGCATCTTCCTAAAGAGCCATGTTGTTGACCATACTTTATTCTATTGTTCACCTTTTTATGATAGTACATGTTACCAACTTTAGTTGGTGACAAAAGGTAAGTCAGGGACATGTCCCGACTACCAACTCTCAGGCAAAATGTCTGAAAGACCTCACCTAGAGTCTTGTAGTATAGATGTAAGGTTAGAGGTGTCCAGCTGGTATCAAAGTATATCCGGCTGTAGGTAGTATTATATATATCTTCTCCTTGTAACTCATTAGACAAGCGATTTGAGTCCAAGAGTCTTGTAATCCTTTGAGTTGAGAGGCAATATATAAAAGTACCTTGAAAATTTACTTGCTGTATTATTTTCTTACTACTTGGTACTTGGTATATTGTGATCAACTCTTCATAGACTACTTGCTGAGTGTTATTCACAGTGAGTTGAGAGAAAAACCACCCATAGTCGATCCTGCAATTGGTATCAGAGCTCCAGGCTCTTGATTGTGAGATCTTACCATCCAAATCAACCTGTTTTTCACTCCTCACTACAAACCACTCACTCAAATGGCTGCTCTCTCCAAGGCTGATATGGAAACCGGTACCATGACCAAGTCCCCACTGATCACCCTGAAGACTTTGACACATGGTGTATCAGAATGGAAGGCTTCATCAAGTGTCAAGATTCAAGGATGTGGGACTCCATTGTCAATGGTCCTTTCATACCAAGCACCACTTCTGCCACTGGTAATCACATCATTCCAAAAGATGTTGATGATTACTCAGAAGAAGACAGGAAGAGAATAGAGCTGGATCAAAGGGCTATGACTTCTCTCCAAAGTGCTCTCCCCAACTCCGTCTACAGACGCTTCAAGAAGTGCAAAACTGCTAAAGATTTATGGGAAGCACTGAAGCTGATGTATGAAGGATCCAAGGAAACCCAAGAGAACAAGAAGGATCTCTTGAAGCAGCAGTTTGAGAACTTTACTTTCAAGGCTGGTGAGACCTTGACTCAACAATACTTCAGGTATGTTGAGCTAGTAGATACTCTGGAGGATATTGGAGTAGCTCTTGAGAATAGAGACATAGTTAGGAAGTTCATGTCTTCCCTTCCTAAACTATGGATACATTACTGTGTTGTAATCAAGAGAACTTCGGACCTTAAGACTCTTACTCTGACAGAGTTGTATGGTATCCTAAGTGCATTCCAGATGGAGATGAACATGCCGAACTCCTCTGGTCACTCCAATAACCACTAAGTTCAGCCCTTCATGTGGTTGAAAGGGAAATCACGGAACCATAACATCAGTTGCTGTGTTACCCTGACAACTCACACAGCGGACCTTACATTACTCTACTGAGACTCCAAAGTCTCAAAAGGTTCAACACAACTCCTCTCAGGATAGTTGTGCCTTTGTCTCTGGAAGTGGACACTCTGGTGATTTTCAATACTGCTTTGATGATCTTGAGAGCTTCAGTCCAGATGATGTGGAGTATATGGATATTGTCCAGCAGATGGCTCTTTTAACTTACAGAGCGAAGAAGTTCTTCAAAAGAACTGGAAGGCAATTCCCTCAAAACCCAGTCAACAGCAGGTTTGGGTTTGACAAAAGCAAAGCAAAGTGTTACAACTGCAACCAACTTGGTCACTTTCTAGGGAATGCAAGGCTCCCAAGAACAACCCGGGAACCCCACAGGCTTCCACACATCCCACTGCCTCAAAGCATGAAGAGAAGTCGACTGAAACAGCTGCTGTGGCTCAAGAAGTTGACTGGAGCTTCATGGTACAAGATGTGACTCCTGCTCAAGCACTCATGGCCGGAACAGATGATGATCAGGTATATGAACATCTTTGTACTGTTGCCTGTATTGCTAAAGTTAAACTTTATAAGGATTACATTTCAGAAATCAGATCTGAGGTTGAGTCTTTAAATGTGCTAAAATCTGATTTTAAGAGAGCTGAATCTGACTATCAAAAGAAATTGAGGAGTTAGAGAAAACTGTGTCTCTTTTAAAACATGAAAAGACTAATTATAAGACTCAAATTAGAGATCTGATATCCAAACTATCTGAGGTTCAAGCCCAGTTAGTCACAGCTGAGGCTCAGGCCAGGAAGCAAGCTATTGCTGAGCAAAGCTTCCAAACTATTTTTACATCAACCTCTCATTCCAAATTGTTTTATCAAAACAAAGAAGGGTTGGGAACCAATGAAATAGCTCCACCACACTCTTATGAGTCTATTAGACTACCTAGATATGGTACTGAAGAGCAAGAGGTTCCAACTGCTGACCCTTCTCCATTGGAACTAAAGGATGGGGCAAAAATAGTGGCCACCACAGGGGAGAAACAGGAGGATACACTCATATCCACCTGTGAAGACCAAATCCTAACCACCAAGGCAAGAAGAAGCAGAGCTAAAGCTGCTAGAAGGACTGCCAAGAAGGTTGGAGAGTCCAAGCTTGAGATCGACCCAAAGCAAAAGGGTGTCTTTATTTCTGCCGGATTTCAAGTGGTAGGTACTTCTGACTCAGGAAAGGAGTGTAATACCATCACTCGTGTCCTACTGAAGGATCAGAAGTTGAAAGGATAAGTTGCTGATAAAAAGAAGAAACCCAAGAAACAGCAACCTGCAAGTTCCTAGAAGACTAACATTGCCTGCATAATATGTGGTCTGCACAACCACATGGCTAAAGATTGTTACTACAATCCAGCAAGCACACATTATGCAAATAATGTTAGAAAAGAAGGAGTCAGAGAAGGTTTCTCAGTTGGACCACTTCAAAAGGTCCAAATGATGAAAAAGGGAAAGTTGGTCTCGGAAGCCAAGTTGCTTTCGAAAGAAACTACTTCTTCCGAAGGGAAAATGGCTTCGGAAGCCAAACCTTCTAAGGTTCGGAAGAACAAGAAGGCTCCCTTGAAACCATCTCAGAAGAAGACTACTTCGGAAGAAAAGGTGGTGAAGGCTTCTTTCGAAAAGAAAGAAACTTCGGAAGAAGGCCATGCTGCACAAGCTTCAACAAGCTCATCTTCAAAGATCAACCAAGGGATGGATTGGAAGATCAAGGAAGATGCTGCAGCCCAAACCTCTTCTTCAACAATGACCTCTATTGAACCCCAATGCATATCTTTTGGTTCAATTATGTCACTATCGTTGGAAGAGCCCAAGACCAGCAAGGCTTGGGCTTCCAAACAAAACTAACCATCTCATCTTATGTGCAGGGACGTCCATTTGACAAGAACCACAATGTCTGGATTGTAGATAGTGGATGCTCCAGGCACATGACAGGGAACAGATCTCTCATTCAACAATTCCAGAACTTTGATGGAGGGCCTGTCCAATTTGGAGGTGAGGCTGGAGGATATATTTCTGGCAGAGGAAGTATATCCAATGGCAGAATAAACATTGAAAAAGTTCACTTTGTCAAACAGCTTGAACACAATCTGTTAAGTGTTTCTCAATTCTGTGACCAGAAGCATCAGATGCTCTTCACAGAACATGAGTGCATTATCCTCAAACCAGGGATGACAATTCCTCCGGAATTGGTGCTTCTTAGATCTCCCAGGAAAGGGGATATGTACAAGCTGGATATGAACAATGCTTCTCCTATGGGTGAAGTATCATGCTTTCTTTCCAAAGCTGATAGTGATGAGTCAACACTATGGCATAAACGCATGTGTCATGTGAATTTTAAAACAATGAATAAATTGGCTAAAAATAACTTGGTACATGGTTTGCCTAAAAAGGAATTTTTCTGCAAAGATAACTGTGTTGCATGCCTAAAAGGGAAACAACACAGATCATCTCATAAATCCAAATGTGTTAACTCTATCACTACTCCATTACACTTATTGCACATGGATCTCTTTGGACCACAAGTATAATGAGCATTGGAAGGAAATCATACTGCCTTGTGATAGTTGATGATTTTACAAGATTTACATGGGTATTCTTTTTAAGAAGTAAAGATGAAACTGCTGAAACTTTAAAATCTTTTATTCTTAGAATAGAAAATCAAATTGATCACAAGGTTAAGATCATTAGAAGTGATCAAGGTACTGAGTTTAAGAACTTTGTTCTTGACTCATTTTGTGACTCAAAAGGGATTGCCAGACAATACAGTGCTCCCAGAACTCCTCAACAAAACGGTGTAGCTGAGAGGAGGAACAGGAGACTTATTGAGGCTGGACCATGTTAGCTGATTCAAAGCTGCCTCTAACATTCTAGACAGAGGTAGTCAGCACTGCATGCTATGTGCAGAATAGGGTTCTTGTAGTTAAGCCCCATGGAAAAACCCCTTATGAGTTATGGAACAAGAGGCCATCGTTCATTGGCTTTCTAAGGTCCTTTGGCTGCAGGTGTACCATACTTAACACAAAGGAAAACTTAGCAAAGTTTGCTGAGAAGTCGGATGATGCTATCTTTATTGGATACTCTTCTAGCTCTAAAGCCTATAGAGTATACAATATCAAGAATCAACAATTTGAGGAATCATCCAATATAGTTGTTAATGAGCACACTCCTTGTGTTAGGGGGAATGGACCTGAATATATCTTTGATTTAGAATTATTTCCAAACTATTCTAATCCATCTTGTGAGAATGTTTCAGCTGGAACAGGTGCTCAAGAGAATGCTGATGCTGATGCTGATGCAAGTCAACTGTTTGAGCTTCCCAGACCTCTTCCAAATTCTCCAAGAGCTGAAAGGCAACAAGCTTCAACCATTCACAGATCTGATAGTGTAACTATCTCCAGGAATGATGAAGCTTCAACAAGTGAATCACTTGATCAACCTCAAAGTTCTTCAGGTGATCCATTACAACACCAGGTTGAGGGAAGTAGTATTCTAAAGGAACATGCAACTATTAATCCTACTCCACAACCAACCATTGATGATGTTTCTCAATCATTTAATCAGTCCTCATTGAATGACTTTGAAACAGCAGTTGGACAGAGTGATCCAGTTCCTGATCAGAATTTGTCTAACCTAGACTTATCTCTACAACTGGAAGTGATTCCTCGTCTTAGGATTCACAACACTCATCTAACTGAGAACATCATAAGGAATGTCTCTGAGGGTGTGAGAACAAGAGGACAAACTCATCATGGGAATATCTGCTTGTATTCATGCTTCTTGTCTCAGATGGAACCAAAGAAGGTAGAAGATGCCTTAAAGGATAGTAGTTGGGTTGAATCGATACAGGAGGAGCTGCTTCAATTCAGAAGACAAAAGGTCTGGAATCTATGCCCACTACCATCTGGTCAAGTACCCATAGGCACTAAATGGGTGTTTAGGAACAAGAAAGATGATAGAGGCTTGATTATCAAGAACAAGGGAAGACTAGTAGTTCAAGGATACACCCAGGAGGAAGGAATCGATTATACTGATGTCTTTGCACCTGTTGCAAGACTTGAGGCAGTTAGGATCTTCTTTGCTTATGCTGCATCCAAGAACTTCACAGTCTACCAACTTGATGTCAAGTGTGCTTTTCTATATGGGGATATAGATAGGGAAATCTATGTATGTCAACCTCCAGGATTTGAAGACCCACAGCACCCCAACTATGTGTGCAAACTAGATAAAGCTCTATATGGGCTGCACCAAGCACCTAGGCTGTGGTATGAGACCTTGTCTCAGTTTCTCCTGAAGAATGGATACACTAGAGGTACCATTGACAAGACTCTTTTCATCTGAAAGAGTGGAGAAGACATTTTGCTTGTACAAGTCTACGTTGATGACATCATATTTGGTTCTTCAAACGACCAAATGTGCAAGGACTTTGAAAGCATAATGAAGCAGAAGTTTGAGATGAGTTCCATGCGAAAAATGGACTTTTTCCTTGGAATTCAGGTGAAACAGATGAAGGAAGGGTTCTTCATAAGTCAATCTAAGTATGTCTCAGACATCTTAGATAGATTTGAAATGAAGGATTGTAAACCAGCCAAGACACCCATACCCAGAAACCATAATCTTTGCCCTGACCTTGAGGGGGAGGATACTGATCAACATCAGTATAGAGCAATCATTGGTTCTCTGATGTATCTCACTGCTAGTAGACCAGATATCATGTTTGCCACATGCATTTGTGCAAGATATCAGGCTGCTCCAAAGGTGTCTCACCTAGCTGCTGCAAAGAGGATCCTCAGATACAAAGGAGCACCTAAACTAATCCAAGAAATAGTGATTTCAATCTCTATGGATACTCTGACAGTGACTATGGTGGCTGCAACATTGACAAGAAATCAACATCAGGAGGATGTCTTTCTTGGTGGAAGGATTATCTCATGGCAATGTAAGAAACAATCCTGTGTCTCTACATCAACTGCTGAAGCTGAATACATGCTGCTGCTAGCTGCTGAACTGCTATGGATTCAAAATCAGATGTTAGACTATGGATTCAACTACTCCTATCCATAATGACAACAATAGTGCTATCTCCATTACTTAGAATCCGGTAAAGCACTCAAAGACAAAGCACATCGATATCAGGTATCATTTCATTAGAGATATTCATGAGAAACATCTGATCAAGTTAATCAAAGTTGACTCAAATGAACAATATGCTGATTTGTTCATAAAGGCATTTGATGAACAAAGATTTAAGTATCTCATATCAGCTATTGGGATGATAAATATTGATTAACTACCTCTTTTGAAAAAGGTTTTTAAATGTGTAATGTCTTGTGTCAATACAATTTAAGCCCTGTTACAAAAGATCTTTAAATTATTCTAAGTGTAAATTCCTTCCGAAGAGTAACTAACTCTTGGAAGATATTCTTGAATATCTTCCGAAGCCAAAATTCCTCAATGGAAATTGTCTTTTCGGAAGAGTTTTCGGTCTCGGAAGAAGCGATTGATTTTACACCAGATCTACTTCCGAACCTTATAAAACTCTCCATTCGGAAAGATAACTTTACCTTCGGAAGCAATACTTTGCTTTGGAAGAGAAAGTACCTTCAAAAGACCATTTTACCTTCAGAAGCAATGCCTTGCTTCGGAAGAGAAATTGACTTCGGAAGACAATTACCTTCGGAAATGTTTTACATTCGGAAGTAAAGGTTTTTATATGTAACGGATATCTTTTGGGCCCCACTCTGTAAAAAGTAAAGATTTTGTCCATGATGGTCAGATTATTTAAAATTATCCTTACCGCCACTATCATTTCTCCGCCGTAAACCACCATACCACCCACAGTAACCTCAAACAGTTACCCTATTACCGCCACTACCATAATTCACCCCCTTTTAAATAATCTTGGCTGATCAATTTATCTTCTTTTACCAATTTACTGCCCTAACTATTCCCTTCACTGTCAAACCTGCAATTTCACCCAAATTTCAAGCTTACCTTTTCTTCAATGGCGCTAAACCCTCAACACAACCAAGTCGCATTACTTGATTCGTCAAGGGATGCCGACTTCACCCAAATCATCACCTTTCTTACCGAATCCACATACCTCACTGCACTTACAGTTAACCCCACCGTATACTCCAACCATATGTCCGAATTCTGGAGCAACGGTCAAACTGTAGTTCTGAATGGGGTTCGAGTCCTGAGGACCCGCATTTGTGGCCAAGAGTTGGTCATCACTGAACAGCTCATCAGGGAGCATCTCGAGCTCCATGATGATGGGGCTCCTACTGAGTTCCCCAAAGAAGACTTGGAAGGCACCTATATCCTCATGGGATATGGAGGGGATGTAAGCAGGTCTACCGTCTACAAGTTTAACTTCTCTTATAATTGGAAGTTCCTGCTACACATTATCCTACACTGCCTCTCCAACAAATCAGGGGGTTGGATCAAATCCCATACAAACTAGGATGCCTAGTTCATGGGTTGGTGAGAGGTCTCCGATTCAACTACTCACGATTTTGTTGACCAACCTTATCAGCAATCTGAGCAGGGATACATTCTTCATGTACCCCAGATTTATTCAACACTTAATCAACTGTGAGCTGGAACCAAGAAAGCTTGTCTGCGTAGCTGCTCTTACTGTTCCACAAATGAGGCCTACCATCTTCAAAATACTGGAGAAGGTTTCCATCAACTTCATTGGAAGGTACACTCCATTACCTCCAGAGATGACTGAGCGCATAGCTCCTGGTGACATCCCTGTTATCCCCACAGGTGATGAACCCACACCAGCAACCTCCACCACAATGCCAAAATCTTCTTTACCCATCAAAGCTACATACTAGAGACGACCCAAACGAACCCTTGTTCAATCTACTCTGATTGAACAAGCTCCTTCTGTTCACACCCAAAGGCTAGAGTGGAATCATGGGCTCCCATTCAGTCCGAGGTCACACCATCCTTCACATTTGACCTCAATGTGGGTTTTGAGCCTCCTCAGTCTCAAACCCAAGAGCCCGAACCCCAAGCCTTAAGCCCACAGGGTGAGTCTCTACACTCCCCTGTGCAGCCTTCTAGGGATAGCCCCACCAAAGGCTCAATGCCTGTAGACTTGATCTAGGTCCCGGGTCAGTAGGTTTAACTTCCCTATCTTTCACTGACCTTTTACTCCGCACTGATGAAGAGATTACATCTCTCCATGGCCATGAAGTTGATCTACCACACCCTCTAAAAGATCAACAGAGCCAAGAGGGATCCCTTGTCTCTAGCCCCCATCAGCAACCAATTACTGAGGTGAGTCCCACTGATGTGGAGGGGACTCATGTAGGCTCAGCTGCCACTACTCAGAGTCTCTCATTGAGCTCTCAAGACAGTGGTAACATAATTAGGACTGAGTCTACGGCAACTTTGCCCATTGACATCTCTGAAAGAGATGACTCTAAGCAAAGGAAACCAGGGTGCCAAGAAGCCACATCTGGTGGTGAGACTGAGCATACTAGGTATGTTTTCTCATCTCCCCGTGATTCTTCTCATGAAGATGAGGGAAGTATACAACTAACACTTCAGTACTTGCGTTCTAAGGTCTCCAACCTGGAATCACAGGTGAGGATCTTAGAATCAAGGACTGCCACTCAGCAACTTGAGATTAACACTCTCAAGGCTAAACTAGCTGAGAAACAGACGGAGAGGTCTGTTAGGCATGTACCAATTCAGGTCTCACTGACTTCTTCCTCTAGCTGATCTAGCTCTCAAGATGATGCTACCAAAAAGGGGGAGAAAGTTCAGAGACAAATACTTGAGGAACCACAGACCCAATCCCTTACTTCCCAACTCATCACACTACCCGAGTCATCTCAATCTTTTCTAGAGATTGACTCAAAGATGCTTCAAGATCTCTACAGACTTTTCATAAAGTTTGTATTGAGATCCTCCCTAGAACAGCCCAGCCCCGACACCACACTCATATATTTTGGGGCTGAGGAGCTTCAAAGACTGACTGCACCTTCTACCACTGTGGAAGAAGTTGGTCAACCTAAGGTCCACATGGAACCTGAGATTAGCTTCGAAGGGGAAATGGGGACTGATGGCCTAGCAACTGAAACAGTTGGGACAGAACCTGCAGCAGTCTCATCTTCCGAAGCTCAAGCTGAAGCTTCTGAAGCTGACATGGAAGCCTCAGAAGAACAAGAAAAGTCTTCCGAGGCCGAAATAGAAGCTGCGGAAGGCTTATTCCAGATGTCCGAGGAACTGACCATCACAGATGTTATTGCTGAAATAGCATCTGAGGTGAGCAGGGAGGACATTTCTGACATTCCTCCAACCCAAACACCAGCTGAACCTCTCTCTCAATCACAACCCTCCATCCAAGAACCACCACAGTCAAGCATTGCCAAAGACAAAGGAAAAAGAAAATTGACTGTGGAAGAGCTTCAGGAGGAGGAGAGGATTGAGAAACTCAAAAAGAAAGGTAGGTTTCCTACTGAAAAGCTTCTAGCTGCTAGTTCTAAGGCAGCTGCAACCAATCAGGAAGAGATCAACCAAAAGAGAAGGACAACACTCATTGACCAGCTCATCAGCCTAGGAGCTGCCAATGAGGAGATACTCCTGCTACCACTAGAGGAGTTGGTGACTTTGGAGAGGTCAACCAGGCTAAAACAACAAGAAGAAGCCAGGTTGACCTTGGAGAGGGAAGAAGAAGAGAGAAGGGAGGCAGCCCTAAAGCTGAGAGAGGATAGGATCAAATTACTACTCTCAAGAGGCTTCAGTCTTCCTGAACTGTCTCCACATGATGATGACATGATCCAGCTGCTCCACAACAAAGAGCAGGATCAAATGGAGAATGAAAGGAAGAAGGCTGCTGGGGAGAAGTTGAGGGAAAAGAAGAGGAAGGAAGAAGAGAAGGGGGTCACTGCCGCCAAGAAGTCAAATGACAAAGCCTGGATGAAAGACTATCTCCGGGCTCATGGCTTCTCTGGTAGGCAGGTGGGACCTATGTCCGAAAGGACACTCCAGCGGATAGTCAGTGAAATTAAAGCTGACATCCGTTTGGGGAAAAGGAAGGAGATGTACAGGAGGGTAAAGGGAATGGTCTTCATCCCAGCCACTCAACCACAGCCAACCCCTAAACCACAACCCACACCAGAACCAACTCCTTTTCCCATCAAAACCGAACCCATTGATGAAACCTTCACCCCTCAACTCACAACTCTACCCAAACCTACCACTTCACCTCAACCACCCACACTCCCCATCCTAAAACCCAAGACACAACCCAAAACCACTAAACCTAAGCCTACCCAACAAAAACCAAGATCATCACCTCAGCCTCCTCAACATCACTCCTTTGAGGAAATAAAGGAGTTCAAGACAAGGCTCATCAACTGCACCATTTTGAGCAGCATCTCCTGTGAGGGAGACCTTATCAACATCACCTATGTTGATAACTCTTCAAGCTCCCTCACCCTAGGCCAATTTCTTGAGTTGCCTAGAGACACTTTGGGCCAGGCTGCAAGACTTCTTGGTCTCAACTCTGATACCCTCAATGCTGAGGAGAAGATACTAAGAAGGAGACTGGTGACTCTACTGGATACAAGGAAAGAGGACAGGATTTCTATTCAATCTCCTGGGCCTAAGAATGCTATAATCCAGTGGAGGTTCGATGAACCTTCTCACAACTTTGTTGTGGAAAGGGAGAATGGTGAAACCAACAGGCTCAATGCCACTTCTCTCCTGCATCTCAGCAGATTTGATCTTGCTGAGAAGCCATTCTCCAATCCCTCCAACTCTGAGACTGCTGCACACATCAGAAATCACATCAGCGGTCTCCACTTGGCTGAATAAAGTAGAAGAGCCAAGATTGAAGAAGAGTTGAAGCTGAAAAGAGCGGAAGACAAGGAAAGACCAACCACCAAAGGCACAGCCTTTCTACAGATGGTGGAAGGTCCTGAATTGGAACCAATAGTTAGATGGGAATATGACTATAGTTCCCATCAACTAACTCTCTTCAGAGGGCCACAACAAAGGGTACATATAATCCAAGGAGACAGAGTGGAGGTTTTGTCTACCAAGGATCTGTACAAGATTCTCAGCACCACATCAGGAAAGAATGAAGACACTAATAAACACCTACTTTCCATAGTGCTGAGAACTTTGAGAAGAAGAGGGAAGTGAAGTTTTGGTAGCATCAGCCTAGGGGGAGTTTGTTGAATCATGATAAGGCTGGTGCAACCAAAACTACTTCACATAGTCATTTTTTGGTACTACATTCAAAGGCTTCCGAAGCTGAGCAAGAGATCTTTCGAAAGTCTGAAGAACAACAGCTGAAGATATCTACTGAAGGCAAAAGCTGAAGTCAACAGCTAAAGCCAACAGCTGAAGATATCTACTGAAGGCAAAAGCTGAAGTCAACTGCTGAAGACAACAGCTGAAGCCAACAACTGAAGACTATCTTCCGAAGACAAAGTCTGAAAGCTTCCGAAGACAAAGTCTGAAAGAGCTGAAGACAAAGTCGAAAAGCTTCCGAAGACAAACTCTGATGAAAGAGCTGAAGACAAAGTCTGCTTCCGAAGACAAAGAAGACTCCAAGCCTCAGAAGAAGCATTCTTCCGAAGAATAAGTGCCTTCGGAAGAAGTTATACTTCCGAAGCACTTTATCCTTCGGAAGACATTGCTATGTCCAGTAGATATAAGTATGGTCCCTGATAGTCCGCTGCAGACCTCTGATACAGCATGGCATCTTCCTAAAGAGCCATGTTGTTGACCATACTTTATTCTACTATTCACCTTTTTTTGATAGTACATGTTACCAACTTTAGTTGGTGACAAAAGGTAAGTCAGGGACATGTCCTGACTACCAACTCTCAGGCAAAATGTCTGAAAGACCTCACCTAGAGTCTTGTAGTATAGATGTAAGGTTAGAGGTGTCCACCTGGTATCAAAGTATATCCGGCTGTAGGTAGTATTATATATATCTTCTCCTTGTAACTCATTAGACAAGCGATTTGAGTCCAAGAGTCTTGTAATCCTTTGAGTTGAGAGGCAATATATAAAAGTACCTTGAAAATTTACTTGCTGTGTTTATTTTCTTACTACTTGCTACTTGGTATATTGTGATCAACTCTTCATAGACTACTTGCTGAGTGTTATTCACAGTGAGTTGAGAGAAAAACCACCCATAGTCGATCCTGCAATATGTATATATACATATACATATATATATATACATATGTATATATATATATATATATATATACATATATATATATACATATATATATGTATATATATATATATCTAGATATATGTATATATATATATATATATCTAGATATATATATATATGTATATATATATATATATGTATATATATATATATGTATATATATATATATATATGTATGTATGTATGTATGTATAGGGATCCATTCAAATGAAAAGTAATTTTTTGGAAGAAACCATAGAAACCACTTCCACCAATCAGAATTTTATTTGTAAATATAATTTTTAATATAATTACATGTAAGGGCATAAAAGTAATTTAAACTTTGCAAATTGAATTCATTAAAATAGTTGTTCCCTCTACATTAAGAACGTAATCACGATCGTCTTCTTCCTGATCTGCATTTCATTGCAATTAGGAACAAAAAAACATCACAATTAAAATTTATTATTCGAGATTCTGAAGAGGATTATCAAACGAAGGATTATTGCAGGGCTATAAAAGATATTGGGAGAAGATTCATTGCTGCAAAATGTATAAGAAATAAAGACTAATGTAAACCTGCGGATTTGTGTCAATGATATATATCGACTGATTTAAGATTAATGAAACTTGAAATTTTCTTAGTTATTGGAAATTATAAGGACCGATGATTTAAATCATTCAATTAATTCACATTCTAAGTTGTTGCAGGGAGAGATGGAGAACAAGGGACATGCCGATCAGTGGTTAGAACAGGCGAAACGGGTTTAAAGAGGCTGATAGATATGACAACTTATGTGAATTCTTCAGAAGCAAATTATGGAATGGACAATGTCGAGATGAGGATCAAGATGTCAAATAAGGATTTGCTAATGTCGAATTCGGAAACAAAAAATAAAGGAAAAGAATTAGTAACAAGCCCGGAGCTTGCTGCGGATTGGATCGATGATATGGTCGGGTGCAATGAGGGAAGAATGCATGATGAAACTTTGATACTATAAGAAATTGGGAAGAATCAGGTATGGTACTTCATTTGGAATATGTTAACCTAACTTTTGGAAAAATCTATGATGAATTATGATAAAATCATAACATTTTCAATACATCAACTTATTTTATTATATTACAGAAATAAAAATATGTTTTTAATTATTTATGGTACTGATTATGGGGTGAACAAAATTCAGATCTTAGTTGACTGCCATCATGGTGATATAAAATATGCTTCTATGCATAAAAAAGTCAAAATTATTAAATTAAAAAATTAGGTTGTTAGACTAGAAAAGCTTCTGACTGAAGGCTGTCCATACGCCCAAATAGGGCTTGGGTGCCCGAGAGGACATAGTTTAACCTTCTGACTTTCGGGGAGATGAGTAGAGGTAAGATTTAACTTTGGAGGTTCCCGGGGGTTCGAGTGAGTTGACTTTCAAGGTTATAGACGTTACGATGGTCATGATGATGAGGTATGATTGATGTTTATGCATGATGGTATGTATGATGTATGTTATGTATGTATGATGGTGCCGTGTATGGCGATGATTATATGCTTATGTTGATGTTCCTTAATATGTATGATTATTTTTCCCCTGGCTTTACGTTGAATGTTAATGAATGAAACGAAAGTATTATCTAATGTAAAATTGAAGATAATGAAAAGAGGAACATGATGAATAAATGCGTGCATTAACGAACGAAAGAAAGTAAAGTAAGTCTTGCAAGCCTTGTAGGTGGGAACACGCCCAATGAAGGGTGTTAGTCCAATGGTGTGTGGGTTAGCTACCCCAGAAGGATGCATATCTGGGTCTTTCTATGTGATTGACCATTTGTATAGAACCTTTGTTGCTTACCCTAGGTACTGTGGCCAGGCTGCTGTGCGCCATGAAGGAAGGTCTATGATAGACTTAGGCCCAGTACCCGCTTTATGCATGACGGTGGGTATAGCACATGACAATGGTACGCCTGAATTTACCCTTAGGTACTGTGGCCAGGCTGCTGTGCGCCATGACGGAAGGTCTATGATAGACTTAGGCCCAGTACCCGCTTTATGCATGACGGTGGGGTAAAGTTCATGGTTTTGATGAAATGAAAAGAAGTGATGATGAAGAACGTATGAATGAAAGTTAATGAACGAATGATGAAGATAATAATGATATTATCTATGTGTACGTATGATGTGTGATCACATGCAAAAGTAAAGAATAGTTTTTAAACGAAAGTAAAGTACGTTTTATTATAAAACTAGAACTCACTCAGCAACGCTGACTTTTATGTGTTTCCAGTTGGCAGGTAATGTTGCCGAGGATGGGACGGGGTGGCTACTCGGTTCTTTTTGGATGACATTCTTTTTTTTTTAACATTTTTGCATTGTGATACGAATGAGCGATGTTTTGTAATGAATGATGTATTATTTGCAAAAGTGTTTATTTAAAGGAAATGAAATGTTTGTTTTAAAAGTTTCCACTGCATGATTTTAGAAAAGTTATTTAGTTATATGTTTTAAGTGCGGTGAATGACCAGCTGTAAGCGTTCCAGGAACGGGGCCTTACAAGTTGGTATCAGAGCCAAAGTTTAAGTGAAACGGGTAAATTTTCAAAATAAACCTAAACTTAAACTGAAAATAGGACGGAAAGGGAAGGGATGCCAGTCTGAGTAGCTGCGTGCTATCAGGTATTTTCGTATTGTTAATCGGTATTACGTGCGCATGTTATGTTGTTTATGTGCTGCTTGTAGATTTAGATACTGATGTAGTCAGGATAGGTAATGCTCGGGGTATGAAGAGTAAAGTAAGTGGCTAATCATAACTGGCCACTGTAATTAGGGACTTACTATACTTGACATAAACTGAGCTATTCCCTTGAATGACCGTGTTAGTGTTTGAATCTTTCGGTGTGTGTTAGAGGATGGCCGGTGGTAGATCATCTAAAGCTTTGTGAGGTGGACTTGGTGCTGCACCATGGCCTAAAAGAGGAAGGCCTAGAGTTGAAAAGGTGGTTCATAAAGGACCCGAGACCCCTCATCCGGAGGGTGGAGATGAGAGCGCCAATTTGAGAGCCTCAGTAAAGGAGGCTGTTGTGGAAGAAGTTTATCAGGTCATGCAGACGATCTTACCGTCTATGGTGACTGAAGTAATTAAGGCTGTAAGGGAAGGAGAAAGAAGGGAGGGGAACCGGTCCTTGCGAGGACGGGAGTAACCGGAGACTGAGATGATTCCCTCCGATGATGAGGAGGAGGAGGAAGAGCCTGTGCTGGAGCCGGCACGAGGCTGTAACTATGGGGCATTTCAAAGGTGTAAGCCCCCTACCTTTGATGGAAATGACACTGCTGCTGCTACTTACCGATGGGTGAGGGAAATGGAAGCTGTTCTAAATATCAGTGAATGCCGAGAAGACTAGAAGGTGAAATTTGCTGCCCACTCGTTTGTGGACTCGACTTTGTGTTGGTGGGATAATATAGTCCAAGCCGAGGGTAGTCGGGCAATTGGGAAAATGAGGTGGTCTGAGCTGAAAAAGTTGGTAATTGAGGAGTTCTGTCTTAACCAGGAGATGGACAAGGTGGAAAGGGAATTCCTACAGCTGGAGACAGGAACAATGACACATCAGCAATACACCACCAAGTTCAATGAAATGGCGCGGCTGGTACCGGATCAGGTGATGCCCCTTTCATGAATGATTAAGAGGTACATCCAGGGCTTGCCGGCGGATATCCGTAGGCACATGATCACTGCCCAACCGAGCACGTTTAGGTCGGCGGTTGACCTAACATGGAGACTGTATGATGAATGGGAAGTGGTAGTGGCTGAGGCGAGTAAGAAAGGTGGAGGTGACCGGAACTGGAATGGGAAAAGGTTTGGTCGGGGTGGTGCCTCGACGAGTAATAAGAGTGCATGGGTGGATGACCGCCGTGTAGCCACATCCGGTGCAGGATTGAAGAAGTGTGGCAAATGTGGGAAGGAGCATACTGGAGAATGTAGGTTGGGATCAAACTTGTGGTTCAAGTGTGGGAGAATGGGACACATAGCAAAGGACTATCATGCGGGCAGATGTTTTAATTGTGGCGCGGAGGGCCACATGAGTAGAGACTGTAAGAAGCCGAGGGCTAAGGGTTCTAGGGGTGAAAGACCGAAGGCGAGTGCCAGAGCGTTCACGATGACGCAGGAGGAGGCTAGGACGGACCCTGATGTGGTGTAAGGTACGTTTCTAGTGAACCAAACTTTAGCTTCTGTGTTATTCGATTCTGGTGCTAGTAAAATTTTTATTTCTACTGCTTTCTGTGCTAAGCAGCCTGTTAGTAGTAGACGTGTTGGTGCGCCCTTTGATGTAGAAACTGCCATAGGAGAGTCTACCAGGATTTCTGAGATGATAGAGGGTTGTGACATGGAATTAGAAGGTCATAAATTTCCAGTTAGACCATTCGTGATGACCTTAGGCGGTTTTGATTTGGTTCTTGGGATGGATTAGTTGGCGGACTACGAGGCGAACATTGTGTCGCAAGAAGATGATTAGACTAACAGCGCCTGACGGGAATTTGGTGACGGTTTATGGTGATCGGTTACAACTATTCCGAAGGTGATTTCGATGGCGGTCGCCAAAAAGTGCATAAGGCGTGGATGTAGTGCCTACTTGGCCTATGTAAAGGATGTGGATATGCCAATACCACAACTGTCTGATGTACCGGTGGTGTGTGACTTTCCAGATTTGTTTCCCGAAGACTTACCAGGAGTACCACCAGACCGTGAGATCGAGTTTTAGATCGATTTGATACCGGGTGCCCAACCTATTGCCAAAGCACTGTATCATTTGGCCCCGACTGAGATGAAAGAGTTGATGGAGCAATTGCAAGATCTGCTTGATAAGGGGTTTATTAGACCGAGTATCTCTCCTTGGGGTGCCCCGGTTTTATTCGTAAAGAAGAAAGACGGTAGCATGAGGATGTGTATAGACTACCGTGAGCTGAACAAGTTGACAGTGAAGAATCGGTACCCGTCACCAAGGATTAATGATTTGTTTGATCACCTTCACGGTGCCAGTTGGTTTTCAAGGAAACATCTTCGATCTGGGTACCATCAGCTAAAGGTGAAAGAGCATGATATTCCTAAAACAGCATTTCGCACGCGTTATGGTCACTACGAGTTCCTCGTTATGTCATTTGGGTTGACCAACAAGCCAGCTGCTTTTATGGACTTGATGAATCGGCCGATGTTGGATAAATCAGTGATTATGTTTATTGATGATATCCTGATTTATTCGAAGAGTGAAATAGAGCATGCCGGTCACCTTCGAGAGGTGTTGGGGACGTTAAGAAAGGAGAAGTTGTATGCCAAGTTCTCCAAATGCGCATTTTTGGTTGCGCGAGGTTCAATTCTTGGGTCACGTGGTGAATCCGGTGGGGATTATGGTGGATCGACAAAGGTGGAAGTGGTGATGCAATGGAAGTCTCCAAAGACGCCATCCGAGATCCGTAGTTTCCTGGGTTTGGCGGGCTACTACCGAAGGTTTATTCAGGACTTCTCTAAGATCGCTTCTCCACTAACCAAGTTGACCCGGAAAGATGTAAAGTTTTTGTGGATAAAACTCAGGAGAAGGCGTTTGAGGAATTAAAGGCGAGGTTGACTCAAGCTCCTGTATTGTCATTTCCCGATGGAAGTGAAGATCTGGTGGTTTATTCTGATGCTTCCTACTCAGGATTGGGGTGTGTGTTAATGCAGAGAGGAAAAGTTATAGCCTACGCATCCTGACAGTTGAAGGTTCATGAGGTTAACTATCCTACTCATGATTTAGAGCTAGCAGCCATGGTCTTTGCGTTAAAGATTTGGAGGCACCACCTGTATGGGACGAAGTGCACCATATTCACTGACCACAAAAGATTGAAGTACTTCTTCGAGCAGAAAGATTTGAATATGAGACAAAGGAGATGGTTGGAGCTAATAAAAGATTATGATTGTGAGATCCACTACCATCCGGGCAAAGCCAACGTGGTGGCGGATGCCCTTAGCTGAAAGGAAAGGCCCGAGCCAATTCGGGTAAAGGCGTACCAGCTGATTATGACCTCTGATGTCATGAAGAAAGTCAAAGAGTTTAAAGATGAGGCATTGAAAGAAGATCATCTTAACTCTGAAAGGATGAGAGGTCTGGTTGCGGAATTGGGTGAAAACACACTCGGTGTTAAAACCCGATTCGGGCGGATGTGGATTCCTCGTTTTGGGGATCTACGCGTGAAAATTATGGATGAAACTCATAAGACTCGATACTCTATTCATCCCGGTGCTACGAAGATGTATCAAGACATGAAGAAGGAATATTGGTGGCCGGGTATGAAGCGTGATGTGGTGGAGTATGTGAGTAAATGCCTTACTTATTTACAAGTGAAGGCCGAGCACCAAAAGCCGTATAGAAAGATCCAACTGTTGGATATACCGGAATGGAAGTGGGAGCACATCACCATGGATTTTATTACGAAGCTACCGCGTACCATGAAAGGGTATGATGCTATATGGGTGATTGTTGATCGTTTGATGAAGATTGCTCACTTCCTACCGATTCGCGAGACATATTCATCTGAGAGGTTGGCAGATCTATTTATTAAAGAGATCGTAACTCATCGTGGTGTGCCGATGTCAATTGTGTCCGATCGTGAAACCTGGTTTACATCTAAATTTTGGAAGAAATTTCACGACGCAATGGGGACGAGGTTGCATATCAGCACGACTTTTCATCCTCAGATGGATGGTCAGTCAGTAAGGACGATTTAGACGCTAGAAGATATGCTTCGGGCATGCGTCATTGATTTTGGAGGAAGTTGGGATGACCACTTACCGTTAGCTGAGTTCTCATATAATAACAATTATCATGCCAGTGTTGCTATGCCTCCTTATGAGATGTTATACGGTAGGAGATGTAGAACACCTGTTTGTTAGGGTGATATCGGCCATAAAGAGTTAGTGAGCGTCAAAGTGGTCGAGGATACGACTGAGAAGTTGGAAAGGATTAAAGCCTTCATGATGGCAGCCAAAGACAGAGAGAAGTCGTATGCTGATAAACGATGTAGACCGTTTGAGTTCCCGGTGGGTGATAGATTTATGTTGAAAATCTCACCTTGGAAGAGCATCATTCGGTTCAGGAAGTGGGGCAAGCTGAGCCCAAGATACATAGGGCCTTTCCGAATCATTGGTTGAGTAGGAGAGGTGGCCTATAGACTGGAGTTACCAGAAGAGTTAAGTGGAATTCATCCGACGTTCCACGTATCTCATCTGAGGAAATGCTTGACAGACGATGACATCGTTGTATTGCTGGAAGATATCAAAGTAGATGAAAGGCTCAATTATATGGAGCAACCAGTGGCAATCATTAACTTCAAGGAGAAGAGGTTGAGGAATAAAGTGGTTCCAATTGTGCGTGTACAGTGGAAGCACAGAAAGGGATCCGAGTCTACGTGGGAGACCGAAGAAGAGATGAGATAGCATTAGCCACGTTTGTTCAAGGAATAACAGGTGTCACCCTCAATTTCCACAAATGGGGTTTTACCGTTAGGCGTGTGACAAACCAGGATCTCAGACATGGTCATATCAAACGACACTACATGAATTTTTAGAAATAAACATTTGACATCAATCAGAGGAACATTAACGAAATAAACAGTAGTGCGGAAGCATATACACGGAATGTAAACCAATACATGAAAGTTACAAGTGCCAAATCAAAACAAAATGTTCAATGCAAGAAATTAAGATTGATGATGCATGTCCTGAGTGCGTTCTTGAAGCGTGCATCATGAGCCTATGCGTTCCTGTGACCTGAGAAAACATGCTAGAGTGTGTCAACATGAAGTTGGTGAGTTCACAGGTTTAATTATAGATAAAATGTTGGTAACTGTTCAAATGGTAAAGTAATTAAAGCATATCGATAGGTAGCTAGCCTATAGTCAAGTTACTTAGCGTTTTGAACCGAAGCTGACTGTTTGCATGTCCCATATGTTTGTTGTCTTCCCGTCACGTCTCACCAGACAGTGACTAATGTTAGGTCAATAATGCACCCGTTTGACCTCCAATCAAGCTAGCGTGACTAGCCTGGGTGGGGTTTGTCAAACCCAGTAGTACTACTCAGAATTACCTCGCTACATATTACTAACGGTTCGAGAATGTAAGGACTGTTATGTGTGTTTGCACTAACGTAACAGGTGATATCAATAATACTAAAACCATTTATGAAATATGTTTGCATGTTTTCTCCCCCAAAAGGAAAGAAAGTAAATAGGGGCCGTGAAGACACAGATTATGTAGTAAGTATGTAGGATGGAAGCCTCCCAAGTGTTGTTTACAATGAACGGTCAAACACCTATTGAAGTTATGTTAAGCGTTAATTATGTGTCTAGTGTTAATAGTAATGTTTAGTCTGGTCGGGTGGTATCGGTTCGGTAGTGGGTAGCACACACATAAACGCACGCAGTGGATCTTGTGTAGATCCAAGTATTAGAATCGTTGCCATTGTCGATGATATTTGTGTAAAAGGGTTGTTGTTGTTAGAGAATTACTTAGTAAGCATTAGTGGTACTAATCAATTGTTGTTAATTGTAAAATGTTAGGTTAGTTTGATCTGGAATACCATTAATAAGTTTGATAGTGTAACTTTTAAAGATTTTCATTAGCAACGGTACTCGTGTCGATGTCACCTTAACATCACACGATAAACACACTGCACACAAGACGAAAACTCACTCACAGCAATTCCACTCGCACGACAGGACCAGACGCACGACTCAACACTCCATCCGCACGAATGGGCCTTCAATCGTACGAATCAGCTTCCTTCGTACGATTGAACCCTCCTTCGTGCGGCTCAGCATTCATTCGTACCACACAGCACCCATTCGCACGACTCAACGGCCATTCGCACGATTCAACCTTCATTCGTTTGAATCAGCTTCATTCGTATGACTGAACCTTCATTCGTGCGATTGGACCTTCAGTCGTGCGATACACACAGTCGTACACATTCATCCGAATTGACTCAATCGCACACACTCTCAATCGCATGCATTCAATCGCACGACACGCACATACACATAGACTCAGTCGCACGACTCATCTCA
The DNA here is from genome assembly GCA_024085815.1 of Flaveria linearis. Lineage (NCBI taxonomy): Eukaryota > Viridiplantae > Streptophyta > Magnoliopsida > Asterales > Asteraceae > Flaveria > Flaveria linearis. The sequence goes on from CM044003.1 coordinate 31,031,201, forward strand.
GTCGCACCACTCAGTCGCATGATAGACTCAGACACATGGACTTAGTCGCACGACTCACTCAGTCGCACGGCTCAGTTAGCTGAAAGGCCCAGTCGCGAAACAGCAGGTTCGCGACTGCTGGAGGTGCAGAGCAGCGTCCAGCTGCTCTGGGCACGAGTTTCCCATATCAAGGACCTCCAGAAACACTTTTCTAACATCTCTAAGTAAAATGCACATGCAGAAGGACAACACACGCACCCACACGACCTCATGTGCTCGGGTTGAACCCGAGCACCCGAAACCCTAAATTCGCAGAAGTGAGACGAGCAAGAAAAGGGTAGACAAGGTCTCTTACCTACTGAAAATTTGTTAACTCAGCTGTAGCCACAATTTCTCTGGCGAAAACGAGATCAAACGAGGTGGTTTTGGTGCTAGGATGTGGTAGAGAGGTGGAGAAGAAGAAAGTGAAGAAGGAGATGAAGAAGAGGGTGTAGAAATGAAAGTTAGGGCTGGTAAGGGGTTTATATACCCAGCCCTAGTTTGGCAATTTGTCACCTTTGGTCCTCGCACTTAGTCCTCGAGTTCCCGAATTTGTTTCGGTTGATAACGGCGTAAATGGGCGAGTTATTTTAATTAAGAGGATTCCTTAAGTAATTCCGTTTATCCGAATCCTCTACAAACACCATTTTGTATCTTGAAAATGGGGTCATTCATGACGTTAGTATTATATAACATAATATATTTAACGATGACGGTGGCGATGTTTGTAAACGTTTTAGGTGATAACGATGCAAACAATGATAACGACAACAGCCGGAATGGTGTTAACATGAAATTACGGTGTGTCACATTATCCCCTTGTCAAAGGAATTTTCGTCCCGAAAATAAGAACATCGTGTTACAAGGTACAACGGGAATACAAGGCTCAGCGGTTTGTAACGTATGTTGAATAGAGTTTCTGCGTATCTTAAGAGGTAGATGCCTGATTCTGGAACAGTTGCGGGTACTTCTTCTTCATCTGATCCTCATGTTCCCAGGGAAATTCTGGTCCACACTTTGACTTCCAACGGACCTTGACGATATGGATACGACTATGTTTGAGTGTCTTGAGCTCTCGGTCCATAACTTCCACTGGTTCCTCGATGAAACGTAGTTGTTCGTCAACATGTATCTCGTCTAACGGAACGACGAGAGTCTCGTCTACAAGGCATTTCCTCAGGTTTGAAACATGGAACACATCGTATACTCCACGGAGTTCTTCGGGTAGGTTCAGCTGATAGGCCATGGGGCCGACCCGTTTGACAATCTCAAACGGTCCCACGTATCTAGGGTTTAGTTTCCCACATTTTCCGAAACGCATCACACCTTTCCAAGGTGACACCTTCAAAAGCACCTTGTCACCTATTTGAAATTCCAATGGTCGGCGACGCGTATCAGCATAACTCTTCTGTCGGTCACGTGCTGCTGCCATACGGTTACGGATCTGAACGATCTTCTCGGTCGTCTCGTGAACAAGTTCAGGGCCGGTAGGTTGACTTTCTCCAACTTTCGGCCAACAAATAGGTGATCGACACTTACGCCCATACAGTGCCTCAAATGGAGCAGCTTTGATCGATGTGTGATAGCTATTGTTGTAAGAAAACTCAACTAGCGGTAAGTGAGTTTCCCAAATGCTGCCAAAATCTATCACGCAGGCATGCAACATGTCTTCTAAAGTCTGGATCGTACGCTCACTCTGGACATCGGTTTGAGGGTGATATGCGGTGCTCATATCCAACCGCGTTCCCAATGATCGTTGTAAGGATTACAAGAAGTGTGAGGTGAATCGAGCATCACGATCAGAGATAATGGAAATTGCCACACGTGCCGAGAGACTATTTCCCTTAGGTAGATACGAGTCAACTTTTCCATGCGGTCAGTCTCCCGGATTTCCAGGAAATATGCGGATTTCGTCAAGCGATCCACGATCACCCAAATGGTATCGCATCCACTGGGAGTTTTTGGCAGTTTTGTGATGAAATCCATTGATATCTGTTCCCACTTCCATACTGGAATTTCCGGTTGTTAAAGTAGACCAGATGGTTGTTGATACTCCACCTTAACCTTAGAACAGGTTAAACATCTGCTTACATAGGTGGCGATATCGGCTTTCATGTTTGGCCACCAGTAAAGAACCTTCAGATCGTGATACATCTTGTCTGAACCTGGATGGATAGAGTACCGTGATTTGTGAGCTTTGTCCATTACTAGCTCTCGTAGGTCTCCATACAAGGGAACCCATGTTCGGTCCACGAAGTAGCGGATTCCGTCAGACTTGGTTTCTAGTTGCTTCTTCATGCCTCATAGCGATCCGGCTTTCAGGTTCTCGTCTTTTAATGCCTTAAGTTGAGCATTGCGGATCTGATCGAGTAAACCAATGTGAATGGTGAGTTGTAATGCTCGAACTCATTTTGGCTTAGGTGTCTCCTTTCGACTTAAGGCATCTGCTACTACATTAGCCTTGCCCGGATGATACTTGATCGCACAATCGTAGTCGTTCAACAACTCGACCCAACGACGTTGTCTCATGTTCAGCTCCTTCTGTTCAAAGATGTGCTGGAGACTCTTGTGATTGGTGTAAATGGTGCACTTGGTACCATACAAGTAGTGTCTCCATATCTTGAGTGCAAACACGACTGCTCCCAGCTCTCAGCTCTAGGTCATGTGTCGTGTAGTTTTTCTCATGAACCTTCAATTGTCGGGAAGCGTAAGCAATCACCTTCTTGCGTTGCATTAGCACACAACTGAGTCCTTGAATAGAAGCATCACAGTAAACTACAAAATCATCTGTTTCCTCAGGTAGGGATAGGATCGGTGTCGTACAGAGTTTCTGCTTCAGGACCTGAAATGTGGATTCTTGTTTGTCACCCCAATTGTACGTAGTGCCTTTATGAGTTAATGCGGTGAGAGGTTGAGCAATCTTTGAAAACCCTTCGATGAACCGTCGATAATAGCCAGCCAATGCGAGAAACTGTCGTACCTCAGTCAGAGTCTTAGGCGTAGCCCAGTTCTTGATGGCTTATATTTTTGCTGGGTCAACATGTATCCCATTCTCATTGACCACATGACCCAAGAAATGGACCTCTCGTATCCAGAAGTCGCACTTTGAAAATTTAGCGTATAATTGTTCTCGTTTCAGCAGCTCCAGAATCAGCCTAAGGTGCTCCTCATGTTCTTCCTTATTCTTTGAATAAATAAGGATGTCGTCGATGAAGACAATGACGAACTTGTCCAAATAGGGTTTGCACACTCGGTTCATGAGGTCCATGAAAACCGCTGGCGCATTGGTCAACCCGAATGGCATAACCAAAAACTCGTAGTGGCCATACCTAGTTCTGAAAGTAGTCTTTGAAATGTCTTCATCTCGAATCCTTAGTTGATGATAACCCGACCTCAGATCTATCTTGGAATAGAAACTCGACCCTTGAAGTTGATCGAACAAATCATCGATGCGCGGGAGAGGATAACGATTCTTAACCGTTGCTTTGTTCAATTCCCTATAATCAATACACATACAAAAGGTTCCGTCCTTCCTCTTGACAAATAGGACTTGGGCACCCCACGGTGATGAGCTAGATCTGATAAACCCTTTATCCAATAGTTCCTGCAATTGCGTAGACAGCACTTGTAGTTCTTTTGGAGCTAATCTGTACGGTGCTCTCACGATAGGTGCGGCTCCAGGTACCAAATCAATCTGGAACTCAACTTGGCGATGCGGTGGGAGACCGGGTAGGTCTTCAGGGAAAACCTCGGGATAATCACATACAACAAGGATATCTTCAATTTTCTTTTCCTCAGTTTCTTTTTCAGTGACCATAGCAAGGTAAGCGGTATATCCCTTATGCAAGCACTTTTGGGCTTTCATGTAGGAGATGATTGCTGAGACCGTACCACTCCTTTTGCCCTGAACTGACAAAACTTCACCACTAGGAAGTGGTACACGAACGATTTTCTCACCACAGATGATCTCAGCTTGATTCTTGGACAACCAGTCCATTCCAACAATTACATCAAAGCTACCAAGTGTGACAGGCATCAGATCTATATCTAACTCATGACCACATAATCCTAGCTTGCATCCCTTAATAATATGAGTTGCCTCAATTAGTTTCCCGTCAGCTAATTCTACAGTGTAACTAGGCTCCACATCAGCTAAGGTTACATCTAAGAACTTAATGAACTTATTGGAAACACAACTCTTGTCAGCAACGGTATCAAACAGTATAGAAGCAAAACAACCATTCAGGGGAACGTACCAGTAACCACATTCTGATCATTCCTTGCCTCGCAAGAACCAATCACAAAAGCAAGACCTTTAGTATTGCTTCCATTGTTGCCCTTGTTTCCACTCTTCAGCTGTGGGCAATCCTTCCTGTAGTGGCCCTCCTTACCACACTCATAACAGCCTCTAGTCGCTTCGCCCTGGCGTTGTTGTTGAGGTTATTACTTAGTCATCAGTTCACCCCTGCAGTCTTTAGCAGCATGACCCATCTTTCCACACCTTTGACAACGGATTCGATCACACTGGCCATGATGGTGAAAGTTGCACTGGTTACACTTCGGATACTTGCCCGCATAGTTGCTCGATCCCTGACCATTATGTTGTTGTTGCTGTTCTGATTGTTGTTGGTGAAGCTTCTTGATGAATCAAACTTTCTGGTCTGTTGTTGCTGGGTGTTATTGGAGCTTGAAGACTTGCTGTTGTTACCATCCCATTTCCTTTTATGATCAGATGAACCAGATGCAGCGCCACATTTAGGCAAAGTACCCTGTGCCACTGCCTGATCAGAGAGCTTGTGAGCTAGTCGGATAGCCTGCTGAATAGTGACAGGATCAGCAGCCATAACACTAGCTTGGATTTGAGGAGCTAGACCATCAATGTACTTCTCAATCCGTTTGTAGGCCGGGGTCACCATCTGAGGACATAAAGCAGCCAAGTCATGTGAACGAGTCGTATATTCCTCAATGTCAGAACCAATCATCTTAAGATTCCAAAACTCTACTTTTAGTTTCTGGACTTCATTTCTGGGGCAATATTCTTCTTTCATCAAAATCTTGAAATCATCCCATGGCAAACCATTAGCAGCATCAAGCCCTAAGGTCTGGACTTGTGAGTTCCACCACGTCAGAGCTGGTCCTTCCAGTGTGCCGGAGGCGTACATGACACGACTTCCTACAGGACAGTTGCACATGGCGAAAACCGACTCGAGTTTCTCCAGCCAGTGATGTAATGAGACAGCACCATCAGAACCACTGAAAGAGTGAGGCTTACAATCCATAAACATCTTGAAGGTACAGACTGTTGGACCTCCTTGATTCAGATTCTGGTTTTTCTGGTTCTGATTGCAGGCCTGTTCATAGGCTGCAAGCGCATCAGCAACACGCTCATTGATGATAACATTCAACTCAGCTTGAGTCATGTTGATGTTTCCTCGTCCACACGGGCGTCCAGGTCTTCTTCCAGACATGATTCATTAATTCACAATACACAACAGTCACTAATCGAATAATAATTATTGATAAAAACTAATGTAGGAAATACAACGTATTAAAATCAAACAATCATAATTCAATATATCTTTGTGTTGGATGGAAAATAATCTGGCGATCCGAGTTAAAATATTCCCCTTTGAAGCTCTTAGTGTCTTATATATCTAAGTCTGATTCTCTGGTAGACTTTGAATACCTTAGTTGTCCTTCTTTTACTGCTCAGACTAGTGTAGAAGATAGGATATGTTGGAAATAATAACAAGTGTGAAAGAGTTGGAAGAGTAAGGTGTTGTTCTCGTTGTTTGTCACCGTTAGGCTAGTCATGCGGGTTAGAAAGGTTTTCGTGTTCCAAAGTGGTAATGTTAGGTTCAATTTATTGCTTCAACTCCGGGAGTGAAGAAACAAGTGTAGATGTTGGAAGTGAGTGAGCAGGATTCTCCGCCCCTCTGTTAGTCGATAATGATACATGTGACATGCGGATAATGTTATGTTCGTTCAGCAATGTAATGTTAGTATGCCAGGAGGATGTTCGTACAACAGTTGCAATAATGTAAAAGTGTCTGTACGATACTAGTGTTGTGTCTAAGGCTATAGTCTAGATGCAAATGCAATCCTAGTTCTCTATAACCTATGGCTCTGATACCAATCTGTCACACCCTCAATTTCCCCAAAGGCGTGTGACAAACCAGGATCTCAGACATGGTCATATAAAATGACACTACATGAATTTTGAGAAATAAACATTTGACTTCAATTAGAGGAACATAAACAAAATAAACATTAGTGCGGAAGCATATACACGGAATGTAAACCAATACATGAAAGTTACAAGTGCCAAATCAAAACAAAATGTTCAATGCAAGAAATTAAGATTGATCATGCATGTCCTGAGTGCGTTCCTGAAGCGTGCATCATGAACCTATGCGTTCCTGTGACCTGAGAAAACATGCTAGAGTGTGTCAATAAAAGTTGGTGAGTTCATAGGTTTAATTACAGATAAAATGTTGGTAACTGTTCAAATGGTAAAGTAATTAAAGCATATCGATAGGTAGCTAGCCTATAGTCAAGTTACTTAGTGTTTCGAACCGAAGCAGACTGATTGCATGTCCCATATGTTTGTTGTCTTCCCGTCACGTCTCACCAGACAGTGACTAATGTTAGGTCAATAATGCATCCGTTTGACCTCTAATCAAGCTAGCGCGACTAGCCCGGGCGGGGTTTGTCAAACCTAGTAGTACTACTCAGAATTACCTCGTTACACATTACTAACGGTTCGAGAATGTAAGGACTGTTATGTGTGTTTGCACTAACATAACAGGCGATATCAATAATACTAAAACCATTTATGAAATATGTTTGCATGTTTTCTCCCCCAAAAGGAAAGAAAGTAAAATAAGGGCCGTGAAGACTCACAGATTATGTAGAAAGTATGTGGGATGGAAGCCTCCCAAGTGTTGTTTACAATTAATAGTCAAACACCTATTGACAGTTATGTTAAGCGTTAATGATGTGTCTAGTGTTAATAGTAATGTTTAGTTAGGTCGGTTCGTATCGGTTCGGTAGTGGGTAACACACACATAAACGCACGCAATGGATCTTGTGTAGATCCAGGTATTAGAATCGTTGCCATTGTCGATGATATTTGTGTAAAATGGTTGTTGTTTTTAGAGAATTACTTAGTAAGCATTAGTGGTACAAATCGATTATTGTTAATAGTAAAATGTTAGGTTGGTTTGATCTGTAATACCATTAATAAGTTTGATAGTGTAACTTTTAAAGATTGTCATTAGCAGCGGTATTCGTGTTGATGTCACCTTAACATCACACGATAAACACACTGCACACAAGGCGAACCTTCATTCGTGCGATTGGACCTCCAGTCATGCGATACACATAGTCGCACATATTCATCCGCATTGACTCAATCGCACACACTCTCAATCGCATGCATTCAATCACATGACACGCACATACGCATAGACTCAGTCGTACGACTCACCCCAGTCGCACCGCTCAGTCGCATGATAGACTCAGACGCATTAACTCAGTCGCACGACTCACTCAGTCGCACGGCTCAGTCGCCTGAGAGGCCCAGTCGCGAAACAGCAGGTTCGCGACTGCTGGAGGTACAGAGCAGCGTCCAGCTGCTCCGGGCATGAGTTTCCCACATCAAGGACCTCCATAAACACTTTTCTAACATCTCTAAGTAAAATTCACATGCAGAAGGACAACACAAGCACCCACACGACCTCATGTGCTCAGGTTGAACCAGAGCACCCGAAACCCTAAATTCGCAGAAGTGAGACGAGCAAGAAAAGGGTAGCCAAGGTCACCTACCTGCTAAAAATGTGTTAACTCAGCTGTAGCCACGATTTCCCTGGCGAAAACGAGATCAAACGAGGTGGTTTTGGTGCTAGGATGTGGTAGAGAGGTAGAGAAGAAGAAAGTGAAGAAGGAGATGAAGAAGAGGGTGTAGAAATGAAAGTTAGGGCTGGTAAGGGCTTTATATACCCAGCCCTAGTTTGGCAATTTGTCACCTTTGGTCCTCGCACTTAGTCCCCGAGTTCCCAAATTTGTTTCGGTTGATAACGACGTAAATGGGCGAGTTATATTAATTAAGAGGATTCCTTAAGTAATCCCGTTTATCCGAATCCTCTACAAACACCATTTTATATCTTGAAAATGGGGTCATTCATGACGTTAGTATTATATAACATAATATATTTAATGATGACGGTGGCGATGCTTGTAAACGTTTTAGGTGATAACGATGCAAACAATGATAACGACAACAGTCGGAATGGTGTTAACCTGAAATTACGGTGTGTCACAACAGGTTTCGGGGACCAAACCTATATAAGGGGGTGGACTTGTAACACCCGGTTATTTTCTTTTAAAGCCAAAGAAAGAAGAAGAAGAAAAAAAAAAAAGAAAGAAAAGAAATAAAGCCCAAAGTCGAGGGACCAAACTTGCCAAAATGGGAGAAAGTTTGGAAGAGTGAGGGATTAAGAGGGGAGGGTAGCCCACACCCTCCCCTACACTTGCAAAAATCAGCCAAAGAGGGAAGAGAAGAGAAAAGAGCAAAAACTTCGGGTTTTCTTGCGAATCAAGGTGTAAGACTCGAAGTAAAGTGGGTTAGATTGAAGCTCTACTCGACGGTATCGTTTGTGTGAGTTCTAGGACCTCTCTTTTACTTGTTTTCAACTGATTTGGGGCTGGAACACATAGTGAAACCCGTTTTAAAGTGTGTGTATGTTGACCTGTGTGTATGTGTTGTGTGTGATTCGAATGGGTTTTGATTTCGAGCTTGTGTGTGCTTGAGTGGTGTTGTGGTATGTATTTCTAAGGTTTAGGATGGTTGATTTGAGCTTAGAACAGGTTTGGGAGGGCTTGGAGGTCGAAAAGGGCAGATTGGGTTCGGGGAAGAACTGCGTTCTGCATCAGTTAGGGCTAGGCGACCGAATGACATGCGGCTGGAGGTCATGCGACCGAAAGGGATGCGACTGAGGTCCATACGCATGTGATTCGTGCGAATGAGGTCCAAACGCATGTGAGTCATGCAACTGAGGGTCAATCTCATGTGAGTCGTGCGACTGAAGTTCATTTGCATGGGAGTCATACGACTGAGGTCCATACGCCTGAGTGCACATTCGTATAGTGTTCATTCGTCTATAGAATTCATCCGCATAGGTCCATCCGCATATGGTCAATTCTCCTGATGTCCATTCACCTAAGTATTCAGTTGCCTGGGAGGTCATGCGACTGAAGGGTGTCCATACGCCCAATTAGGGCTCGGGTGCCTGAGAGGACATAGTTCAACCTTCTGACTTTCGGGGAGATGTGTAGAGGTAAGCTTTAACTTTGGAGGTTCCCGGGGGTTCATGTAAGTTGGCTTTCGAGGTTATAGATGTTATGATGGTCATGATGATGAGGTATGATTGATGTTTATGCATGATGGTATGTATGATGTATGTTATGTATGTATGATGGTGCCATGTATGGCGATGATTATATGCTTATGTTGATGTTCCTTAATATGTATGATTATTTTTCCCCTGGCTTTACGTTGAATGTTAATGAATGAAACGAAAGTATTATGTAACGTAAAGTGGAAGGTAATGAAAAGAGGATCATGATGAATGAATGCGTGCATTAACGAATGAAAGAAAGTAAAGTAAGTCTTGCAAGCCTTGTAAGTGGGAACACGCCAAATGAAGGGTATTAGTCCAACGGCGTGTGGGTTAGCTACCCCAGAAGGATGCACATCGGGGTCTTCCTATGTGATTGACCATTTGTATAGAACCTTTGTCGCTTACCCTAGGTATTGTGGCCAGGCTGCTGTGCGCCATGACGGAAGGTCTATGATAGACTTAGGCCCAGTACCCACTTTATGCATGACGGTGGGTATAGCACATGACAATGGTACGCCTGAATTTTCCCTTAGGTACTGTGGCCAGGCTGCTGTGCGCCATGACGGAAGGTCTATGATAGACTTAGGCCCAGTACCCGTTTTATGCATGACGATGGGGTAAAGTTCATGGTTTTGATGAAATGAAAAGAAGTAATGAAGAACGTATGAATGAAAGTTAATAAATGAATGATGAAGATAATAATGATATTATCTATGTGTACGTATGATATGTGACCACATGCGAAAGTAAAGAATAGTTTTTAAACGAAAGTAAAGTATGTTTTATTATAAAACTAGAACTCACTCAGCAATGCTGACTTTTATGTGTTTCCAGTTGGCAGGTAATGTTGCCGAGGATGGCACGGGGCGGCTACTCGGCTCTTTTGGATGACATTCTTTTGTTTAGCATTTTTGCATTGTAATACGAATGAGCGATGTTTTGTAATGAACGACGTATTATTTTGCAGAAGTGTTTATTTAAAGGAAATTAAATGTTTGTTTTAAAAGTGTCCACTGCATGATTTTAGAAAAGTTATTTAATTATATGTTTTAAGTGCGGTGAATGACCATCTGTAAGCATCCTGGGAACGGGGCCATGCATTATAATATTAGTTTGGGTTACATTAATGTTAGTATACAAAATTTTAATATAACCCTATTACAAAATATGATAGTCTAACAGCTACATGTTCAGAAACGATAGAAATGAGTATCCACTGATACACTGAGGTCATAGAGGTTAACTATCAGATTCACACAAACTTTCCCCATTATTTCTCCCTAGTCGTTATACACATCAAAAGAGAACATTATCCTGTTAGTCATGATGGTTTCCTGAAAAAGCATACTCAAAATGGTCAACAAATAGTTGGTGAGATCATAGGTTTAATTACAAACAAAATATTTTTGATGCATCAAATACAACCAAACCTTACTTAATAATCAGATCATTCATAACTGTCATAACATAATTTATAAAATCAGATAATATAGCATCACAACACTTATCCTGTTGGTGCAGAAAATATTTTCCTAAGTAGCGCTACCTATATTATCCAACGGTTCCACTTCCGAATTAATGGTTGTAACATAAATGATAGTAAATCTCAAAAATTGCATCAATCATAAAAACAGTATGGTTTTTTCCCTCAAAAGGCTTATAAGAACAAAAATAAGGCTATGAGTCTCACCTTAATTCCAGCGATAACCTATAAAATTAATTATAAGTTAGGAACATATTTCTTTAAAATTGTCAGCACCTCAGTCAAAAATCTAAAACAGTGACTATGATTCTTCAAAATTTTCAAAAGTTTTAATAGTAACATCATCTGAAACTATTAATAATCATATAAAAATTCCAGCTATTAACTAAATTCAGATATTTTTATAGAATTAATACAAACTTAGCATAAATAGGTAAAAATAGCTACTATTATTATAAAATTCCCAAATTTTTTCAAAACATTAAATTCCCTGGTTTTTAATTCATAGCAAATAATTTACTGTAATATTTCCAAAATTACCAAAATTCAAGAAAAATAGTTACATATCTCCAAAACTTACTAAATTTACATATATTGTCAAATCAAGAACATCATATTTAATATAAACTTTTTATAATTTATTTCACAGTTTAGATATATCTTCCTCTTTTTTCTATTATAGGTCATGATAAAATATATATCTCATTCATATTAAGGAATTTCGTCATTAAATTTATTCTGGAGCTTCTATATCATATAATAATCATTATATAGTTTCTCCAGATTTTTACTGGGTTATGTTCTTCCACATAGTATTTTTCTTATTTTCCTTTAATTAAATCATATAAATTAATGTATTTCATATAATTATCTTATATTTTCCAGTTTATTATTTTTAAGATTTTCTAACAAAATTCTAATTTTTATTCTCACAATCATAGTCATTTAAATATCCAACCAAATTCACCTAGTAAATCATAAAATGACAATTATTTTAACACTTTTAAACCCTTTGTTTTTATTTGAATCTTTTTTCTTTATAAAATCTTAAACTTTCTATTTCACAAATAGTTGTTACTGATTTTTGTTGGAAACCAAGGAAATTTTGCTTGTTCATTATGATGAATATAACAAGGGTTTGTATGTTGAACACATACATGATATTGTAAGCTTTTATAAGAATCTCATGAACCTACCTTGATTGTAAAGAGTGTTAGATAAAGAGATGTTCAAAACTTCAAGCTTGTGATGAGGGTTCTTAAGCTTGGATGATCCCATAAGAATGTTAGTGTTTATTTAGAAGATGATTTATGGTGGTATGATGGTGATGCTAAAACCACAAGAAAAAAAAGATGGTGGCGGTGGTCGATGATGATGGTGGAGTTGATGGTGGATTTTCAGTGATAATAGAATCAAGAGAAAGAGAGTGCTAGAGAGTAAGGTTGATGGTTTTGATGTGGTGATGTCAAGAGAAATGGAGAGAACCTAGAGGTGAGGGTGATGGTTTGCGGTTGTGGTGTTTGCGGGTGTTCCTTGGCCAAGAGTTTTAAAGAGATGGAAGTCATCATTAGCTTGATGAGGTGATGACTTTAGGTGCATTAGGTGGTGCTAGGTGTTAAGGTTAGGAAGTGCTTAGTGGATGGTGTGATAGGTGTCAAACTTAGGTGATGATTAGTGTATATGGAATGCTAGATGTCACCACTGGGTGTTAGTTAGTTTCTTAGTAATTAAGTTTAGTTTAGTTAGTTAATTAGCTACTAATCTAGGTCAGTTATGGTCCTAATAACCTGATTGCTATGGCTAAGTGTATTTAGTTTAGTGTTTGGTAAATGTTTGATTAAGTTTTTGTTCTTTATTTTATTATATAGATATATAGCAAGTCTTACTATATACTTAACTACATGTTTTTAAATATATACATACATGAATAGGTAACTAATTATGCATGTTTATGTAGCATATATTCACACTTAATTATGTTCAAATAAAGTTACTAACAAACTAATAATGCATACATATATATACATACAGACATATAAATAGCGACTTGTAATAATTCTTAAAACATCAAGTTATCTAACCTTAAATTTTTAGGGTCGTCACATTCACTCCTCGTAAAAAGAATTTCGTCCTGAAATTTCTTGATAAACATTCTCAAGTTTCTGTGGAGGGTTTTTCTTTGTAACTATCCTTTTAACCTCAAAATAAATAAGGATACTTTTTTTTTTCATCTTCCCGTTCCCATGTGAAGTAAGGTCCTTGTTTTGAATATCATTTGACCTTTACTATTAGGATCTTACTTTTCCTTAGTCTTTTTCACTTATCTATTCATAATTGCTACTGGTTCTTCCATAAAATGTAGTTTCTTATGTATTTTGATTTCCTGTATTGGTACCTCTAATCTATCATAAATCAGACATTTCTTCAAATTGCATACGTGGAAGGTATTATGTACTTAGTTTCTGAGGCAAGTTTAACCTATATGGTACAGGGCCAATCCTATCAATTACTTCAAAAAGGGTCAACATATCTAGGGTTTAACTTATTTCTTTTCCCGAGTCAGATAATTCCCTTTTGATAGTGATACTTTTAGGTATACCTTATCTCTTTATTTGAAATTCTAAAGGCTCTCTTCTTTTATAACTCATATGATCTGCATAAATTGTGCACTTGGTTCTATATAGATAATGTATCCAAATCATAAGTGCAAATACTACTTCTCCTAATTCTAGGTCATGAGTAGTATAATTCTTTTAACTTCCTCTGAGCTACCTAGATGCATATGCAATTACCTTATCTTGTTGCATTAAAACACATCCAAAACCTGGGTGTGATGCATCACAATATACTACAAAATCATCTATTCCTTCTGGAAGTGCTAAGATAGGAGTACTACATAACTTATTCTTTAAAAGTTCAAATGCCTCGTTTTGTCTTTCTCCCCACACATACTTCTTATCTTTCTGAGTTAATTCTGTTAAAGGTTGGGCTATTCTTGAGAAATTTTGTATAAATCTTGTATAATATCCTGCCAAACCTAAGAATTTTCGTACTTCAGTTGGTGTTTTTGGAATTTCCCATTTCTTAACTGCTTTAATTTTTACTGGGTCAACTTGTATTCCCTTTTGATTAACTACATGTCCTAGAAATTGTTCTTCTCTTTTCTGAAATTCACATTTTGAAAGTTTGGTGTACAATTGTTCTTTCCGAAGTAATTCTAAAGTTAACCTTAAGTGTTCCTCATGTTCCTCTTTACTCTTAGAATAGATTAAAATGTCATCTATAAAGACTATGACAAATTTATCTAAATATGGCTTACAAACTCTATTCATTAAGTCCATGAATACTGCAGGGGAATTTGTTAATCTGATTGGCATTACAAGGAATTCATAATGACCATATCGAGTTCTGAATGCAATCTTAGGTATGTCCTCATCTTGCATCCTTAACTGGTGATATCCTGATCTTAAGTCAATCTTTGAGAAATAACTAGATCCTTGTAACTGATCAAACAAGTCATCTATCCTAGAAAGAGGATACCTATTCTTTATAGTTACTTTATTAAGTTTCCTATAACCGATGCATATCCTAAACGTTTCGTCTTGCTTCCTTACGAATAAAACTGGTGCTCCCCAAGGTGATACACTAGAACGTATAAATCCTTTGTCTAATAATTCCTGGAGTTGACTCATTAACCTTTTATTTCTATTGGTGCCAAATGATGTGAAGTCTTGGCAATAGGGGCAGTCCCTGGTACTAATTAAATTTTGAATTCTACTTGATGAGGGGGTGACAATCCTGGTAGCTCACCAGGAAGTAGCTCTGGATATTTTCTAATAATAGGAACATCTTCTAAATTTTTCATATCTAATTGTGTATCTATTATATGAGCTGGAAACACTAAACATTTCTTCCTTAAGTACTTCTGTGCTTTCTTACATGAAATTATCTTTACCGTATCCTTAGGTTGTTTACCATATATGGTAGGAATTGTATTATCTTTATTGTAGGGATTTTAATTATTCTTTTTTCACAAATAATTTCAGCTTGATTTTTACGTAACCAATCCATACCCACAACAACATCAAAACCTCCTAGTTCAATAGGAATCAAATCAATATTAAAACAGTGATCATACAAAATCATAGTGCAATTGGGAATAACTTCACTAGCCTCAATTATTTTTCCATCAGTTAATTCTATCATAAATTTATTTTTCAACTTTTCTGAGGTTAGGTTAAGCAAAGACTTAAACGCATGCGAGACAAAACTACGTGTAGCTCCCGTATCAAATAACACAGTTATGTGTTGATTATTAATAGGAAACATACCCGTTACTACTTCTGGTTCTTGTCGTGCTTCCTCAGTTTGCAGCACGAAAGCTCTACCATGCGGGTTGTTTGTGGGAATCTTTTTCTTTGTCTCCAGACATTCATTGCGAAAATGGTTTTCATTCCCACATTGATAGCAAACTGGTTTAGGGTTTGCAGGTCCCTTACAGTCTCAGGATATATGTCCTTTCTTCTTGAAATTATAACAAATTGTAATCATGCACTTACCGTGATGGTATTTCTTACAGTTGTTACACCGTGGTTGTCCTTCCGTTTGAGGTCTTCTTTCTTGTGCAGCTCCTAAGAAATTCCTTACTGGGTGTCTGGTTATTCTCCTCTGCTGATTTTCTCTGGGTCTCTCTCCAGAAGTGCTGCCATTCCATTTCCTATTATTTCCTATTCTTGCATTGGTCAAGGAACCATTTCTGATCATTTCAATAGTCAAACTACCTGCTAGTGCTACTGCTTCCTGAAAAGTTTTTGGCATTACAGATTTGACCATTCCTCTTATCTGTGGTACTAAACCCTGTTGGAGCATATATTGTCATATATAGTGTGTCCGTCGCTTGACGAATAGTCTAGGCTTAATGTTACACACCTTGTAAACACATGAAACTAGGTCATTCGCAGGAGCATATGCGAATGAGACTCAGTCGTACGACTGAGCCATGCTAATGGACCAGTCATGCGACTGAGAGATGCGATTAGGGCATTCGTAAGACTGAACCATAAGAATGGTCCAGTCGTACGATTGAACCATCCGCATGGTCCAGTCGTACGATTGAACCATACGCATGGTCCAATCGCACGAATGGGCCCAGTCGCATCTAATATGGGTCGAGGCCTATATATATACTAGTTTCAATGTGTAGAAACCTAAGGGTTTTTGATAGTGTGCCCGCGCCCAGGCGCTGCCGGATGAGACTGGAGATCATGCTCGATCTCCCCTTGCCAAAAGTCTTGATTCTTAAGTTGTAACGAGCTTGAAATCGTTATTTTTTCTTAATAAAATCATTCGATTATTGTTCGTACTATTGTTTGTCGTTTGGTTTATCACCTTCTGTCAAGAACATGCTCGGATGTTTACCGATCCAGTGTCTTCACAAACCCCAAATATATCTGCATATTCTCTTTTGTTCCGGAGTTACTAAGTGTGGTACTAACCTAGATAATTCGTTATACCTATCAGTAAATTCCCTATATGCTGTATCTTTCATTTCTAGTGCCAATAATTGTGTTTCTATTTTCTCTATCTCGTTGTAAGGACAATATTTTTCAATTACTAGATTCTTAAATTCTTCCCAGCTATACATGTTCACCACATGTCTTCCTTTAGTTTGTGCCTCCATTTTCCACCAATATTATGCCTCACCTTTCAGAGAATGTGAAGCAAACAAGGTTTTATGGTTATTAACTCAATTGCTAATTTCTAGCACAAATTCCATCGCTTCATGCTAGCGTAAGGCTTGTATTGCTCCTCCTTTCCCGTCGAATTCCCATGGTTTGCAAGACATGAAGGTCTTATAGGAACATCTTTTCCTAAGTCTGTCTACAACTTCTTCCTCCGGGTGCTCTCCCGTGTCAGCATTTATGGTTCCTCAACTCCAGGTGGTACACCTCCGAGATTAGGGTTCTATTGTAATTAAGCTATTAAGGTGGGTATTGCAACTTCAAGTTGTTGGTTCATTATCTGAGAAATCCTTTCGTTCTCAATGGTTGTGGAAGTTACTGGTGGAGTTTCTTCTCCTACCTAATTCTTGGTCATCCAACCCGTGCAGTTCTTTATAATGGTTGAGTATTTCTTATTGTAGGCATATTTCACTAAATATCAATCATACTAGTATCACATAATTTATATCATAACATTTAATAATCATAAACAAATATTGTTTATTTATATTCTTGTTTCATATATTTTAAGTAGTCACATAACAGAGTTAGATTTTCTAAAATTCTAATCTCCCACAACCCAGTCCCATATCTTGGTGAAGATGCTTTTGCTTTCTTCCTTTACCTCCTTAATATCTATTTTGATTACCCGGATTTCTCGTTGAATCTCCTTAATCCTTTCGAGAATCTGGTTGGTTGCCTCTACTTTACATTCTTCCAACCTTTGCCTCTTGATTCCCCTATCTTCTATTCCAGAACTATTAGGTTGCTTTGTGCATGCCGGATGTAAAACTTTGGCTTGGTTATAGTCCTGGTATCGGGTTAGGATATTTCTACATTATCCTGAGGCCCTGTTGTTTCTTTAAGGTCGCTATGGCCAGAACAATCTGAAGGTTCAAATTCATTAAGGTGGCTATCTTAGTTATAAGCACTTATAACTACAAAAATTCTTACCAAAATTAATTATACTAATTCTAGTCAAAATAACTAGTCAAACAGGTTCACTAACTTTCACATTCACATATTGAACATATATAATTCACATATTTGCTCATAAAACAGTTTACCTTATCAAACCATAAAACATATTGTTAGTACTCAAATATTCATACGTTCACATACAATCATAAATAAATCTTAGTAACATTAAAATTGTTACCATATAAAGTTATGGGTAAGAACATGTTTTTAATCATACTGAAAGAAATTATTATCATATGAGCTTATGGTTATAGTCTAAGTATTTGCTAATAATACCTAATTCTCCATAACCAATGGTTCTGATACCAACCTGTCACATCCCGGCGGATGCGTGAAATGTTTTGGATGTGACTAGCTTGTACAGAACGCATTGATCAGAAATATTAACAAACAACACATAAGCACATAAACATAAACATAAACATAAACATATTATAATATCAGTTCAGGTTACATTAATGTTAGTATACAAAATTTTAATATAACCCTATTACAAAATATGATAGTCTAACAGCTACATCTTAAGAAACGATGGTAATGAGCATCCACCGATACACTGAGGTCATAGAGGTTAACTGTCAGATTCACACAAACTTTCCCCATTATTTCTCCCCAGTCGTTATACACATCAAAAGAGAACACTATGCTGTTAGTCATGATGGTTTCCTGAAAAAGCATACTCAAAATGGTCAACAAATAGTTGGTGAGATCATAGGTTTAATTTCAAACAAAATATTTTTGATGCATCAAATACAACCAAACCTTACTTAATAATAAGATGATTCATAACTGTCATAACACAATCTATAAAATCAGATAATATAGCATCACAACACTCATCCTATTGGTGCAGGAAATATTTTCCTAAGTAGCGCTTGTTAGGACCGTGTACGTACGGAGTACTAACTGACAATGCGTGAACCAGATCAAATAGTGCGGAATTCTATTTGATTGGCGATCCAATTAGTGAGAACAACAATCTGATCAATCCTACAATGAAACAAACGTTAAAAACGGATAAGAATTTATCAGAAACGAACTAAGAAGTTTGACGAACACGGACGCTCTGGACGGCCAGGGTACGTAAGTATTCAAAGTGTTATGTTTTTCCACGAATTATGTGGTATTTATAGGTTTCCTGTCTTCAGTCGTGCGACTGAACCATTAGCATGGTTCAGTCGTGCGACTGAGTCATGCGATTGACTCATACGCACGACTGAAGATTCAGTCGTGCGACTGAGTCAGTCTTATGTTTCAATTGTATGACTAATCCAGTCTCCTAGTTCAGTCGTGCGACTGGTCCATAAGCATGATGAATTCATGCGTATGGTCCATTAGCATGGGCCATTAGCATGAAGTATCAAACAACATCAAACCTATATAGTTAGTTCATACATGTGCAAACATTCAATATAATGATATCATGACATAATCAAAATATAAATCAAACATCATAATGCACTTTATATCATTCATTCAAACCATTACATCAATTACACATGTGTAAGACATGAAAAACTTTTACATTTAAGCTCATAAACTAGGTACATTAACATGTATCAACAAACTCCCCCCTGGACCTAGTTTCCTCTATTGTCTAACACTCTTTATATGTTCTTCAAATTTCTTGTACTTCTCCTCTTTTGTAACTCCTGCATGTATTTAAAATGCAAAGTAGAGTCGTATGACGTTCTGGAACTGGAGGGCTTATACAATATCTTGCACATCATAGAATAGTGGCCACTTGTATAGTGTGTAAACATCTTCAGCAGACAAGTTTGTTAGCCACATAGGGTCAAATACCTGGAAAGTTTCCATTTTTCCTGCTCGATTTAGAACTATGACCGCTTCACCTGTTCTCCAATCATAATACCACCATTTGAAGTGTGGAATGAAGTCCTGTGGCATTTCCCTTAAGGGAATCTTAGACATTGTGAATGGAGGACTCCACTTCAGCACCACTTTAGGCTTTCCAGAAATAGGATTTACTTTAGACCTACGAATATACCTCGTCGGTTGTTGAGGTCTGAAGTTTACCCACCTGGTATGGTATTCTTTCCTTAATGCCGCCTTAAACCAACCTGACATCTTTCTAGGATCAGCATATAACAGATTTAGGCGTGCCAGCTGGTTGAGCTCAAAACCAGGGAAAGTCTTTAGATCATGTGGAAATCTAAAGTACTCTATTCCCTTCTCCCTCTTAACTGCATAGACGTTAAGATCTTCAAAATACGCCCACGCGATGATCTTGCCAGACACTTTCTGATGACGTTTGATGCTATAAAGCTTTGTGTAGACATTCTGCTTTTGAGGCGTGCACTGGGCTTTCATTTTAGCAAAACAAGCCGCCCATTCAGCCTTTTGGCATCAACACTTTCGTCTGTAGCTTGGGCAGTACTTTCATCTTTCTCCTTTTCTTTCTCCAGTTTATCCAACTTATCAAAAGTACCACTGTCGAAGGTTTCACCCAAATTGGGGATAGCATGTCCTTCCGGATCAGTGTACTGAGGATAGTGATTAGCAGTGACATCCTCTATCTTGATCTCATCAATATCGTGAAGCTCATCGTCACTTGCCACATCAACTATAGGAGCATCTTTGACCAACTCGTCTGGATTCAGCCTGAAGATCTCAGCCAGCTGCTCATTCGACAGGTCGTGGATTATCTCTCCTTCCTCTAGCGTGTAGCTAACAGACCGTCTTACTATCCCTTGCAAGTCAAGAATCATTATTAATTGATTCTTAACTTGCTGAAGGGGTTGGACATCAAACTCATTGGTCTATTGCTTTTCATCTGTTTGATTAAACATTTCAAACCAACACAAGCACATCAATAATCAAGACATTTATATTAATAAACATTGATAAACATTAGTTACATAAGTGTAATACATATTTCAAAGTACAAGAGATAATCAAAATTAAAACATCTAAGCATTACTCTTGTCTTGATCACTTTGCTCTTCAGATGAGGGGCAGAGGTGGACGGTCATGATTCTTGACATCTTTTGGACCTTCGCTCCTGAGCCGATGGATCTGAGGCTGATGCAGACGCATCACCTTTGAGCTTATCCTCGTCTCCCCCTTCCCTATCTTTTCCACTTCCCTCTCCCCCAACATCATCATTATCATCATCAGACTCATCATCATCATTAGATGAATCGTCATCATTATCATCATCACCATCGTCACCATCCCCTTTAATCTTGAGGGGCTCGCCTTTAGTTCCCTTGAGCTTTAGGTGTAGTTTCTTGTTTGTCCTCTCAACATCCTCAATATGCTTTACCGATGCCTTCAAAAGATCATTCTGTGTGGTCAAGGCACGGTGAGCTCAGGACATAGCTCTCTCAAGTTCAGCTTCCTTATCAGCCAGCTATGTAATCTGTTGACTCTGAGCAGTCATCTTCTCTGTCAGCAGGGCAATCTGTTTGCCCTGCGCAGCGTTGACAGCCATCAACTAATTCATCTGGTTCGCTCGTATATCATCCGTGGCTAGCAGTTTGAGAACCAGACGGTTAAGGCTGGCAAGCTATTCCTTTAGCCTAATGTTGGGCAGATAGGATCTCAGTAGTACTGATGAGGTGGAAGGTCCTGGCTGGGATGTGGTGGGTGGAGTGGTGGATGTGGTATATATGGGAGTGGTGGTGGTCGTGGTTTGTGGTGGGATGGATGAAGTGGGTGGAGTAGTGGTGGCTGTAGTAGTGGTGGTAGTGGTTTGTGGTAGGATGGATGAAGTGGGTAGAGTGGTGGTGGCTGTAGTGGTGGTGATAGGTGTGATGGGTGTAGTAGATAGGGTGGCTGTGGTGGTGGTAGGTGTAGTACGGATGGTGGATGTAGTGGTTGAGGTGGTAGAAGATGCCATTAGCACTATACTTCTTCTTTTGGCCTTCTTGCCATGTGGCTGAGCCATCCTCTTCAACTATGAGCCCTTTAAGCTCTGGGCTTCCCCTGGGCTTAGCTGAGGAGGAGAGTATGTAGGGTCAGTAGTGTCTGTCCTCTCTCCCTCAGCCCGGCGTCCTCCAACCGCCTCCATGTCCCTCTCTGTAGCCACCACACGACTACCCACAGTTCGTGTGAGTGGCTCCTCATCCGACTCTTCATGTCCCTCATTAGGAAGAAAGTCCCGATAGATGGGTGCCTGCTCCAATCCACCGGGAGCTGATGAACTGACATGTGGGGGGTGGTGGAGACATAGTCTCTGTCTCAGTGGCCCTTGGTGCACTCGAGCCTATATCTCCACCACCCCGATGATCGTCATCGTCGTCATCGTCCTCGTCATCAATCGGAGTCAGTATCGGCTCAACATCCGAATCACTATCGACATGATGCCACTTTGTCCTAGCTGGCGCCATGTAATCCTCACGGGCCAGATGCCCAAACAGTCTCTTGACTGGGGGTTTCACCTGCTTCCCCCGGTACACTCTCATCCTACCCAAGGTGGTATCATCCATCACCTCAAGCACCACAGCATCGTCGTTCTCCTTCGGCAGGGAAGGAAACTTCTGATCTATGATCATCTGTAGAAATCTTGGGTACATGCAGAACCCTTCCCTCCCCTTGGCCTTTATATTCTCGACCATGTACGAGAAGATCATCTGGGAGAAACTGAACGGGTGGTTCAGCACTAGAGCCACATAGACGTTTTGGATTTGATCTGAGAGCTCGACAAATCCCCCACTCCTCGAAGCAATGCACTTCAGAATCACATGTGCTAAGTACTTGAACTGCGGACACAGATTGCTTTTGTTGAGCACACTTGCGTTGATGTCCCCAGAGTACTTCATCCCTACAAAGAACCCCACTAACCGTCAGAGGGTGAAGCTTGGTTGGGTGATCCTCATCATCACCCAACTCCAGGACTTGCCTGAGATCAGCTGCAGTAATATTGATCTCCTGTCCGAAGATCGAGCTCCGAATACAATATGGCTCAGTGGACCTATCAACGGAGTCCCCTTCCCAGAAGGTCTGCTAGAGTGATCTGTATGGAGTACACTATGTAGATATAGCCCTGAAGATCCTAGAACGTCAAAGCAAATCTATAATCCCTGTAAACTCGGAAGCATTCCGAGATGTGGGGTCCAGATGAGCACATATGTTGTGCTTAGTACTCATCGCCGCCATATTTCTGCAATACAAGGGGCAAACAAGTTAGTTCCGTTCATAATTGGTAAACATTTTGACATAGAACAGATTTTGAACAATATGGTTCAATTCTGCAATGGAACCATATGACTGGATTCAGTCGTACGATTGAGCATGCGATTGAATTCAGTCGTACGATTGAGCATGTGATTGAATTCAGTCGTATGCAAGTCCATGCAGTTGAGTCAGTCATGCGCCTGAATCACCGATTGGTTCAATCGTGTGATTGAAGCATGCGACTGGCTCAATCGTATGATTGGAGTTCATCAGTCTGTCCATTCGTATAAACCCCTGTGCGAGACCATAATCTTGAATCTTGGTATTAATTGAAGTTAGACATTGTCTTTGGGTTCATATGGTTCGCAGGGACCCGATATATCACTTAAACACCTTTAAATCGACAATCTTGTTCATTTAAGTGGTCTATTTTAGGGTTTATCTCTCGGTTATTTGATTTAACAATTTACATCACATTAGATTTGTTTTAACTGGTAGTTTGACCTTGAATCGTTCGCAAATTACCTGTAGAAAAGTATAATCAATGTTATAACTCAAATCAGAATGTAAACTCAAAAGTTCAAAATTTGGGCAGCGTAACAGTGTAAAGGCGGTTTTGGAAATTTTTGAAGTCTAGTGAGGAATCTGACCGACTGAGCCTCTATTTATACTGATTAGGGTTTCAGTCGTGCGACTGGACCCATACGCATGGCTCAATCGTGCGACTGAGGTTCAGTCGTGCGACTGAACCATACTCCTCTTTTCATTCGTATGACTGGCTCAGTCTTGTGGTCCAATCGTATGACAGCATCATACTCATGGTCCAATCATATGACTGGCCCATTCTCATGGTCCAATCGTACGGTTGGCTCATACTTATGATTCAATCGCACGACTGGTTCATACTTATGATCCAATCATGCGATTGAATCATACTTACGAGTTGACTTCATACTTTTCCAAACTATTAATTATCACTTTTGATTGATAACACATTATGTGCACCGATCATTTCAGACATGATCCTTTTAACAAAAACCAATTTGATGACCTCAGACGTGATCTTTTTAACGAAAAACCATGTGATCACCTCAGACTTGATCCTTTTAATTAAAACTTTTTGATCACCTCAGACGTGACCCTTTTACCTTTAAAACATTAATCATCTCAGATATGATCCTTTTAACTTTGCCATAATTTGGTCACCTCAGACATGACCCTTTTAAAGTATGATTCATGGAGTTCATCTTGTTACATAGTCCGACATGAAAGACAATAACTAGAAATGGAAAACAACTTGAAACTTAAACAAAACAAGACATATTTTTGTGTTTTTGTTTGAGGTGGGTTGAAAACTATTAAATTATCATTTAACCGATTTCTCCCCCTGAGCAGAACGGCTTAAGTTTGATTGATCATCTCTGGAGAGATTCATATGGAATCATACATGTGTATCATAATCATTTGGGACTCTTGGATATATCTTTAAATTAATGATCCTTATTACACTCAGAGTCACAAGAACTCATAGGAAATCATACTAGGGCTGTAAGAGGCACACAATGATTTTAACTGTCGGGAGTTGCAGCCATGACGATTATCAGTATTGTTGTCCACTTAAATCCATACACACACTTTTGACTCACATTGGCGATTAGATTGTATTATTTCAATAAGCATTTGTGGATCCCACACTTATATGGTAATCAACATTCCTCAGGAGATTTTTGAGCGGTCTACGGGTATTGAGACAAAACAAAACTATTCTAAGAGCTTTCAAAGAGATGCAAAGCCTCAGGTAAGTGCCATCGCACAGCAGAGAGGCGCAAACCACAATGAATTCTAGAATATTTAGGTTGTGCTTATCCTCAGGTCAGTGCCATCGCATAGCAGAGAGGCACACAACCTATCTTCTTGTAAGAGCAATTTTTTCTTTTACACATAATGCACCAACAACATTAGTCATTAGTTTGATTGTGTTTATCATTCTTTTCATGTGCTTTGCTCATTCTTATGGTCGTCCGCACACGTTTATGGCATTTATTTGCTCGTCACCCCTTATTGGAAATGCGTTGATTGTGTTAACCAGGGATAAGATGGAAGCCCACAGCCTGTTGAACAATTTAGTTTAAATTGTTTCACCAAAGAAGTCTAGTTGTCTATTGTGTTGAATCTACTGACACATCGTACAATGAACTAGCAATCTCTAGGCCTACTTTCTCTATGAACCTTAGTAACAGACTAGTGTACTGTCATTTTTCCTTTATTTGGCTTAGACTTCTCAGACTTGTAATTTTAATATAACATTATGATCTTTTCATTCCTTTTAAAGTCCCAAACAATTAATTCCCTGTGTACTATCATTTTCCATGATTTTGAATCAATCTCACAGTTTTGATTTGATTTCAGCCTATCTGCCCACCCCCTCTTTATTTTTAAGTAAATGAATACTGAATAAATACTGAACCTAGACTAATCTCCCCTAAAATTCTAAAGCGGAAAATCTTTTTGTGTTTTGGATTTTTAAGATAGGAAAAATAAAGAAAAATAAAATAAAAATTAGACAGACGGACTACGAACTCGATTCCTCTGGAATCGCATCACTTTTCTTTTTCACGCCATTGACCTCTAATAGATATAAAAACCAAGGTTTATCAGATGCTTTTGTGTATAGGTCGACGCGTTGAAAATCCGTATTAATTTTAACAACATCGATTAAATGCTTTTCAAAACAGTCACGTATAAAGTGATATTTAATACCGATGTGTTTTGTTTTAGGGTGTTGGACAGGATTTTTGGTTACGGCTATAGCAACAGAATTATCAATATATATAGGAGCGTTAGAGAATTGCAAACCGTAGTCGCGTATTTGCTGTTGAATCCAGATGATTTGTGAACAACAACTTGCAGCAATAACGTATTCAACTTCACATGTTGACAGAGCAACGAAGGTCTGCTTCTTACACTACCAGGTGACTAACCCTCTACTAAAGAATTGACATCCTGCTGATGTTGACTTGTAATTCCTTTTGCATCCGCCATAATCCGAGTCACTATACGCTGTAAGCTCAAAATCATCATCATGAGGATACCACAACCCGAGTGTTGGAGTACCCTTCAGATAGCGAAAAATCCGTTTAACACCAATGAGATGGTTGACTTTCAGTTTCGCCTGATATCTGGAACAGAGACACGTTTCATACATGATATCAGGACGAGATGCTGTGAGATACATCAGGGATCCAATCATTCCTCTATACATTGTAGCATCAACCGGATCACCATTTTCGTCGGGTGCCACGTCATGATTCGTGGCAAGTGGAGTTCCAGCTGCTGAAGTAGTCTCCATATCAAACCGACTTAGGATATCTCCTACATTCTTGGTCTGATGTAGAAAGATTCCCTTTGGTGTCTAATCCACCTATAATCCTAGGAAAAATTTAATCTCCCCCATTGTACTCATCTCAAATTCTGCTTTTATAACAGACTCAAATTCTTTACATAACTATTCGTTTTTAGAACCGAAAATTATGTCGTCAACATAAATCTGTACAAGAAGTAAGTCTCCATCCTTTTCTTTAGTGAGTAGTGTACAGTCAATAACTCCTCTACAAAAACCATGTTTCACCAGATTAGTTGAGAGTTTCTCATACCATGCTCTCGGGGCTTGATGGAGCCCGTAGAGAGCCTTATCCAGCTTGTAAACACTGTCTCGATGGTAGGGATCCTCAAATCCTTCGGGTTGACTGACGTATACTGTCTCACGAATTTCCCCATGAAGGAATGCACTCTTGACATCTAGTTGATAGACTTTGATCTTCATGTAAGATGCATAGGCTACGAAGATACGGATTGCTTCCATTCTAGCCACTGGTGCAAACACTTCATTGTAATCGATTCCTTCGACTTGTCTAAAACCTTGAACGAAAAGTCGATCCTTGTTTCGAATTATGACCCCTTGGTCATCTTTCTTTCATTTCAAGACCCATTTAGTGCCAATGACCTTAGCACCTTTCGGTCTATCCACCAGTGACCATACGCCTAGCTTCTTAAACTGTAGAAGTTCTTCTTGCATGGCACTGACCCATGCCTTATCATTTAAGGCTTCACTGACATATTTTGGCTCAAATTGAGACACAAAACATTGATACGCACCGTCGTGAAGATAGCCTTTTTCTATGACAAAGGCATAATCAGCTGAGTATAGTTGATTTCTTGTTTGAACTCCCGATTGTACATCCCCTATGACGTTGTCCAGAGGATGATATACATTAAGTAGAGATCTGGGAGTGGTGGGTATAACTACTTCATTATCCAGATTTGGAATCTCATGTGCTATTGGAGTATGAGGTTCCGATGCTTCGGCAGCTTCTGGTTCAGTTATGGGTGTACTTTAATTAGCAAGAACCCGTTCTGTCTGTTCCACATTTTTAGTCTCAACTACTTCATCATCAGAAGATGAGTCGCTTACATCAAGTGCTCCCCCTAAAGTATTAGAGGAATCATCTAGTGGAAACGATGCTGTTAAGTCTTGTGGTGGTGAGTTGAGAACCTCGTACATCATTTAAGTAGATAACTCATCATCAGTGGGAGAAGACAGTAGATTGAAGGATTTAAAGAATCCATCGTAATCAAAGAAAAATGATGGTCCTTTTCCAGCAGGGGGTGGTGAATCTTTGAACATCAATGTTGCACCACAATTCTACCTGACTTGTTGAGTTGTTATAAACTCTCTTGTCAGGTATGCTATATCCAAGAAATATACCTTCTACTGCCTTCTCACTAAACTTTACTGTCTGAGTTTTCTTCAGCAGTGTAAGGCCCCGTTCCCGGGCACCTCACAGTTGGTCGTTCATCGCACGTAAAACATATATTTGCATAAACTAAATAAAATCATGCAGCGGAATTTCTAAGATAAACTTTTCCTTTACTATAAATACTTTTGCCATTTAGTACAACATACGTCAATTACAAAACATCTAATGTTGCATTACATCACAAAAGCACTATTAAAAAAATTACATCGTTACTGATTACAAAATGGTCATATACAGTGACCTCTAGTATAGAGACTTTATGATTTTCATCATAAAGAAAGTTCCTTAAGTAATCCCATTTATGAGGATCATTAAGGAAGGTTCCTTAAATAATCCTGTTTATCGAGATCCTCAAGGAACACTTGACACTTGCATGCAATATAATGTGTTGCATGCATTATAAGCCCGCATCCTATTGCGTGGCAGCATTATCAAAAGGAGAATGCCATCCCAAAAGAGGTGAGTAGCCGCCTCGTGCCACCCCCTGTATTCTACTCGTTTTTGATCAAGGATGAAAAGCCCTATGACGATTTAGGTGATTAACACCGAATCGAGGGTCAATTTTGATTCTGTTGAACCTAGGGTTCATCGAATTCGGGTTTGAATAGGAGATTAGGGTTAAAAGGATTTCAAAGCCAATGTGAACCAAGGCCACGGCCCTGGTTCACTGGCACCCGCGCCCCATTCTTCAGGGGAGGTCCCGGGTTCGACCCCAGCAGCCCCCCCTTTTTCCTTTTCTTTTCTGATTTTTTTTCTTTTCTTCATTTCTTTTTATTTATTTAACCTTTTTAAATTCTGAAAATTTCTAAAATTAATTTTATAAAATGCAGATTAATTTTCTTACTTTTGTTTAATTAATTTGTGACTAAATTAATTTTTATAAAATACTTTTGTATTTATAAATACATTATTTTAGTTTTAAAAATACAAAAGAAATGAGTTAATATAATACTTGTATATGTATATATATATTTTTAAATAATTAAATTGTTTAGTTACTTATACCTATATATATGTATATATATTTATATATAGTTCTTTTAATAACTAAATCACTTAATATGATATTATAATTGTTTAGTATATATATTTACATATATATTTTCAAACA
This sequence comes from Flaveria linearis, assembly GCA_024085815.1. Classification (NCBI taxonomy): domain Eukaryota; kingdom Viridiplantae; phylum Streptophyta; class Magnoliopsida; order Asterales; family Asteraceae; genus Flaveria; species Flaveria linearis. Next base: position 31,059,871 of record CM044003.1, read on the forward strand.
ATTAAATTGTTTAGTTACTTATACCTATATATATATATATATTTACATATAGTTCATTTTCAATAGTTGAATTCACTTATTGTAATACAATCTTTATAAATCGGTTTAACGTAGAATTAGATTAGGTTTTTCTTTATTTATTTCTTTCTCATACGCGCCATCAATTAATTATTTCACATACACATAAAAAGTCAGCGTTGCTGAGTGAGTTCTAGTTTTATAATAAACATATTTATTTTCCATTAGAAACCATTCTTTCACATGATCATACATCATACGTACATAGAGATAGTATTCATTATTATCTTCATCATTCGCTATACATCATTATCTTTAACTTCTCATATGGATCCTGTCAGGCTTTACCCACTTCATAGCACTCGGCTATGATTACTGTGGTCGAATGACAAGGATCCCGTTTCATCCTTACTTGCACATTGAATTCTTTTGTACCAATACCTTATGCTATACCCCGATCAGTCTTAGCTACCGGGCCGTGAATCAAAGCGTATGCCACAGTACTAGTAGGTAAGCGGTAGAGGTACCATGACCATGGCCAATCACAAAGAAAGACCAATCGACTTATTCAATGTTTGCAAGACTTAATTTGTTCGTTCGTTAATGCATGTATTCATCATCGTTTTACCCATTCATTCGTTCCTTAATACATGCATTCATCGTCACGTTCCTCTTTCTTTATCTTTCGCTTCACGTTACATAATACTTCGTTCGTTCGATGTCATAATACGTAAAGTCATAGAAAGATATACATGCATCATCATAAGGAACACACACACATCAATCATACATCATACTACATGGCATCATACATACATAGCCTACATCAACAGTCATCTACAGGCACTTACAGAAACTTCCGTGTAAAGACCTACTTCGGCGTTCTTCCCGAAATCCGGGACTCGGCTATGCAATTCCCCGAGTGCAACAGCCCTAATTGTCCCTCCTAAACCTTGGGGACTCATACTAGGACCTCATTCAACACGCCCAAGTCCATAATCATACCTTGGACTTACTACACGGTATTACACCCAAATAGGCCAAACATGCACATTTCAATAAACAGGTTTATATGTGTTCCAGCCCCAAAATCTTTCAAAACATGTAAATGAGGGGTCCCAGAACTCACCTGTGCTGGATAAGCAGCTTCTCAATCAAGCTTTAAAGATGAGGGTCACACTACACTGCCTGCAGATAAGTTAACACTCAAAAGAGTTAATTTCTGCCTAAATTCGCTACTAAGTTCTCTGCTAGTTTCGCCCATAGTTTCACCTATAGTTTCACCAGGCGAACATCAGTTTCGCTGCTAGTTTCGCTGGGCAGCATTCTGCCAGTTTCGCTGAACAGATTCACTGCCTTGAGCGCCCAACTTTCGTTGGAATTCCCTAGTTTTGCAATGTCTAAGGGTCAACCTGGGCACCGGAGAAGTTATCAAAGAAACTATAGTTTCGCCCAAGCGAAACTGTAGTTTCGCTGCAGCGAAACTGTAGTTTTGCTGAAACCTCTAATTTCGCTGCATAGTTTTGCTGGATGAGTGCTTAATTTCGCAGAACGAGCTGAAACTTACGAATTAACCCATTTTAACCCAAAACTTCAATCTTTTACACCCAAACCCTTGGGTTATCATCCAGGAAGCTATATCTAAGCTTTTTATATGTTTTCTTATCTAAAAACGTGCGTTTTTGGGCGATTCTTGCCACTTTTAAAACCCCAAAAACTTAATTCCGGGTTTTTCACAAAAGGAGCAATTAAACTACGTTTCTTACCTTGATTCTTGTTGTTTGGGAGTCCACAAACGCCAATCTTCGATTTCTTGACCAACCGAGCCTCGAATCACACTTTCTCTCTCTACACTTTCTCTCTCTACACTTTCTCTCTCTACACTTTCTCTCTCTAGAAATTGAGTGTTGAGTGCAAATGAGAGTTGCTCAGCTGATTCATCTATATATATATCAGGCGTTCCCGTGACTTTAAACTCGTTAAACTCGTGACCCGAAGGGTTAACTCGGTCTAACACCCACAACCGTCCCATTTTATCAAATGGTCTCATCTAAGCCCATTATTATCATTTGACTTGCTTAGAAAATTTTCCGGGTGTTACAAGTCCACCCCCTTATTTAGGTTTTGTCCCCGAAACCTGTTATTCCTCGAACAAGCGTGTGTAATGCTGCCTTATTTCATCTTCTGTCTCCCACGTTGATTCGGATCCCTTCCTGTGCCTCCACTGTACACGCACAAGAGGAACCACTTTATTTCGCAGCCGCTTCTCTTTTCTATCAATGATTGCCACCGGTTGCTCCACATAATTGAGCCGTTCATCTACTTCGATATCCTCCAGTGGAACAATCATATTTTCATCGGCTAAACATTTTCTCAGATGAGATACGTGGAAGGTTAGGTGAATTCCACTCAACTCACCTGGCAATTCCAACCTATAGGCCACCTCTCCCACACGGGCAACGATTCGGAAAGGGCCTATATTCCACGGACTCAACTTGCCCCGCTTCCAGAACTGAATGATTCCTTTCCAAGGCGAGACCTTTAACATAACCCAGTCACCCACCTGGAACTCAATCGGTCTGCGTCGTTTATTGGCATACGACTTCTGTCTGTCTTTGGATGCCTTCATATAGGCCTTGATCCTTTCAAGCTTATCAAGCCTCGACCACCTCGACGCTCCCTAATTCCTTCTGACCAATATCACCCTAACAAGCGGGTGTCCTGCATCTCCTACCATATAGCATCTCGTAAGGTGGCATGCCAATACTAGCATGGTAGCTTTTGTTGTATGAGAATTCAGCTAATGGCAGGTGGTCGTCCCAACTTCCTCCAAAATCAATCACACACGCCCGAAGCATGTCTTCGAGGGTCTGGATCGTCCTCTCAGACTGACCGTCCGTCTGAGGGTGGTAAGTCGTGCTGATATGTAGTCTCTTCCCCATCGCATCATGGAATCTCTTCCAGAATTTCAATGTAAAACGGGTGTGACGATCCGACACGGTGGACACCGGCACGCCATGACGAGCTACGATTTCTTTGATGAATAGATCTGCCAATCTCTCAGATGAATACGTCTCGCGGATCTGTAGGAAGTGGGCGCTTTTCATCAAGCGATCAACTATCACTCATATAGCATCATACCCTTTCGTGGTACGTGATAGCTTCGTGATGAAATCCATGGTGATGTGCTCCCACTTCCACTCGGGTATATCCAACGGTTGGATCTTCCCGTAGGGTTTCTGGTGCTCTACCTTTACTTGTAAACAAGTCAGGCACTTACTCACGTACTCCACCACGTCGCGTTTCATGCCCGGCCACCAGTAATCCTTCTTCATATCGTGATACATCTTGGTAGCACCGGGGTGAATGGAGTATCGAGTCTTATGGGCCTCATCCATGATCTTTCCACGTAGATCCCCATACCGAGGAATCCACATTCGCCCAAATCGGGTCTTAACACCAAGAGTGTTCTCACCCAGTTCTGTAACTAGACCTCTCATCTTTTCGGAGTTAAGACGATCTTCTTTCAAAGCCTCGTCTTGGAACTCCTTAACCTGTGTCATCACATCAGAGGTCATAATTAGCTGATAAGCCTTCACCCGAATCGGCTCGGGCCTTTCCTTTTGGCTAAGGGCATCCGCCACCACGTTGGCTTTGCCCGGATGGTAATGGATCTCACAATCATAGTCTTTTATCAGCTCTAACCATCGCCTTTGCCTCATGTTTAGGTCTTTCTGCTCGAAGAAGTACTTCAAGCTTTTATGGTCTGTGAAGATAGTGCACTTCGTCCCGTATAGATAGTGCCGCCAAATCTTTAACGCAAAGACCATAGCTGCTAGCTCCAAATCATGAGTAGAATAATTAACCTCACGAACTTTCAGCTGTAGGGATGCATAGGCTATCACCTTTCCCCTTTGCATTAATACGCACCCCAACCCCGAGTAGGAAGCATCAGAATAAACTACCAAGTCTTCGCTTCCATCGGGTAATGCTAACACATGAGCTTGGGTCAACCTCGTCTTCAATTCTTCAAACGCCTTCTCTTGAGCTTGACCCCAATACAAACTTCACATCCTTCCGGGTCAACTTGGTCAGTGGAGAAGCAATCTTGGAGTAGTCTTGAATGAATCTTCTGTAGTAGCCCGCCAAACCTAAGAAACTACGGATTTCGGATGGCGTCTTTGGAGAATTCCATTGCATTACTGCTTCCACCTTTTCCGGATCGACCATAATTCCCTCCGGATTAACCACGTGACCCAAATATTGAACCTCGCGCAACCAGAATGCGCACTTGGAGAACTTGGCGTACAATTTCTCCCTTCTCAATGTCTCTAATACTTCTCGAATGTGACCGGCATGCTCTGTTTCGCTTCTTGAATAAATTAGGATGTCATCAATAAACACAATCACTGATTTATCCAACATCGGCCGACACACACTCGGTTCATCAGATCCATAAAAGCAGCTGGCGCATTAGTCAAACCAAATGACATGACAAGAAACTCGTAGTGACCGTAGCGCGTACGAAAAGCTGTCTTAGGGATGTCTTGTTCCTTCACTTTCAGTTGATGGTAGCCCGATCGAAGATCTATCCTTGAAAACCAACTGGCACCCTGAAGTTGATCAAACAAGTCATCGATTCTCGGCAAGGGGTATCTGTTCTTCACCGTCAACTTATTCAGCTCACGGTAGTCGATCCACATCCTCATACTACCATCTTTCTTCTTTACGAACAGAACCGGAGCACCCCAAGGTGAGATACTTGGCCTAATGAACCCCTTATCTAGCAGTTCTTGCAACTGCTCCATCAAATCTTTCATTTCCATCAGAGCCAAGCGATACGGTGCTTTGGCGACAAGTTGAGCACCTGGTATCAGGTCGATCTGGAACTCGATCTCTCAGTCAGGTGGCAATCCCAAAAGGTCTTCCGGGAATACGTTTGGAAATTTGCACACTACCGGTACATCGGATAGTTGTGGTGTTGGCTCCTCCACATTCTTTACATAACATAAGTAGGCACTATATCCGCACCTCATACACTTTCCTGCCACCACCATCGAGATCACTTTCGGAATTGTCGTAACCCGATCGCCGTATATTGTCACCGGACTCCCGTCAGCTGTCGTCAGTCTAATCATCTTCTTTCGGCACACGATATTTGCTTTGTAGGTTGCTAACCAATCCATCCCTAATACTACATCAAATCCTCCAAGGGGTATCACATGTAACTTGGCAGCAAACCTATGACCTTCTAATTCTACGGCGCAGTCCTCTATCACATCCGTAACCCTAGTGGACTTACCAATAGTAGTTTCTACATCAAAGGACTCATCGAGGCATTTACTTCTAACAGGCAGTTTAGCACAGAAAGTAGTAGATATAAAACTCCTACTGGCGCTCGAATCAAATATTACAGAGGCTAAAGTTTGGTCTATCGGGAACGTACCAGACACAACGTCAGGATCCGTTCTAGCCTCCTCTTGCGTCATCGTGAATGCCCTAGCCTTTGCCCTCGGTTCTTCTCCTCCCGTCTTCTTCACCCCTGAGCCCTCAACCCTCGGCTTCTTGCATTCCCTGCTCATATGACCACTTTCCCCACAGTTAAAACATTTGCCTGCCCGGCAATCCTTTGACATATGCCCTGCCTTCCAGCATCTGAAACAGATGTTGGATCCCCACTTGCACTCTCCCGAGTGCTCCCTTCCACACCGGCCACACTTCCTCAACCCTGCTCCTGACATGACCACACGGCCGTCATCCACCCTTGCCTTCTTGTTACTCGTCGAGGCATCACCTCGACCAAACCTCTTCCCCTGCCAGTTCCTCTCACCACTGCCCTTCTTACTACCCTCAGCCTTCACCACCACAGCCTGCTCATCATATAATTTCCCAGCCAAATCCACTGTCGACCTAAAGGTACTTAGTCGAGCAGTAATCAAATGCCTGCGGATGTCAGCTGGCAGCCCCTGAATATACCGGTTGATCTTTCGAGACACCGGCGTCACCTGATCTGGCACCATTCTCTCCATCTCATTGAATTTGGTGGTGTACTGTTGGTGGGTCATCGTCCCCACCTCCAACTGCAGGAACTCTCTCTCAACTTTGTCCATTTCCCGACGAGGACTGAACTCCTCGATTACCATCCTTTTCAGCTCGGACCACTTCATTCTTCCGATGGTCCTGCTACCCTCGGCTTGGACTATATTGTCCCACCAGCACAAAGCCGACCACGTGAAGGAGTGGGTAGCGAACTTCACCTTCTTGTCCTCCTGGCAATCGCTAATATCGAGGACAGCCTCCATTTCTCTCACCCATTGGGGAGCACCATCCGCAGTGCCAGAACCGTCAAAAGTAGGGGGCTTGCATCTCATAAATGCCCCGTAGTTACAACCCCGTGTTGTCTCCCGTACCGGCTCCTCCTCCTCTTCTTCTTCATTATTAGATAGAACCGTTTCCGGCTCTGTTTGTTGCTGTCTCCCTGAGGATCGATTCCTCCCTTGCCTTTCATCTTCCCTGACAGCCTTAATTACTTCGGTCACCACAGACGGTAAGATCGTCTGCATGACTTGATGCACCTCTTCAACCACTGCCTCTTTTACCGAGGCCCTCAAGTTAGCGCTCTCATCTACTCCCTCCTGATGAGGAGTATCGGGTTCTTCATGAACCACTTTCTCCACCCTAGGTCTTCCTCTTGTGGCTCATAGTTCAGCACCACGTCCGCCACCGCCTCCACCCCGGGAAGCTTTGGAAGATCTACCACCAGCCATTTTCTATCTCACACTGAAAGGTTCAAATACCAACACGGTCATTTAAGGAAATAGCTCAGTTTATCTCAAGCATAGTAAGTCCCTAATTACAGTGGCCAATTGTGATTAGCCACTTACTTTACTCTTCGCACCCTGAGCATCACCCGTCCTGACTACATTAGCATCTAAATCTAACCGTACACGTATACCACATACATACGCACATAATACCAGTTAATCTTTAAGAAATACCTGATGGCATGCAGCTACTCAGATGGCATTCCCTTCCTTCCTATCCCATTTTCAGTTTAAGTTTAGGTTTATTTTGAAAGTTTACCCGTTTAACTTAAACTTTGGCTCTGATACCAACTTGTAAGGCCCCGTTCCCGGGCACCTCACAGTTGGTCGTTCATTGCACGTAAAACATATATTTGCATAAACTAAATAAAATCATGCAGCGGAATTTCTGAGATAAACTTTTTCTTTACTATAAATACTTTTGCCATTTAATACAACATACGTCAATTACAAAACATCTAATGTTGCATTACATCACTAAAGCACTATTACAAAAATTACATCGTTACTGATTACAAAATGGTCATATACAGTGACCTCTAGTATAGAGACTTTATGATTTTCATCATAAAGAAGGTTCCTTAAGTAATCCCGTTTATCAGGATCATTAAGGAAGGTTCCTTAAATATTCCTGTTTATCGGGATCCTCAAGGAACACTTGACACTTGCATGCAACATAATATGTTGCATGCATTATAAGCCCGCATCCTATTGCGTGGCAGCATTATCAAAAGTAGAATGCCATCCCAAAAGAGCTGAGTAGCCGCCTCGTGCCACCCCCAACAACCCTACCTGCCAACTGGAAACACATAAAAAGTCAGCGTTGCTGAGTGAGTTCTAGTTTTATAATAAACATATTTAATTTCCATTAGAAACCATTCTTTCACATGATCATACATCATATGGATCCTGTCAGGCTTTACCCACTTCATAGCACTTGGCTATAATTACTGTGGTCGAATGACAAGGATCCCGTTTCATCCTTACTTGCACATTGAATTCTTTTGTACCAATACCTTATGCTATACCCCGATCAGTCTTAGCTACCGGGCTGTGAATCAAAGCGTATGCCACAGTACTAGTAGGTAAGCGGTAGAGGTACCATGACCATGGCCAATCACAAAGAAAGACCAATCGACTTATTCAATGTTTGCAAGACTTAATTCGTTCGTTCGTTAATGCATGTATTCATCATCGTTTTACCCATTCATTCGTTCCTTAATACATGCATTCATCGTCACGTTCCTCTTTCTTTATCTTTCGCTTCACGTTACATAATACTTCGTTCATTCGATGTCATAATGCGTAAAGTCATAGAAAGATATACATACATCATCGTAAGGAACACACACATATCAATCGTACATCATACTACATGGCATCATACATACATAGCCTACATCAACAGGCATCTACAGGCACTTACAGAAAATTCCGTGTAAAGACCTACTTCGGCGTTCTTCCCGAAAGCTGGGACTCGGCTACGTAACTCCCCGAGTGCAACAGCCCTAATTGTCCCTCCTAAATCTTGGGGACTCATACTAGGACCTCATTCAACACGCCCAAGTCCATAATCATACCTTGGACTTACTACACGATATTACACCCAAATGGGCCAAACATGCACATTTCAATAAACAGGTTTATATGTGTTCCAGCCCCAAAATCTTTCAAAACAAGTAAATGAGGGGTCCCAGAACTCACCTGTGTTGGATAAGCAGCTTCTCAATCAAGCTTTAAAGATGAGGGTCACACTACACTGCCTGCAGATAAGTTAACACTCAAAAGAGTTAATTTCTGCCTAAATTCGCTACTAAGGTCGCACTCAAAAGAGTTAATTTCTGCCTAAATTCGCTACTAAGTTCGCTGCTAGTTTCGCCCATAGTTTCGCCCATAGTTTCACCAGGCGAACAACAGTTTCGCTGCTAGTTTCGCTGGGCAGCATTCTGCCAGTTTCGCTGAACAGATTCGCTGCCTTGAGCGCCCAACTTTCGTTGGAATTCCCTAGTTTCGCAATGTCTAAGGGTCAACCTGGGCACCGGCGAAGTTATCAAAGAAACTATAGTTTCGCCCAAGCGAAACTGTAGTTTCGCTGCAGCGAAACTGTAGTTTCGCTGAAACCTCTAATTTCGCTGCATAGTTTCGCTGGATGAGTGCTTAATTTCGCATTACGAGCTGAAACTTACAAATCAGCCCATTTTAACCCAAAACTTCAATCTTTTACACCCAAACCCTTGGGTTATCATCCAGGAAGCTATATCTAAGCTTTTTACATGTTTTCTTACCTAAAAACGTGCGTTTTTGGGCGATTCTTGCCACTTTAAAAACCGCAAAAACTTAAATCCGGGTTTTTCACAAAAGGAGCAATTAAACTATGTTTCTTACCTTGATTCTTGTTGTTTGGGAGTCCACAAACGCTAATCTTCGATTTCTTGACCAACCGAGCCTCGAATCACACTTTCTCTCTCTACACTTTCTCTCTCTACACTTTCTCTCTCTAGAAATTGAGTTTTGAGTGCTAATGAGAGTTGCTCAGCTGATCCATCTATATATATATATCAGGCGTTCCCGTGACTTTAAACTCGTTAAACTCGTGACCCGAAGGGTTAACTCGGTCTAACACCCACAACCATCCCATTTTATTAAATGGTCTCATCTAAGCCCATTATTATTATTTGACTTGGTTAGAAAATTTTCCGGGTGTTACAAGCAGCATGCATGGTGCACCAAACAGTTCTAGATACTCCAGATTGGATTTACGTCACTGGAGCAATTCATAACATATTTTCCCATGTCGTTTGACCACTAAGACTTGATTGAGCGTGTAGCAAGCATTAGCTATCGCCTCATTCCAAAATTGAATTGGCAGTTTCGAGTCAGCTAGCATTATTCTGGTGGTCTCTATCATGCTTCGATTCTTCCTTTCAGCAACGCCATTCATTTGTGGAGTGTAGGCAGAAGTAAATTGATGTACAATTCCTCTTTCTTTACAGTATGTCTTCATCCACTGATTTTGAACTCAGTGCCATTGTCTGATTGGATCTGTCGTACTTTCAACTTGTAGAGTGATTCCAAGGTAGTAACCAGCTGTTTGAATGAGTCAGAAGTTTCTGATTTGGCTTTTAGAAACATCACCCAAGAGAACCTTGAGTAATCATCTGTTACTACAAAGCAATACCTGTCACCAGCAATGCTCTATGTACTGACAGGACCAAACAGATCCATGTGTAAAAGCTCAAGTGGAAGATCAATTGAATAACTTTCTTGGACTTGTGAGATTTCTTAGTCTGTTTCCCTTTCTTACACGCCACACAAAAATCAGGAAGTTGGAAGCTTTTGACAGTTACTCCATTTACCAAATCATTCTGTACCAAATGATTCATCTTCCTTGGATTAATGTGTCCTGTTCTCCTATTCCAGGAGATTGACTCTTTCTCATTTGCCTTTGACAAGAAGCATTGAACCGTGTGATCAGTTATGGATGCTTTTGATAGATCCAAGACATACAAATCGTTGTATCTTGAAGCTGATATGAGAACTTTATCCTCCTCAATCACATAGTCCTTTTTCAACATGTAGCACTTCTTGTTGTCGAATACAACCTTAAATCCTTTGTCACAGATCTGGGAAATAGAAAGTAAGTTGTTCTGTAGTTGTTGAACGTAGTTGACCTTGTCAAACTTTTTCTCATTTCCTACTTCACCTTGTGCTGTTATGTAACCTCCTTTGTTCCCAACAAATAAAACATGTCCCCCTTTAGTTTATCTGACGTTGAAAAGGAGAGACGAGTTCCCTGTCATGTGCCTAGACGCCCCACTATCAATAATCCATGTATTTGTGATAGCACTATAGCGGACACCCTGCACATTCAAAGAAACTTATTAGTTCAGATTTGGGACCCAAGCCTTAACTGGCTTGGGTGTCCCAGAGGGATCACACATCATAAACTCAACCCATTGACCTTCAGAAGATGAGGGCATATCTTTCTTCTTAATTTCCTCACTATCAGATAAATTACTTGACTTTTCTTTCCATAAGCCAGTTTTGTGTAAGGCCTGTTTGTGATAAACAGACGACTGGCTTATTGTTTGAACTTTAGGTTCACTAATACTCTTTGGTGGAGTAGTAGATATCCTTTGAGTAAAACTTTGTTTGGTATCATTAAGTTCGATTTTCTTTTTGGGAGTCTGATAGTAAGGACAACTTGAAGAGATATGTCCTCGTTTTCCATAATTGTAGCAAGATCTTACTTCTACAGATTGAGGAAAATATTTATGAGGGTTTGAGTTTTGCACAGGTGTGACCTTTGTCTATTTGAGTTTAATAAATTCCTTCTTAGATATTTCAGTCTGATTAACAAAATTAATTTTTTTAACGTTTTGTACATCTTTAGCCTTTTGTTTATTTGGACTTTGATGTGCAGCACGTGATTGGTTAACTGATTTGGTCATTTTAGATTCAGAAATAGACGTGTTTGAACCTGACTTTACATTAACCTTTTCAAATTGTTCATCCAAATTCACAACTGGCATCTTACCTTTAGATTTCAAAGTAGCCTCCTTCTGTTTAGTGATCTTCTGTACAGGTTTAACTGTGGAATCAAGATCACTAACCAGAGGAGTGGTTACCACATGATCCTTCATTGGGTTGTCATTTACAGGTTTACACTTTGTATTTAAAAGTATTTCATGTGGTGGTGCTACTACCTTGTACCCCAGACTTTTCCCATTGTTTCGTTCTTTCACTAGGTTTTGAACTATGTGAGAAGAACTAGCCCAACTATGCAGTTTTTGTTTTAATAAATTTACCTCGACTTCCAAAACTGCTTTTTCCTTTTTGATCTCTTCTAAAGAATTTAAATAAAACTTTATATCATTTGATTGATTAATGTAACAACCTCGGTTCTCTTAGTTATTTTCTCAAAAGATCTATCCTTTCTTTAAAACTGCACTAATTTTGTTTAAAAATACAATTAACCTCAGTGCATAGTTGTAAATTATTTACTAAGTTATCATTGTGTTCTGATAACCTAGCAAATTTCAAGTCAATGCTTTCTCTAAACTTATCACAGTCATGACAATCATGTTTATCAAATAACTGGTCTAGAGAACTTACCTGTGATGAATCTGTTGAGTTAGTCATCAAAGTAGAATCTAATCCTTTTGTGACAGGAGATTCTGTACTTATTGCCCTAAGATCTTCTTTAACCAGGTGATTTACCACGTTCATAGCTTCTTCAACATCCGACATTGCTTGCTCAGCTGCACCCTCACTTTCACTAGCGGACTCATCATCTACTGCTTCAACAAAGGCAATATTTGATTCTGCGGGAGAAACAAACCTGAAGGACCAGTCTTGTCCTTCATCATCTTGAGCAGTAAGAGCCTTTGTATCTTTGCTTGAGGAAGTAGTTCCAATTTGTACCTTGTCTTGATGGGTGAAAGATGAAAATGGGTTTCCATTACCTGTTTTCTAGGGCTTTACACATTCACGTTTAAAATGCCCCTTCTCACCACTGTTGAAGCATGTTACCTTGGTTTTGTCAAAACCAAACATCGTGTCCTTTATGGCTACTAGGTTCTGTCCCGTCTTCTTGACAAACTTTTTAGCTCTTCTGACTGCACTTGCCAAGGCCCACATAATATCTATTCTTTCTAGCTCATTTTCATCAACTTGCTCGTAGTCTTCATCTGCAAGGTGAAAATTTTCAATCTTCTCGGAAACTAAATCATCATAGGATTAGACAACCGCTGCTAGAAGATCCATATGCTCCTTTGCAACTTCCACAATGATAATACCGAGATTCTTGGTCTTCAACTTTGTAGAATTGGCTTCATGCACTATATATTGAGTTGTAGATGACCCTGACGTTTCTGGTGCTGAAGCTGTGGATGAGGCAGTAGCAGTCGAATTGGACACATAAGCTGTTTGTAGAGGTGCTCCTGAAACAGCTGGAGACGCAACTGAGTTGTAGAGTGAAGGATTCTGAACATAGGATCCTTTCTTTGACTTGTACTTCATCCTCAGCTCTTCTTCTCTTAATCTCAAGATCAAGTCATTTATGTCCAACGTTGCTAAAATGTCATTCTGTCCGAGATTGGACACAAATGAATCCCATTTCTCAGGTAACCCATCAGCAAAACTTGAAACTTTATCTTCCATTAATGTGGTTACACCATGAGTGTGCAGTTCACTCATGAGATGATAGAACTTGTCAATTATGTCATCCAGGCTCTCATTCCCAATTGATGAGAAATTGTCAAACTCCTTCTTGAGAGCCTTAGCCTTCAGTGCCTTTAACGTTGCATTGCCTTCATACCTCTTTTCCAAGGCCTCCCATAGCTTCTTAGACTGTTTATTCTTAGAGAATTGATAAAATATGTCTTTAGGTATTGACTGAGTCAGCAGGGCATAAGCTTTCTTTTCAGCATTATGCAAAGTCTTTTGTGATTCACTCATTCCCCCCAAAGTAAGTTTTACCCTATTAGCAGTGACTGGTACCACGTAACCAGTCTCAATAGAAGTCCAAAGATTGGGATCAATTCCATTTAAGTAAATCTCGAACCGCTGTTTCCATTGTGGATAACCATCTAATGTGATAAGCTTCGGTGGTTTATTGTGATTTCCCATCTCATTTTCTAGAAGCAGAAGGTTCTGGATGCTTGAGTCCTTCCCGGCAGTAAATGCAGCAAACTGATCTTCCATTTGTATAAGCTTGAGACTTGGAGAACAGAACAATTTCAATCGTATGAATGGACTATATGGATGGTTCACTCATGCGAATGAATTCAATCGTGCGATTGGATTCAGTCATACGTATGACCTAGACGAATGGACTCAAACGACTGGAGCTGTTCATTCGTACGAATGAAGAATGTGACTGAGTTTAATCATGCGAATGGAGTGTACGAATGAGTTCAATCGTACGAATGAGCTATTCTTGTGACTGAAGGCTGCTGTTTTGGAAAAATCAATGGTTTTGACACTTGGACACAAAAACATGATTTTTTAAGAACCCTAATCTGCCGTATAGTGAACAATCGAAACTTTAAGGACAGAAAACTTTGAAAACACCTTTTGACTCATAAAATTAACTCTTTTGAATGAAAACGTTAAGTTTAACACCAAAAACTAATGGAGTCACACGCAAAATCAAGAGCCAAAGCTCCGATACCACTTGTTAGGACCGTGTACGTACAGAGTACTAACTGATAATGCGTGAAACCAGATCAAATAGTATGGAATCCTATTTGATTGACGATCCAATTAGTGAGAACGAAAATCTGATCAATCCTACGATGAAACAAACATTAAGAACGAACAAGAATTGATCAGAAACGAACTATGAAGTTAGAACGACGAACAGGGACGCTCTGGACGGCTAGGGTACATAAGTATTCAAAGTGTTATGTTTTCCACAAATTACGTGGTATTTATAGGTTTCCTGTCTTCAGTCGTGCGACTGAACCATTAGCATGGTTCAGTCGTGCGACTGAATCATGCGATTGACTCATACGCACGACTGATGATTCAGTCGTGCGACTGAGTCAGTCTTTTGTTTCAATCGTACGACTGATCCAGTCTCCTGGTTCAGTCGTGTGACAGGTCCATAAGCATGATGAATTCATGCATATGGTCCATTAGCATGGGCCATTAGCATGAACTATCAAACAACATCAAACCTGTATAGTTAGTACATACATGTGCAGCACATTCAATATAATGATATCATGACATAATCAAAATATAAATCAAACATCACAATGCACTTTATATCATTCATTCAAACCATTACATCAATTACACATGTGTAAGAAATGAAAGACTTTTACATTTAAGCTCATAAAATAGGTACATTAACATGTGTCAACAGCGCTACCTATATTATCCAACGGTTTCACATCCGAATTAATGGTTGTAACATAAATGATAGTAAATCTCAAAAATTACATCAATCATAAAAACAGTATGCTTTTTCCCTCAAAAGTCTTATAAGAACAAAAATGAGGCTATGAGTCTCACCTTAATTCCAGCGATAACCTATAAAATTAATTATAAGTTAGGAACATATTTCTTTAAAATTGTTAGGACCTCAGTCAAAAATCTAAAACAGTGACTATGATTATTCAAAATTTTCAAAAGTTTTAATAGCAACATCATATGAAACTATTAATAATCATATAAAAATTTCAGCTATTAACTAAATTCAGATATTTTTCTAGAATTAATATAAACTTAGTATAAATAGGTAAAAATAGTTACTATAATTATAAAATTTCCAAATTTTTAAAAACGTTTATTTTGTGGTCTACTATATCGCATAAATTCCATGGTTTTTAATTCTTAGCAAATAATTTACTATAATTTTTCTAAAATTACCAAAATTCAAGAAAAATAGTTACATATCTCCAAAACTTACTAAATTTACATATATTGTCAAATCAAGAACATCATATGTAATATAAAGTTTTCATAATTTATTTCATAGTTTAGATATTTCTTCTTATTTTTTCTATTACAGGTCATGATAAAATATATATCTCAATCATATTAAGGAATTTAGTCATAAAATTTATTCTGAAGCTCCTATATCATATAATAATCATTATATAGTTTTTCTAGATTTTTACCGGGTTATGTTCTTCCACATAGTATTTTTCTTATTTTCCTTTAATTAAATCATATAAATTAATGTATTTCATATAATTATCTTATATTTTCCAGTTTATTATTTTTAACATTATCTAACAAAATTCTAATTTTTATTCTCACAATCATAGTCATTTAAATATCCAACCAAAATCATCTAGTAAATCATAAAATAACAATTATTTCAACACTTTTAAACCCTTTGTTTTTATTTGAATCTTTTGTCTTTATAAAAATCTCAAACTTTTTGTTTCACAAATATTTGTTACTGTTTTTTGTTGGAAACCAAGGAAATTTTGATTGTTCATGATCATGGTTGTAAAAATCGCTAGTCGCTAGTCGGGCGGTGGGGTACGGACTAGGGATTAATCGGGATTAATAGGGATTAATCGGAATTAATCGGATTGGGATTTTATATGTTAATTTACAAATTTATAAATATATATACAATATTTTTCAAAATTATACATATAATTTTTTATATCCGACTGATTTGTATTATATTTTGACTGATTTTCTCTAAATTTTAGCTGATTTTGACCAAATGTGATAAAATTTGACTAGTTTTGACCAATTTTCTTTGATTTCTGGCCGATTTTGACTGATTTTGACCTTTGACTGATTAACTAGGCGATTAGCTAAAATCGAATCGGTGGATGACCGATTAGCGATTAATCGGGGATTAATCGGTGCTAGGCGGTGATTTTTACAACACTGTTCATGATGATGAATATAATAAGGGTTTGTATGTTGAACACATACATGATATTGTAAGCTTTTATAAGAATCTCATGAACCTACCTTGATTGTAAAGAGTGTTAGATAAAGAGATCTTCAAATCTTCAAGCTTGTAATAAGGGTTCTTGAGCTTGGATGATCCCATAAGGATGATAGGTTTATTTAGAAGATGATTTTATGGTGGTATGATGGTGATGTTGAAACCACAAGAAAACAAAAGATGCTGGCGATGGTCGATGATGATGGTGGAGTTGATGGTGGATTTTCAGTGATAATAGAATCAAGAGAAAGAGAGTTCTAGAGAGTAAGGTTGATGGTTTTGATGTGGTGATGTCAAGAGAAATAGAGAGAACCGAGAGGTGAGGGTGATGGTTTGCGGTTGTGGTGTTTGCGGGTGTTCCTTGGCCGAGAGTTTTAAAGAGATGGAAGTCATCATTAGCTTGATGAGGTGATGACTTTAGGTGCATTAGGTGGTGCTAGGTGTTAAGGTTAGGGAGTGCTTAGTGGATGGTGTGATAGGTGTCAAACTTAGGTGATGATTAGTGTATATGGAATACTAGATGTCACCATTGGGTGTTAGTTAGTTTCTTAGTAATTAAGTTTAGTTTAGTTAGTTAATTAGCTACTAATCTAGGTCAATTATGGTCCTAATAACCTGATTACTATGGCTAAGTGTATTTAGTTTACTGTTTGGTAAATGTTTGATTAAGTTTTTGTTATTTATTTCATTATATAGATATATAGCAAATGTCTTATTATATGCTTAACTACGTGTTTTTAAATATATACATACATGCATACGTAACTAATTATGCATGTTTATATAGCATATATTCACACTTAATTATGTTCAAATAAAGTTACTAACAAACTAATATATATACATATATATATACATATGTTAGGACCGTGTACGTACAGAGTACTAACTGATTCTACGTGTATACCAACTCAAATAGTGCGGAATCCTATTTGATTGGTGATCCAATCAGTGAGAACGACAATCTGATCAATCCTTACGATGAAACAAACGTTAAGAACGAACAAGAATTGATCAGAGACGAACTATGAAGTTGGGATGGTGAACAGGGTCGCTCTGGACGGCTAGGGTATGTATATTTTCAAAGTGTTACGTTTTTCCATGAATTAAGTGGTATTTATAGGTTTGGTGTCTTCATTGGTGCGACTGAACCATCAGCATTGTTCAGTCGTGCGACTGAACCATCAGCATGGTTTAGTCGTGCGACTGAACCATCAGCATGGTTCAGTCATGCGATTGAAGCATGCGGTTGATCCATTCGCACGACTGAAAGTCCAGTCGTGCGACTGAGTCAATCACATATCACAATCGTGCGACTGATCCAGTCTCCTGGTTCAGTTGTGCTACTGGTCCATTAGCATGAAGAGTTCATGCGTATGAGCCATTAGCATGGTCCATTAACATGAGAACTTCATACAATTCACAAACCTATATAGTTAATTCAATATGTGTTATCACACAATAAACAATGAAATATTAAACATTATAAGCATCAACCACATATTGTATTTCATTTATACCTATTCAATTACAAATATGTAAGACATGAAAGACATTTTACATTAAGCTCCTAAACTAGGTACATATGTATCAACAAACTCCCCCTTGGACCTAGTTTACATCATTGTCTAACATTCTTCATCAGCTCATTAAACTTCTTGTACATCTCCTCTCTTGTAACTTCGGAATTTATCTCAAACGCAAAGCAAAGTCTTATAAGGTTCTAGAACTGGAGGGCTTGTACAATGCCTTGCGTATTATAAAATAGTTGTCACTTGTATAATGTGTATACCTCATCAGAAGACAAGTTGGTCAGGCAACCGCTTCACCTGTTCTCCAATCGTAGTACCACCACTTGAAGTGTGGAGTGAAGTCCTGTGGCATTTCCCTTAGAGGGAGTCTTGAAATGGTGTGTGGAGGACTCCACTTCAACACAACCTTAGGCTTTCCAGTTAGGAATCAACTTCAGACCTTCTGATGTACCTCATCGGTTGTTAAGGTCTGAAGTTAACCCACCTGGTGTGGTACTCTCTTCTCAAAGCAGCCTCAAACTAGCCTGACATCTTTTTCGGGTCAGCATACAACAACTTTAGGCGTGCCAGCTGGTAGAGCTCAAAATCGGGAAGAGTCTTTAGATCATGTGGAAATCTAAAGTACTTTATTCCCTTCTCCCTCTTGTCTGCATAAACACTCAGTCCTTAAAGTATGCCCATGCTATAATCTTGCCTGACACCTTGAGATGCTTCTTCATTTTGTAGAGCTTGGTGTAGGCACTCGGCGTTGGAGTAGTGCGCTGGGCTCGGATCTCTGCAAAACAAGCCGCCCATTCAGCCTTTTTTATATCAACATCGGCGGCGAGGCTTGGGCTTCGCTTAATGACATCTCTTCCTCCTTCTCTATCTGATCCAGCTTCTCAAACATATCACTACCGAGAGTACTACCCAAATTAGGAACCACATTGCCCTCTCGGTTAGTGTACTCTGGATAATGCTGGGCTGTGACGTCTTTAATCTCTATTTCATCCACATCATGAAGCCCGTCGTCACTAGCCACATCAACAGTAGGAGCGTCCTTGATAATCTCATCCGGGTTGAGCCGGAATATCTCAGCAAGTTGCTCATCAGTAAGGTCAGGAATTATTTCTCCTTCTTCGGGAGTATAACTCATAGACCTCCTGACAATCCCTTGCAAATCAAGTATCATAGTTAATTGAGACTTGATTTGCTGTAAGGGAGCAACATCATACTCGTCTTGCTGAGATGATTGGTCTGCTTGATTTAAACATGTAAAAACATCAACCATTAGTAAATAATCAAGACAGTTAAATATCAAATATATATATAAACATTAAGTACATAAGTTTTATACATGATTCAAGTACAAAAGCTTTCAAATACAAAAATATCTAAGTATTACTTTTGTCTTGAATCGCTGGCTCGTCAGTAGGTGGGGCAGAAGATGATGCACCTTGGTCTTGCTTTCTCTTCATTCTTCGCTCTTGACCCTGAGTTGAGGCAGATGCAACTACATCACCTTCATCATCATTATCATCATCATCATCCTGCCTTCCTCTTAGCCCTCTATCATCTCTCTCCTCATCATTATCATTGTCATCATCTTCACCATCATCCTCATCATCATCTCATTCTCTGATCTTCAGAGGCTCATCTTTTGTTCCCTTGAGCTTGAGCATAATGGTCTTGTTGGAAGCCTCCAACTCCTCTATCTTCTTGGCTGATTGGACGTTATGCTCCTGGAGTTAGGCAATCTGCTGAGCTTGCAGAGAGATCTGTTGTGCTTGGGTAGCGTTGAGCTCCTCAAGCTGACGTAGTCATGCAGCCTTCTCTTCATCAGCAGCCAACAGCTTCAGCACCATACGGTTCAGTGCTGCCAGCTGTTCCTCTACCCCAATGGAGGGTAGAGTAGATCCAGGGGTGAATGTGGTGTGTGATGAGGGACCGGCTTGGTGGCTGGTAGTAGTAGTTGTGGCTATGGTGAATAAAGGTGGTGATATGTGAGTGGATGGTGGATGGTAGGCTGTAGTGGTGGAAGGTGGAGGTGTAGTAGTAGTGGTGGAGGGTGGTGTGATAGTAGTGGTGGGTGGTGTAGTAGAAGTGGTGGGTGTTGTGGTAGTAGTGGTGGGAGGAGTGGTAGAAGTGGTGGTGATCAGTGTGAATCTGGGCCTCTTCCCCTTCTTCGTATAGGGTTGAGCCATTCTCGTTCTCCTCGATCCCTTGGAGATAGAGGCTCCCCCATGGCTACTGGGCGCGTCTGGGGTGTAGGATGGATCAGAAGTAGCCTCCCCAGACTCACCCTGGCGTCCACTAACCGCCCTAACACCTCTCTCAGTGGCTACGACCCGGCTCCCCACCGTTCGCACCAGAGGCTATTCATCAGACTCCTCCTCCTCCTCCATCTGAAAGTCAGGGTGAATAGGAGCTGGTTCGGGTCCACCCTAACCGTCCCCTCCCTGATCAGTATCATGATCATCACCGTCAGAGTCATCGAAGGGTAGAGCAATATGCTCAACGTTCTAATCACTCTCATCGTGGCGCCACTTCCTCTTCGCTGGCGCCACATAGTCTTCACGGGCCAAATGCTCAAACAACCTCCTTACTGGGGGCTTCACCTGCTTGCGCCGGTAAACCTTCATCCGTCCGAGGGTGGTATCGTCCATCACCTCTAGTACCACAACATCTTCCTTCTCCTTCGGCAGCAAAGGGAGCTTCTGATCGATAATCATCTGCATGAAGCGAGGGTACATGCAGAAGCTCTCCTTGCCCTTCGCCTTGATGTTTCCCACCAGATAGGTGAAGATCATCCTCGAGAAGCTGAACGACTGATTCAACACCAATGCCACGTAGGCGTTCTGCATCTGATCGGACATCTCATCGAAGCCCCCCTTCCTCAAGACAATGCAACTGAGCAGCACGTGGGCTAAGTACTTGAATTGGGGGCACAGGTTGCTCTTGTTGAGCACACCTGCGTTGATCTCGCCCGAGTACTTTGCCCGAAGAAAACAGCCTCGTACCATCAGTGGGTGTAGTTAAGTAGGGCAGTAAGCATCATCCCCAAACTCTAAGACTATCCTGAGATCGTCCTCAGTGATCTCGATAGCCTGACCGAAAATGGAGCTCCTGATGCAGTGGGGCTCTAAGGATCTGTCTACAACAGCGTTTTCCCAGAAATCCTGCTGGACTGAATGGTATGGCGTGCATGGAGTCGATATAGCTCGGAAGATCCTCGATCTCCGTAAGAATGTAATGATGCCCGAGAACTCCGTCGTGTTTCGGGAGGTCAGATCCAGATGAGCACAAATGTTATGCTTTGTGCTCATAGTCCACCGACTCGCCATCTGTTACACAATGTAAATAAACGTTAGTGCGTGTCAATGAGTAACACTTTGATTCATTGGAATTGAAATCTTCTGTTCTGTCGTGCGAATGAACTGTGCGACTGAGATCTAGTCGTGCGAATGAGGTCATACGTACAACTGAGCATGCGACTGGACTTAGTCGTATGCTGTCCCATGCGTTTACATCAGTCGTGCGACTGAGCTCATTTGCATGTTCAATCGTGCGATTGAGCGATTCATCCAGCTCAGTCACGCGATTGAGCCATTCGCACAGCTCAGTCGTGCGATTGAAGTTCATCAGGGTGTCCATTCGCATGACAAACTGTTCTATTTTTCAAATTCAAATTTATTACAAACCTTGATGTTAGACTTCATGGTTTGGCTCATTAGACTCGCACATGACCGACATAGCACCTAATAACTTTTATTTGAACATTATACTCAGTTTTATAGGTTTTTAGCCAAGTTGAGTCTCGGTTGAGTTTATGGCTCAGATTCGATCATTTAGGGCACGCACGGATTGAATCTTTGAATTAGTATCATCGTGCATTAGCTATGATCACTAGAAATCGTCAGATCACACTAATTGGTGGTTTAGATCAATCAGAAGACAATCGGGCAGAGTAACAGTGTGTCGTGCGAGTTAAGGGCGATTGAGGGTGAATGGGATTCTGCGACCGACTCCCCCTCTATTTATACTAGGGTTTCCTCCAGTCATGCGACTGAACCTAGTCGCATACTTCAATCGGGAGACTCGATCCATTCGCACTCTTCAATCGTGCAATTGGCTCAGTCGGTCAAATTCAGTCGTGCGACTAGGTTTCAGTCGTGTGACTGACTTATTCGGCCACCTCCATTCATGCGATTGGTTCATTCTTGTGATCCAATCGTGTGAAATTTACTCATGCTTATGGTCCAATCGCACGTCTGGTCAATACGTGTGGGTTAGACGTGCGGTTGGGCTCATACGTATGGTTCAATCGTACGGCTGGTCCATACTCATGGTCCAGTCATGCGACTGACTCTTACTTATGGTTTGACTTTATGACCATTTGACACTTAGCCCTATTAATAATTGATAAGACATTTTGACCAGTGATCATCTCAGACATGACCATTTTAACTTAGAAAACTGTTAATCACCTCAGACGTGATCCTTTTAACAACAAAACAATTTGTCACCTCGGACGTGACCCTTTTAACATTTGAAAACTCGTTTGGTCACCTCAGCCGTGACCCCTTGTAGTGATTAAATCCCAGATAGAATTCCAATGCACAGTTCGATGTTTAATAACTAAACTAACTAGAAATTTAAACAAATTAAACAACTAGAACTAAAAGACAAAACTAAAACATATTTTTATAATTTTAGGTGAGGTTGAAATCCTAAGATAAGTATCTACCAGATTTTTCTTTCTAGAACAATATAGCATCAAGTTACATTGATCATAACTGGAACGATTCATTATGGAATCATACAGGTTTATCAAATAATTTGGGACATATTGCCAAAGTCTTTTGATGCTAGATTCTTGTTTTCATCGAGAGTCATTAGCAAGTTTAGGAAATCATATTAGTACTGTAAAATACACACAATGATTTGGACTTTCAAGAATTGCAGCTCATGATGATTGTCAGTATACTTGTCCTCTTAAATCCATACATAGAGTTTTGACACACATTGGTGATGATTTAGGTTTAATTATTTCAACAAGCATTTATGGATCCCACACTTATATGGTAATCAACAATCCTCAGGAGATTTTTGAGCGGTCTACGGGTATTTTGACAAAAAGAAACTATTCTAAGAGATTTCAAAGAGATGCCAAGCCTCAGGTCAGTGCCATCGCACAGCAGAGAGTCGCAAACAACAATGAATTCTAGAATATTTAGGTTATGCTTATCCTCAGGTCAGTGCTACCGCACAGCAGAGAGGCACACACGCTATATTCTTTTTTGAGCAATTATATTCTTTTTGCACAGATCTCACCAACAACATAGGTTATTAGCTTGATTGCTTTTTGCATTTTTTATGTGCTTTGCTCATTTTTATGGTCATCCGCACACATTTGTGGCATTATTTTGCTCGTCACCCCTTATTGGAACTTCGTTGATTGTGTTAACCAGGGATAAGATGATAACCCACAACTTGTTGAACAACTTAGTTTTAGCTTGAACTCACCAATGCAATCTACTTATCTATTGTGTTGAATCTATCGACACATCATCTCGTGATCTAGCAACCTCTAGGTCTACTTTCTCTGTGTTACCTTAGTAGTAGCTAGTTTTACTATCATTTTTCCTTTGATATTGCTTAGACTTCTCGGACTTATACTTTGAATTTTGCATATTAATCAGTTAAATTATTTTAGAGTCCTAAACTCCTTGTTCCTGGGTTCTATCATTTTCCATAGTTATTGAATCAGTATCACAGATAAGATCTAATTTCTATTAACTATACTGTCCTCCTCCCTCCTTTTTTAAGTAATTAAATGAAATAACTAATTTAATACTAAACTAACATATTCTCCCCTAAAATTCTAAAACCGAAAATCTTTTTGTGTTTTTGGATTTTTAAGACAAGAAAATTGAAATAAGAAAAATAAAAGAAAATAAAACTAAATGGTTGTCGGACTAAGCATTTTCATCTTCTGGAATCACTTCACTTTTCTTTTTCACGCCGTTGACCTCTAACAGATATAAAAATCTTAGTTTATCAAACGCTTTTGTGTAGAGTCAGCGCGTGGAAAATACTTATTTATTTTAACAACATCAATTAAATTCTTTTCAAAACAAATCATGTATAAAATTGTCACACCCTCAAAATCTGCTAACGGGATTTTACCGTCAGGCGTGTGACATACCAGGATCTCAGATAGCATCAGTTATACCAACACAGTAATTACAAAACATCACATTAAGTAATAAGATTTTTAAATCAATCATAAGTAGTGATGTATGCCATGCATGCATCCTAGCTGAGTTCTTAACCTTGAATTGTTTCAACATGTGTTTCAACCATAAGAATCAATAGCGTTCAACAAATTAAACCAATTGAGTAGTGATGTATGCCATGCATGCATCCTAGCTGAGTTCTTAACCTTGTGCGTTTCTGTGACCTGAGAAAACAGGCTAAAATGTGTCAACATAAAGTTGGTGAGTCCACATGTTTAATCAACAAGAAATGTCTCAGAAAGCGTTTCATATGGTTTAGTATATAAAGCATATCGATAGGTAGCTAGCCTATAAACAAGTTATTTAGTGTTTCAAACCGAAGCTGACTGTGTGTGTTTAATGCCTTTCCACCACGTCTTAACCGACCGTGGCAATTGTTAGGTCAATTTAGCACCCGTTCGACCTCCAATCAAGCTAGCGCGACTAGCCCGGGCGGGGTTTGTCAAACCCAGTAGTACTACTCAGAATTACCTCGCTAATCCATTACTAACGGTTTGATACTGTAAGGACTTTCAATTACGTTTCCCACTAACATAACAAGCGATATCAATAATACTGGCAACCATAACAAAATAGTGTTTGCATGTTTTCTCCCCCCGAAAAGGAAAGAGTATAAAATGGGGCCGTGAAAACTCACCTCGAATGCATTGCAACAAAAATGTAAGCACCAAAAGGGACGGTTTCTAATTAACCTGAGTTTCATTTAATATTCAATTAATATTAAATACCAATAATGTGATCGTATGGTTTCGCGTTTCACGACTCGGTTACGGTGTCGGTTGAACAAGATGATAAGATGTTAACCAGGGATAAGATGATAACCCACAACTTGTTGAACAACTTAGTTTTAGCTTGAACTCACCAATGCAATCTACTTATCTATTGTGTTGAATCTATCGACACATCATCTCGTGATCTAGCAACCTCTAGGTCTACTTTCTCTGTGTTACCTTAGTAGTAGCTAGTTTTACTATCATTTTTCCTTTGATATTGCTTAGACTTCTCGGACTTATACTTTGAATTTTGTATATTAATCAGTTAAATTATTTTAGAGTCCTAAACTCCTTGTTCCTGGGTTCTATCATTTTCCATAGTTATTGAATCAGTATCACAGATAAGATCTAATTTCTATTAACTATACTGTCCTCCTCCCTCCTTTTTTAAGTAATTAAATGAAATAACTAATTTAATACTAAACTAACATATTCTCCCCTAAAATTCTAAAACCGAAAATCTTTTTGTGTTTTTGGATTTTTAAGACAAGAAAATTGAAATAAGAAAAATAAAAGAAAATAAAACTAAATGGTTGTCGGACTAAGCATTTTCATCTTCTGGAATCACTTCACTTTTCTTTTTCACGCCGTTGACCTCTAACAGATATAAAAATCTTAGTTTATCAAACGCTTTTGTGTAGAGTCAGCGCGTGGAAAATACTTATTTATTTTAACAACATCAATTAAATTCTTTTCAAAACAAATCATGTATAAAATTGTCACACCCTCAAAATCTGCTAACGGGATTTTACCGTCAGGCGTGTGACATACCAGGATCTCAGATAGCATCAGTTATACCAAACACAGTAATTACAAAACATCACATTAAGTAATAAGATTTTTAAATCAATCATAAGTAGTGATGTATGCCATGCATGCATCCTAGCTGAGTTCTTAACCTTGAATTGTTTCAACATGCGTTTCAACCATAAGAATCAATAGCGTTCAACAAATTAAACCAATTGAGTAGTGATGTATGCCATGCATGCATCCTAGCTGAGTTCTTAACCTTGTGCGTTTCTGTGACCTGAGAAAACAGGCTAAAATGTGTCAACATAAAGTTGGTGAGTCCACATGTTTAATCAACAAGAAATGTCTCAGAAAGCGTTTCATATGGTTTAGTATATAAAGCATATCGATAGGTAGCTAGCCTATAAACAAGTTATTTAGTGTTTCAAACCGAAGCTGACTGTGTGTGTTTAATGCCTTTCCACCACGTCTTAACCGACCGTGGCAATTGTTAGGTCAATTTAGCACCCGTTCGACCTCCAATCAAGCTAGCGCGACTAGCCCGGGCGGGGTTTGTCAAACCCAGTAGTACTACTCAGAATTACCTCGCTAATCCATTACTAACGGTTTGATACTGTAAGGACTTTCAATTGCGTTTCCCACTAACATAACAAGCGATATCAATAATACTGGCAACCATAACAAAATAGTGTTTGCATGTTTTCTCCCCCCGAAAAGGAAAGAGTATAAAATGGGGCCGTGAAAACTCACCTCGAATGCATTGCAACAAAAATGTAAGCACCAAAAGGGACGGTTTCTAATTAACCTGAGTTTCATTTAATATTCAATTAATATTAAATACCAATAATGTGATCGTATGGTTTCGCGTTTCACGACTCGGTTACGGTGTCGGTTATCTATATATCCGTATTATACACGTTATATAATACCTTATATTCCCACGTATATATATTAAAAATACAAGTAATAATAATTTCATGATTTCAACTATTTATAATTTATATAAATTTATTATGATGTTCAAAGAAATAATTTTATAGAAAATCGTTAGATAACTTTTAAAACAAACAAAGTTTATAAAATTGATTTTTATAATTTTTAAGAATTTTTATATAATTTTTCAAAAGCTAAAAAGGCTTAAAAATAGTTGTAGGTAGCCGGGTTCGAACCCGGGACCTCCAACTCGCACACCCACACACATACCAGTGAACCAAGGCATCCAGCCGCGGTGATATTCGGTTTCATTTCTTTTTAAACCGATTCTCCAAGTTTCCCCCAAATCCCCGAAGAACCCTAATTCGATTTCACTCAAATTGAACTCGAATTCCATTCTGTTAACAATTATAATCATGGGGCTTTTAATCCCCATGTAAACACGAATAAGTTAGTGTGTTTAATTACCTGTTTTGGAATTGGGATGAATGTGAAAAGGATAAGAACAAGTCGCGACAGGGATGAAACTGATTCGAGGTGAAATTGTTGATGATAATCAAATTCGTTGCACAGATAGTTTCAAATGATGTTAATGATTGAAAGCCCTCTGTAAATTGGAGGTTAGAAGGCTCGGAGGGTGGTGTT
This sequence comes from Flaveria linearis, assembly GCA_024085815.1. Taxonomy (NCBI): domain Eukaryota; kingdom Viridiplantae; phylum Streptophyta; class Magnoliopsida; order Asterales; family Asteraceae; genus Flaveria; species Flaveria linearis. The sequence continues at coordinate 31,087,051 of CM044003.1, forward strand.
CAACTAGTTGCAGGTCGCGGATGAAGGAGGAGATCGAGTTCAATGTATGTGTGTGTTTCAGGTGCAATTTCAAGCTGCATTCGATTGGGAATATTTATAGGATCGTGTATGTCGAATTAATTTGATTATTAATAGCAATTGAGTGTGTTTATGAGCTGTATCGAATCCGAGAATAAAGGTGGAAATTATAGCCATTGTTTGACCGTTGCAACGCGTTTTGATGTTGGATACCCGTTCGAATTGGGTCCACGGAATGATTTGGTCCGGTTGTTTGCTTTGAAATCGAATATTTTGGGTGTTTTAGTCGTCGCCGGAGTTGCTGGGACTCGCCGGAGTTCGGCGCCGGAAAATCGGGGTGAACGGGCGGGGGTTGGGTTTGAAAATTAGAAATTACAGATTTGGTCCCTGAGGTTTGTATTATTGTTATTTTATGTTATAAAGTTTCTTTTGAAGTTTAAATAATGACAAAACACCCCCTGTACTTTATTATTATTATTATTATTATTATTATTATTATTATTATTATTATTATTATTATTATTATTATTATTGTTATTATTACTATAATTATTATTTATAGTGAAATGGATTGATTTGCGATAAACGGAGAAAGTTAGTTTAATTAGTATTAACCGAAAAACTCGGGTTGTCACATTATCCCCTATTTGAAGGAATTTTCATCCCGAAAATTAGAACACTAGGGTTAACAAACGAGTATACGAAAAATTCAGTTAAACCGATAAATAGACTATGAAAATACGTGAGGACAGTTAATACACTCAGTGAGTGAACGAGCTTAGACTTGTTAGTGACAGATGTCACACATCATCACATTCACCACATGATCTTCAACAAGAAGAATCTTAGGTTTCTTTTCTGATTTGGGAATATATTGAATGTTTCTAGTACTTTGTTCATCAGAAGGTGACCATGATACCATAGGTAGATCATAGTGATTCTCTTTTTCTTTCTTGATGCAGTTTGTGTTTTCATTTCTGAGGTACACTTTGAAGAACTTTCGGATTCTGATGGTTCGTTGTCAGTCATATCATCAAATCCATCTTTATCATCTGAGCTGTCACACAATTGTGAAAGTAGAGCCGCAATGTTCTTTGCTTGATATTGTGAGGTGTCATAGTATCCCCCAGTTGAGAGAATTTCATCCCGAAATTCAGTTAGAGTTAGGTCCTGAAGTTGTATCCGCAAACAAATGTGGATATTTGGATTTCATCTGGTCCTCGCGTTCCCAGGTGAATTCTGGACCTCGCTTAGAGTTCCATCTAACGCGCACAATGGGAATTTTGCTACGCTTTAGTGTTTTGACATCTCGATCCATAATCTCTACCGGTTCTTCAATGAAACGAAGCTGTTCATCCACGCGTATCTCTTCTAATGGAATGATGAGAGTCTCATCTGAAAGGCATTTCCTTAGGTTTGAAACGTGGAACACATTGTGTACTCCATTGAGTTCTTCGGGTAAACTCAGTTGATAGGCTACGGGGCCGACCCGTTTGACAATCTCAAATGGTCCCACATATCTTGGGTTTAGTTTTCCACGTTTCCCGAAACGAATCACGCCCTTCCAAGGTGACACTTTCAAAAGTACCTTGTCACCAATCTGGAACTCCAATGGTTTACGTCGCTTGTGGGCGTAACTCTTTTGTCGGTCACGTGCTGCTACCATACGGTTGCGGATCTGCACGATCTTCTCAGTCGTCTCGTGCACGAGCTCAGGACCGGTAAGTTGACTTTCCCAAACTTCCGCCCAACAAATAGGTGATCGGCACTTACGCCCATACAGTGCCTCAAATGGAGCAGCTTTGATCGACGTGTGATAGCTATTATTGTATGAAAACTCAACTAACGGTAAGTGAGTTTCCCAACTGCCGCCAAAATCAATCACACAAGCGCGTAACATGTCTTCCAAAGTCTGGATCGTATGCTCACTCTGGCCGTCAGTCTGTGGATGATATGCAGTGCTCATATTCAACCGCGTTCCCAATGCTCGTTGTAAGGATTGCCAGAAGTGTGAAGTGAATCGAGCGTCACAATCAGAGATTATGGAAATTGGCACCCCATGCCGAGAGACTATTTCCCTTAGGTAGATACGGGTCAACTTCTCCATTCGGTCAGTCTCCCGGATTGCCAGGAAATGTGCGGATTTCGTTAAACGATCTACAATCACCCAAATGGTATCGCATCCGCTGGGCGTCCGAGGAAGTTTCGTGATGAAATCCATTGATATCTGTTCCCACTTCCATACTGGAATTTCCGGTTGTTGGAGCAAACCGGATGGCCTTTGATATTCCACCTTAACCTTAGAACAGGTTAAACATCTACTTACATAAGTGGCAATACCAGCTTTCATATTTGGCCACCAGTATAGGGTCTTCAAATCTTGATACATCTTATCCGACCCAGGATGAATAGAATATCATGACTTGTGAGCTTCATCCATTATCAGCTCTCGTAGGTCACCATAAAAAGGAACCCATATTCGTCCCATGAAGTAACGAAGTCCGTCAGGTTTGACCTCTAATTGTTTCTCAATGCCTCGTAGTGACTCAGCTTTCAGATTCTCTGTCTTCAAAGCCTCAGATTGAGCAGCTTTGATTTGCACTGGTAAGTCAGAGTGGATAGTCATTTGCAAGGTGCGTACCCGACGAGGCTTTAGGGTTTCTTTACGACTAAGGGCATCGGCTACCACATTAGCCTTGCCTGGATGATACTTGATCGCGCAGTCATAGTCGTTCAACAACTCGACCCAACAATGTTGCCTCATGTTCAGCTCCTTCTGTTTAAAGATGTGCTGGAGACTCTTGTGATCGGTGTAAATGGTGCATTTGGTACCGTACAAGTAGTGTATCCATATCTTGAGTGCAAACACAACGGCTCCCAATTCTAAGTCATGTGTCGTGTAGTTTTTCTCGTGAACTTTCAATTGACGGGAAGCGTAAGCAATCACCTTCTCGCGTTGCATTAGCACACAACCGAGACCTTGTATAGAAGCATGACAATAAACTACAAAATCGTCTGTTCCCTCAGGCAGAGATAGAATTGGTGCCGTACAGAGTTTCTGCTTCAGAATCTGAAATGCGGATTCTTGTTTGTCACCCTAATTGTACATAGTTCCCTTATGAGTCAGCGCAGTGAGAGGTTGAGCAATCTTTGAAAACCCTTCGATGAATCGTCGATAATAGCAAGCCAACCCAAGAAACTGTCGTACCTCAGTCGGAGTCTTAGGTGTAGCCCAGTTCTTGATGGCTTCTATTTTTGCCGGGTCAACATGTATTCCTTTCTCATTGACCACATGACCCAAGAATTGAACCTCTCGTATCTAGAAGTCGCACTTTGAAAATTTAGCATACAATTGTTCTCGTTTCAGCAGCTCCAGAATCAGTCTAAGGTGCTCCTCGTGTTCTTCCTTATTCTTTGAATAAATAAGGATGTCATCGATGAAGACAATGACGAACTTGTCCAAATAGGGTTTGCATACTCAGTTCATGAGGTCCATGAAAACCGCTGGTGCGTTGGTCAACCCGAATGGCATAACCAGAAACTCGTAGTGGCCATACCTAGTTCTGAACGTAGTTTTTGAAATGTCTTCATCTCGAACCCTTAGCTGATGATATCCTGACCTCAGATCTATCTTGGAATAGAAACTCAACCCTTGAAGCTGATCGAACAAATCATCGACGCGTGGAAGAGGATAACGATTTTTAATCGTTACTTTGTTCAATTCTCTATAATCAATACACATACGAAAGGTTCCGTCCTTCTTCTTGACAAACAGGACTGGGGCTCCCCACGGGGATGAGCTGGGATGTATGAATCCCTTGTCTAACAATTCTTGCAATTGCTTAGACAGCTCTTGTAGTTCATTCGGAGCTAATCTGTATAGTGCTCTTGCGATAGGTGCGGCTCCAGGTACCAAATCGATCTGAAATTCGACTTGACGATGCGGTGGGAGACCAGGTAGGTCTTCAGGGAAAACCTCGGGATAATCACGTACAACAGGGATATCTTCAATCTTCTTTTCCTCAGTTTCTTTTTCCGTGAGCATAGCAAGGAAAGCTGTATGACCCTTACATAGACATTTGTGGGCTTTCATGTAGGAGATGATTCCAGAGACTATACCACTCTTCTCGCCCTGAACTGACAAGACTTCACCACTAGGAAGTGGTACACGAATGATTTTCTCGTGACAGAAAATTTCGGCTTGGTTTTTAGATAACCAATCCATGCCAACGACTACGTCAAAACTACCAAGTGTGACAGGCATCAGATCTATATCTAGCTCATGTCCAGATAATCCTAATTTACATCCCTTAATGATGTGAGTTGCCTCAATTAATTTCCCGTCAGCTAATTCTACAGTGTAACTAGGTTCCATACCAACTAAGGTTACATCTAGGAGTTTAATAAACTTGTTGGAAACAAAACTCTTGTCAGCACCGGTATCAAACAGTATAGAAGCAAAGCGACCATTCAGAGGAAACGTACCGGTAACCACATTCTGATCATTTCCTGCCTCACCAGAGCCAATCACAAAAGCTCGACCTTTGGCGCCATTTCCATTGTTGTTGTTTCCATTATTGCCCCTGTTGCCATTCTTCAGTTGTGGGCAATCCTTCCTGTAGTGGCCCTCCTTGCCATACTCATAACAACCCTTACGTGTTTCTCCTGGTCTTTGTTGTTGTGGTTGTTGCCTAGCCACCAGATCACCCTTGCAATCCCTACCAATATGACCCGTCTTGCCACATCTTTGACAACGAAAATGAGCACACTGACCATAATGATGGAAGTTGCACTTGTTACACTTTGGGTTATTACCAACGTAGGCACTCGATCCTTATCCACCGTTGTTGTTGTTCTGGTTGGCATTATTGAAGTGCTGGGATGAATCGAATTTTCTGGCCTGCTGTTGTTGGTTGCTGTTGGAGTTTGAGGACTTGATAGTGGTACCATCCCACTTTCGCTTATTATCAGATGAGCCAGATGCGGCACCACGTTTAGGCAAAGTACCCTGTGCCACTGCCTGATCGGTGAGTTTGTGAGCTAGTCGAATAGCCTGCTGAATAGTGATAGGGTCAGCAGCCATAACACTAGCTTGGATTTGAGGAGCTAGACCATCAATGTACTTCTCAACCCGTTTGTAGGCCGGGGTCACCATCTGGGGACATAGAGCAGCCAACTCGTGTGAACGAGTTGTGTATTGCTCAATTTCAGAGCCAACCATTTTAAGATTCCAGAATTCGCTCTCTAGCTTCTGGACTTCATTCCTCGGGCAGTATTCTTCCTTCATTAGTATCTTGAAATCATCCCAAGGCATACTGTTAGCAGCATCAAGTCCTAAGGTTTGGACCTATGAGTTCCACCATGTCAAAGCTGGTCCTTCCAAAGTGTCGGAAGCATACTTGACACGGTTTTCTGCTGGACAATTACACATTACAAAGGCGGATTCCAGCTTCTCAATCCAACGAAGGAGGGTAACAACACCTTTGGAGCCTTTGAAGGAATGAGGTTTGCAGTCCATGAACATCTTGAAAGTGCAGACTGCTTGACCTGGGATGAGTGGATACGTATTAATGATTTAAGGATTGTTACATAGAGTATCAAGGATTTGATCCAAAAGATCTATTTGATAGAGGTTTACCTCCTTGGTTTTGGTTCTGGTTGACATTGTTGTTTTGATTTTGGTTCCTGGTCTGTTCGAATGCCTCGAGCGCTTCAGCCAAACGCTTATTTATCATGGCATCGAGTTCAGCTTGCGTTAGATTAATGTTTCCTTGTCCACGTGGGCGTCCAACTCTTCGTCCAGACATGATTCTACGTATTCACATTACACGTACATGAGATAACATAATACATGTGATCATCATAATGTATAAAGTAAATAATCATGTATTTCATATAACCACCCCTATCCATCTAGGTGTAATATGAAATAACGCAAGAACTGAAATCAAAACAAAACAAGATCCAAGATAGGCAGAACATCAGACATTAGCAGGACATGACAAAGCCATCATCATCAGCGGGTACGTCCGCTGGTGCATCTTCTGGTTCGTCCTGCTTCCAGTCCTGTTGGTCTCACATCTGCCGCCAGGTTGTGATGATCCTACTCGTCCAGGCGATTAGAAAGTGCCATCACATTACCAGCCGATTTTTAATGTCCATTAATAGACATCGACAGTTTCTCCTGAAGTGTCTCCACCAGCAAGCGTAATTGCTTAATATCATGTCGTAAGGTAGAGTTCTTATCAGTGAGTGCTCTAATGCGTCGTCGCTCAGTGTCTAGTGTAGCGTCTAGAGCTGCAACAGCTCGCTCGAAGAAAAGGAAAGAGAAAGTCATGTTTACAAGCTTATGAGCAAAGTTCGAGATGATAGAATTTGTTGTGGTGTTCAAATCTTGGATAGTTTAAATCAGGAAAACGAAATCAAGGACAAGAATTATTCAACACGACAATGAGATGTTCTGAGTGTATTCGTTTGATTCGTGAATCAAAGCGAGTACGTTGACTAATCAAAGTATTTAGTCAACCATAACTTTGTTGAAAACATGCATACCTATAAGTAGATACTCATCCCAAGGGCTCCTAGGTAAGATAGACAGATCCATCGGCTGATTTGGATTTATACGAATACCTTGCCTAGACAGAACACCTCGAGATACAGGCATCTTACTCTTCCAGCATTGCATGTATTCAGTGGTGGAACACAGACTTTGACGAGATTTTGAAAACCATCAATAACAATCGAGTTTTGGAGTTTGAAATCACTTGAATTAGGCACACAAACCCTCCCGTATGTTAAAGTAAAAGTTTTCAGGCATCCAGATTAAGTAAACATAGCTTAGAAATCTATGTGTGTGTAACTAATGCAAATCCAGCTATAGTCTATGTTAGGACCGTGTATGTACGGAGTACTAACTGATTCTTCGTTATACCGGATCAAATAGTGCGGAATCCTATTTGATTGGCGATCCAATCAGGGAGAACGAAATCAAGATCAATCCTAACGATTAGAAAACGTTAAGAATGGAATAGGAATGATCTGGGACGATCTATGAACTTGGAATGGACGATCTGGACGTTCTGGGTCGACTAGGGTTTCAAGTATTCGAAGTGTTTTTTTTCACGAATTAAGTGGTATTTATAGGTTTCAGCTATCAGTCGTACGACTGAGCCAGGCGACTGGCTCAGTCTTGCGACTGAGTCGTACGATTGATTCATTCAGATGACTGAGTCAGTCTTATGACTCAATCGTACGATTGACTCAATCTCCTGGTTCAATCATGTGACTGGCCCATTCGCATGGTCCATTCGTGCGACTGAATCAGATAACTTAGTTAAACACATTCTTGAACCTTTAATGGTTTAGAACTATGTCTAACAACTGTAAACCTATATAACATTATCATATATGTGTGTAACAATAAACAATATAGATAGATATAACATTAAACAACCAATACACATATATAGAAGAGTTTCTTATTCAATTGATCAAACATTACATAAGTGTTACAAGAAAAGAAAGTCTATTACATTTAAGCTCACTAGACTAGAACTGGGGACATGTGTACCAACAAACTCCCCCTTGGACCTAGTTCTATCTAGACTTTTACTTCTTTCTTGAACTATTCAAATCTCTTTATTCTCTCCTCTTTAGAAACCCCGACATGGATATTCAGTGCAAAGCATAGACGTATGATATGCTGAAACTGTAGTGCTTGCACTATATCCTACGTGTCAAAAAACAGTGGCCACTTGTACAGCGTATAAACATCGGACACTGACAAGTTTATTAGCCACATAGGGTCAAACACCCTTATTGTGTCCATCGACCCGTCCTTCTCCAAAATAATGACTGCCTCTCCTGAGCGCCAGTCATAGTACCACCACTTAAAGTGTGGGGTAAAGTCCTGTGGCATCTCCCTCAGTGGAATTCGGGACATTGTGCGCGGAGGTCGCCACTTCAGGAATATCTTCGGTTGACCAGTAATGGGACTCACTTCAGACCTTCTGATGTAGCGTGTGGCCTGCTGTGGTCTGAAGTTGACCCATCTAGTCCTGTACTCCCTTTTCAGGGCAGCCTCAAACCAGCCTGACATTTTCTTCGGATCAGCGTATAATAGCTTCAGGCACGCCAGCTGGTTGTGCTCAAAACCAGGGAGAGTCTTCAGATCGTGATGGAATCTGAAGTACTCTATTCCCCTCTCTCTCTTCACAGCATAAACCCCCAGATCCTCAAAGTGAGCCCATGCTATAATCTTCCCTGACACCTTCATGTTTTTCTTGACTTTGTAGAGTTTGGTGTAGGTATTCTGTGTCACTGTAGCACGTTGGGCTCGGACCTCGGCGAAGCAAGCCGTCCATTCAGCCTTTCGAATATTGACTTCGGCGTCCGAGGCTTGGGCTTGACTTGTTGAGGCTTCTGCTCCTTTCTCCTTATCGCTGAGTTTATCCAGAATGTCACTGTCAAGGTTGTTTACCAAATCTGGAAACACGTTTCCCTCTTGATCATTGTATTCTGGATAGTGCTGATCTGTGATGTCTTCAATTTTGATTTCTTCAACATCATTGAGCTCGTCATCATCAGCATCATCAAACATTGGAGCATCCTTAACAATTCCGTCTGGATTTAGACGAAATATTTCAGCAAGCTACTCATCAGTAAGGTCGTGAATAATTTCTCCTTCTTCAGGAGTATAACTCACCGACCTTCTGACGATCCCCTGCAGATCAAGAATCATTGTGAGTTGAGACTTGACCTGTTGGAGGGGAGCAACATCATGCTCATCTTGCTGAAATCCCTTATCTATTTAATATCAACATGTAGAGTAGCAAACATTAGTATAAACTCAAGTTAATTAAACATTAATCATTAAATATTTACAAGAGTTTCATATACGTCAAAAGATGAATCAAGTACAAAAGCTTTAGAAATAAGACATCTAATCAGTACTTTTGTCTTGGATCATTGCTGGATCTCCGGCAGAAGGGGAGGTAGGTGGGTCAGCAGTTGATGCTCCCTGGTCTTGTCTTTTCTTGGTTCGTTGCTCATGACCAGAGGCAGAGGTAGATGCATCAGCGCCCCCTTCATCATCATCATCATCCTTTTCTTTATCTTCATCATCACCTTCCTCATCATCATCATCACTATCATCATCCTCATCATCCTCCTCATCATCATCATCTTCATCACCTTCCCCGATCTTAAGGGGCTCACTCTGAGTGCTTTTCAGCTTTAGCAATAGAGTCTTGTGAGCCGCCTCCAGCTTCCCCATCTTCTCATCAGTCTCAGCCTCATGTTGAAGCAAGCCTGTGATCTGATCAGTCTGTGCAGTGATCAACTGGGCTTGTGAAGATGTCAACTCCTTCAGTCTCTCATTCTCAGCTGTTTGTGTAGAACTTTGCTCTTGCAGCTGTAGAATCTGAGCAGACTTGGCCTTGTCGGAGGCTAGCAACTGGAGCACCATGCTGTTCAGTGCAGCAAGTTGCTCAACCATAGAGACAGGTGGAATGAATGAGCTAGAGGGTGCAGATGAGGGTTGTGTTTGGTGAGTGGTGGTGGTTGTGGTGGCTGTGGTGAATATGGGAGGCGGTGGGAATGATGTAGTAGGGGGTACAGTGGTGGTGGTGGTGGCTGTGGGAGTCTGAGATATAGGGATAGTGGTGGTGGTTTGAGGTGCTTGGGATGGAGTGGATGTGGTGGCTGTGGTAGTAGGTGGTGTAGAGGTAGTGGGTGTGGTGGTGGTAGTGAGCAGATTAAGCCTTCGGCGTTTCGGCTTCAGCCCATAAGGCCGAGCCATATGTTTCCTCTGCGTCCCCCTTGACACGGAGGCTCCCCCTCGGTTGCCGAGAGAGGCTGGGGTGTAAGATGGATCAGCTGAAGAGCTCCCAGACTCTCCTAGCCGTCCACCAACCGCTCGTATTCCCTGCTCAGTAGCCACTACCCGACTGCCCACAGTCCGGGTAAGTGGCACATCATCAGAATCCTCCTCTTCTTGCATATCAAAATCAGGATGAATTGGAGCTGGTTCTGGTCCTCCCTGACCAACTCCCCCTTGATCAGTACCATCATCGTCGTCGTCGGAGTCATCAGAGGGAAAAGCAATCGGCTCGACATCCGAGTCACTATCACCGTGACGCCACTTTCTCCTAGCTGGCGCCACGTAATCCTCACGGGCCAAATGCCCAAATAAACTCCTCACCGGGGGCTTGACCTGCTTGCCCCGGTATACTTTCATTCTTCCCAATGTAGTGTCGTCCATGATCTCCAGGAAGACAGCATCATCTTGAGCTTTTGGGAGCTGGGGGAGCTTTTGGTCTATAATCATCTGGATGAACCTTGGGTACATGCAGAAGCTTTCCTTCCCCTTGGTTTTGATGTTTTCCACCAAATAGGTGAAAATCATCCGAGAAAAGCTGAATGGGAGGTTCAGCACCAGCGCAACATATGCACTCTGCATCTCCTCAGAAAGCTCATCAAAGCCTCCCTTCCTCGAGGCAATGCAACGTAGAAGCACATGGGCCAGATACTTGAATTGGGGGCACAAGTTGCTTTTGTTAAGCATCCCCGAGTTGATGTCCCCCGAGTATTTTGCCCTCATAAAACAACCTCGGACAGTAAGGGAATGCAGTCTAATTGGGTGTTCTGCATCGTCCCCAAGCTCCAATACCGTTCTTATATCCTCCTCAGATAGCTCGATATCTTGTCCAAAGATAGAGCTTCAAATAGTATATGGCTCCCTGGATCTGTCGACCACAGCATGTTCCCAAAACGCCTGCTGTATGGTGTACACTGTGTAGAGATCGCTCGGAATATCCTTGATCTTCTCAAAAATGTGATAATGCCCGAAAACTCGGCGGCATTCCTGGAGTTCAAGTCCACATGAGCACAAATGTTGTGCTTCGTGCTCATAATCCATTGACTTGCCATCTGTCACACAATGTAAGTAACGTTAGTGCATCAAGAAGATAGCAAATTTAAAGTCAATGAGCTTTACACCTTGGTTAAGTCGGGCGACTGAGCAAACGAATGAACATAGTCGTGCGACTGAGTAGAACGACTGAGCTTTATATGAGTAATTGATTCATACGGGCGACTAAGTCAAGCGAATGAACCTAGTCGTGCGATTGAATCATTCGTCCATCTCAGTCGAGCGACTGAGACTAGTCGTCTTCTTAGTCGGGCGATTGGAGTTCATCAGTGTGTCCAGTCGCCTACTCGACGGTTTGTCAATTCAAATTTATATTTTGAGCCATACTTCATGTTAAATGTCGAAATTTGGCTCATTTGACTCAGAAATGACCGATTAAGCATATTTTAACTTTTGTTTGAACGTTTAGATCAGTTTTGATTGTCTATTTGGTCATTAAACTTTCGGTTACTGTTGGGTCAGAATTCACGTGATTCTCGAAGTCATTGAACGGTTTCAACGATGAAACACCACGAAGATTACCTGTTTAACCACAAATGAGTGTTAGAACACACCAATAGGAGATAAAAATGAATCAAAAGAAATTTTGACAGCGGTTCTTTAGGTCGTGCGTATAAAGGGGGCGATTTAGGTGAATGAACGACTGATAATGATTCGGCCTGTATTTATACTAGGGCAAATCCCAGTCGGGCGACCGAGCCTAGTCGCTTTGGTCAGTCGGGCGACTGAGTCTCAGTCGTGTGATTAACCCAATCGTTCATCTCCAATCGGGCGATTGAAGTTCATCCAAATGACTGTTACAGTCGGTCACCTTCAATCGTTCTATTGGATTCATTCGCACTGCCCATTCGTATGATTTGACTCATACGTGTGTTCCAATCGGACGACTGGACCATACTTATGGTCAGTCGTGCGACTGGGTCATCCTAATCATCTTTTGACCATGTTACCATTACGACATTTAGTTCCATTTAATAGTAGATAAAACGTTATGAACAAGTTAATCATCTCAGACATGACCATTTTAATAAAACAGTTTGATCACCTCAGACGTGATCCATTTATCCACCTGATCACCTCAGACGTGATCCATTTATCCACCTGATTACCTCAGACGTGATCCATTTATCCACCCGATCACCTCAGACGTGATCCATTTATCCACCTGATCACCTCAGACGTGATCCATTTATCCACCTGATCACCTCAGACGTGATCCATTTATCCACCCGATCACCTCAGACGTGATCCATTTAACCTTTCAGAAACAATTTGTTAAGTAAACGTTAAGCACATTTGGTGACGTTTAGCAAATAACAATACACATAGTCCGACAATGACACATTATACTAAAATAATTGAAAAATCTTAAAACTACGAATAGAATGAACATGTTTTTGTTGTTTTTATTGGGTCAAGTTTGTGTAGCTTATTAGCATTTACATCATATCAAGGACAGACTCATATGGAATCAGACAGGCATAAACATCATTACTTGGAACCTTTGATTAGAATTGAACTTTAAACCCTTGCATATCATAGCTTTCTCACTTATCTAAGACTTCTGAAATCTAACTGGGAATCATGTTGATATGATACGTAACATACTTTGATTATCAACTTCATTCAGTGCATACACGACGATTGTCAGTATACTTTTCCACTTAAATCCATACACAGACTTTTGACACGCATTGGTAACGAATTAAGTTATATTATTTCAACCAACATTTGTGGATCCCAAGATTATATGGTAATCATTATTCCTTAGAGGACTTTCGAGCGGTCTATAGGTATTTTGACAAGAAGAAACTATTCTTAGAGCTTTCAAAGAGAAGCCAATCCTCAGGTCAGTGCCATCGCATGGCAGAGAGGCGGCAAACAACAATGAATTCTAGAATATGTAGGTTATGCTTATCCTCAGGTCAGTACCATCGCACAGCAGAGAGGCACACAACCTATCTCCTTGTTAGAGCATTTCTTATTTTTCTTTTTCACATAACGCACCAACAACATTTTGTTATCAGTATGATTGCGCTTCTATTCATTTTTTCTTTTGCTCTTTTTGCAGTCACACGCTCACCTTTGGTGGCGTTTATTTGCTCGTTATCCCTTATCGGAAATGGCTGATTGTGTTAACCAGTGATAAGATGGGAACCCACAGTTGATTGAACCGTTTAGTTTAGATTAAGTTTACCAATGACGTCTACTCGTCTATTGTGTTGAATCTACCAACACATCGTATAGTGAACTAGCACCTCCCTAGATCAACTTTCTCCGTGTAGTTACAATACCAACCAAGCGTACTATCATCTTCCCATTTTGTTAGACTTAGACTTCTCAGTTTTATAATTTTTCTGTGATATAATAAACTTTGCAAAACCGAAAATCCTTTTGGTGTTCCAAGTAACTCGGTGCCTGTGTACTATCACTTTCCATAATTTGTTGAGTCATATTTCCAGTTTAGATGTCTATGCCTTTTCAGCTTTACTTACCTTCCCCCTCCTTTTTTTTAAGTAAATAAATACTGAAATAAATCTCCCCCTAAAATACTAAAACAGAAAATCTTTTTGTGTTTTTGGATTTTATATAACAAGAAAAATAAAAAAATAAAAATAAAATAAAATTAACAGAAACTAAACACATAAACACGATTCGGACTATGTATCTGCTTCTTCCACAATCACATCACTTTTCTTTTTAATGCCGTTGACCTCTAGCAGATAGAAAAATCTAGGTTTATCAAATGGTTTGGTGTAGAGGTCAGCGCGCTGAAAATCCGTGTTAATTTTAATCAATCAATTGTTTTTCATAGCAATCGCGTATGAAATGATATTTAATGCCGATGTGTTTGGTTTTTGGATGTTGAACAGGATTGTTAGTAACAGCTATGGCAGCAGAATTATCAACATAAATAGGGGTGTTAGAAAATTGCAAACCGTAGTCGCGCATTTGCTGTTGGATCCAGATAATCTGAGAGCAGCAACTTGCAGCAGCAATATATTCAGCTTCACAGGTTGATAAAGCAACCGAGGTCTGCTTCTTGCATTGCCACGTGACTAATCGCCTTCCAAAGAACTGACACCCTGCTGATGTAGACTTGAAGTTCATCTTGCAGCCACCATAGTCTGAATCGCTGTATGCAGTGAGCTCAAAGTCATCATCATGAGGATACCACAACCCTAGTGTTGGAGTACCCTTCAGATAACGAAAAATCCTTTTCACCCCAATCAGGTGATTCACTTTTGGCTTCGCTTGATATCTAGAACATAAACATATGGCATACATAATATCTAGACGTGAGGCAGTGAGGTACATAAGAGATCCGATCATCCCACGATACATAGTGGCATCCACCAAATCCCCATTCTCATCAGGAGCCACATCATGATTTGTGGCGAGAGGGGTACCGGCAGTGGAAACATTCTCCATATCAAACCGACTCAGAATATCGCTGACATACTTGGTCTGATGTAGGAAAATACCGGTTGGTGTTTGATCCACCTGTAATCCTAGGAAGAACTTCATTTCTCCCATGGCACTCATTTCGAACTCTGCCTTCATCACAGATTCGAATTGTTTGCACAATGCTTCATTCCTAGACCCAAAGATAATGTCATCCACGTAGATCTGCACCATAAGCAAATCACCATCCTTTTCCTTGATGAATAACGTACAGTCTATGACACCCCTACGAAAACCGTGTTTCAACAGATGGGTGGAGAGCTTCTCGTACCAAGCTCGAGGAGCTTGATGTAGCCCATACAGAGCCTTATCCAGCTTGTAGACTCTGTCCCGATGATACGGATCCTCAAATCCTTCGGGTTGACTGACATAGACCTCTTCACGGATTTCCCCATGAAGGAATGCACTCTTCACATCCAACTGATAGACTTTTATCTTCATAAACGATGCATAGGCAAGGAAGATCCGAATTGCTTCCATTCTTGCCACTGGTGCAAACACTTCATTGTAGTCGATCCCCTCGACTTGTCTAAATCCCTGAACAACCAAGCGTGCCTTGTTTCTGATAACAACACCTTGGTCATCCTTTTTGCACTTTAGTACCCATTTGGTACCAATCACTTCAACTCCTTTTGGCCTGTCAACGAGGGTCTAGACTCCAAGTTTCTTGAACTGGAGTAGCTCTTCTTGCATAGCATTGACCCAGGCCTCATCTTTCAGGGCGTCACTGACGTATTTAGGCTCGATTTGTGAAACAAAGCATGAGTAAGCCCCGTCATTGACATAACCCTTCTCCATGACTGCAGCATAATCAGCAGAGTACAGCTGATTTCGCGTCTGTACACCGGATTGAATATCCCCAATGATAGCCGTGGGGGGATGATTCACACTGATCCTAGTCACTGGTGTGGAAGGAACCACAACCTCAGAGTCAAGATTGGTGACTACAGGTTCAGTATCCGGATTTCCCAATGCTGGTTCAGCAGCTGATGACCCACTTTGTTGATTAACATTGTGATCAAGGTCTGGTTCAGCTGCTTCTTCATCACCTGATGAGTCATCACTCTCGTCTTGAGCAAGAGTCGAAGAACTTGAGGCACCGCTTGCAGGTGTGATGTTGCTTGAATCCAGATTTGGTGTGTTGAGAACATCATACATCATCTGGGTAGCAACTTCATCATCTGACGCAAACTGAGGAAGATTAATGGATTTGAAAAAGCCATCATAATCGAAGAATGATGATGGACCTTTTCCAGCAGGGGGGTGGTGTATCTCTGAACATCTACGTTGCACCACACTTCTACCTGACCTGTCGAATTATTGTAAACTTGTTTGTCTGGTATGTTGTATCCTAAGAATATTCCTTGATCAGCTTTCTCATTGAACTTGCCATCCTGAGTCTTCTTCAACAGTGTACAAGGAGCTCCAAAAGGTTCCAGATACTCCAAGTTAGGCTTGCGCTTCTGAAGCAACTCATAGCAAGTCTTGCCATGCCTTTTGACTACTAACACACGGTTAAGTGTGTAGCAAGCATTGGCAACCGCCTCATTCCAGAACTGGACCGGAAGCTTAGAATCAGCTAACATGGTTCGCGCTGTCTCGATCAAGCTTCGATTCTTTCGTTCTGCAACTCCATTCATCTGTGGCGTGTATGCTGAAGTGAACTGATGAACAATTCCCTTTTCCTTCCAGAAAGCATCCATCCACTGATTCTTGAACTCTGTGCCATTATCAGAACGAATCCTCCTTACCTTCAGGTTGTAGAGTGACTCCAGTGTCATGACGAGTACCTTGAATGATTCAAATGTTTCTGATTTAGCTTTCAGAAACATCACCCAAGTGAATCTTAAGTAGTCATCTGTGACTACAAAACATTACCAGTCTCCTGCGATACTTTTTGTGCTAACTGGACCAAAGAGATCCATGTGTAGCAACTCCAGGGGCATCTCTATAGGATTAACTTGCTTGGTCTTGTGAGATTTCCTGGTGTGCTTGCCTTTCTTGCATGAGACACAGAAATCAGGAAGCTGGAAGTTCTTGACAGGAACTCCATCAACTAAGTTGTTATGAATCAGATGATTCATCTTCCTATGATTAACATGTCCCATTCTTCTGTGCCACGAAATGGAGTCCTTCTCTGTAGCTTTAGATAAGAAACATTGAACAGTAGAAGAACTAGTAGAGGCATTTGACATATCTAGAACATATAAGTCATTATATCTAGATGCTGACATTAATACTTGTTCCTCTGGAATCTCCATTTCTTTCTTCAGAATGTAACATTTGCGATTATCAAACATGACTTTGAATCCCTTGTCACAAATTTGAGA
Organism: Flaveria linearis; assembly: GCA_024085815.1. NCBI lineage: Eukaryota > Viridiplantae > Streptophyta > Magnoliopsida > Asterales > Asteraceae > Flaveria > Flaveria linearis. Next base: position 31,103,794 of record CM044003.1, read on the forward strand.
CACAGAAAGCAGATTGTTTTCTAACTGCAGAACAAAGTTGACTTTGTCGAACTTTACCTTTTCATTACCTACTTCTCCTTGAGTAGTAATGTATCCTCCTTTGTTACTAGCAAGTGAAACGTGTCCCCCTTTAATTTGTTTGACATTGAAAAGGAGGGACCAATTTCCCGTCATGTGCCTGGAAGCTCCGCTATCTACAATCCATGTATTTAAAGACGCACTATAGCGGACAACCTGCACATAAGAGAAAATAATCAGTTAAGGAGGGGGACCCAAGCCTTGACTGGCTTGGGCTTCCTAGAGGAATCAACCATCGTGAATTCGACCCACTGGCCTTTAACAGTGGATGGAATTTCAACGTTCAACTTGTCCTTACTTTCAGACTCATCAGTTGTTTTGGCTTTCCACAAACCATCTCTGTGAAAGGATTGTTTGTGGTAAACCTTAGACTGATTCACAGTTTGAGCATATGGTTTAGATTCAGAAATAGGTCTCGCCGCTGGCATCACAGACTTATCAGTGACTTGTTTGTGTTGCCTTTGGCGTGGAAGAGACAAAAACGACCGAGAAGGTGTTTTAGACCTAGTAGGTGTTTTCGATCTAATAGGAGTCTTAGATCACTATTTTGAATCTAAATTAACTTTATTGTTCAGCTCCACCTTAATTCTTAGAGTCTGATAGCGAGGACAATTTGTTGAAATATGACCGCGCTGTCCACAAGTATAGAAGGATCTCCATTCATCGGGGCTAGAAGATCTCTTGTGGGGCGGTGAGTAAACTTATGGTTCTTTCTTTTTATTTTCACTTTTAAGATTTTCACCTCCTTTGACAAACTTAACTTGTTTAACATTTTGGTTTATTTGTCTATGTGGCTGAATATTATCTCTTTTAACTGATTTAACTTGAGTGGTTGTAGACATCTTGGATTGTGTGTTATTAGACTTTGAATCCAACCCAAGAGATGTTTGGACATTCTCTTCCACCCGTTTCTCAGCAGTGACATTTCTCGATGTTGAGGTTTTCTGATCATCATCCGGAGAAGCAGATTTAACTACTGTGTCTGGATCACTAACCAAAGGAGTTGTCACCACATGATCTTTAATTGGATTATTATTTATTGGACGTTGTTTAGTGTTCAACAGGATCTCATGTGGTGGTGGAACAACCTTGTAACCCAAGTTCTCCCCATTGTTGCGTTCTTTAACCAAGTTTTTCAAAATGTGCGAGGAACTCGCTAAACTATGTAGTTTTTGTTTCGAAGACTCATTTTCTACTTGTAAAACCGCTTTGTGTTTTTTAGTCTCTTCAATGGTCTTTAAGTAGAATTTAATGTCATTTTCTTGGTTAAACACAACAACTTCAGTTTCCTTTAATTGCTTATTTAAAGCATCGATCTTTTCCTTATAACTGCTCTCATTCTGTTTTAACACTCGATTAGCTTCTGAGCACAGTTTCAAGTCATTTACTAAGTTATCATTGTGTTCTAATAACCTAGCAAATTTTAAGTCAATGCTTTCTCTAAATTTATCACAATCAGCACAAGCATGTTTAGCGAATAATTCATCCTTAGATTGTACCTGTGCAGCTATGGACGTTCCAGCCATGAAAGCATTCTGAGACGTAGGTTGAGCTTCAGATTCTGAATTCAGCTCATTCTTGACAATTTCATTCACTGCATCAAACGTCTCTTCCAAGTCAGCAGTATCAACATCAGCTGAGCTCTCCCCCGCACTCGCTGAGTCTTCGTTCAAGTCTTCCACAGAAGCTATGTTCGCTTCACCATCAGATAAGAATCGAAAGGACCAGTCCTGTCCTTCATCTCCTTGTGCTACCATAGCTTTAGAATCATTTCCTGTGGATGCTGGCTTCTTGTCTTTATCTTGCCTATTGAACGAGGAGAATGGATTCCCGTTCCCAGTCTTTTTAGGGTTCACGCATTCTCTTTTGAAATGACCCTTTTCTCCACAGTTGAAGCACGTGACTTTAGATTTGTCAAAACCAAAGGTCGTATCTTTAGTAGCCACGAGATTCTGACCTGTTTTCTTTACAAACTTCTTGGCTCTCCGGACAGCACTTGCAAGAGCCCACATGATATCCATCCTTTCAAGCTCGTTTTCATCTACTTGCTCGTAGTCTTCATCGGCAAGGTGGCAATTTCCAATCTTACCCGCCACCAGACCATCATAAGAGTGCACAACTGCAGCGAGTAGATCCATGTGCTCTTTAGCAACCTCCACTGTTACCTTTCCCAAATTTTCTATCATCAGCTTAGCAGATTGATTAACAATTGGACTTTGTAGAATTCCAGATGTACTATGAGACTCATTTGCAGATGATGAGCCTTGATCAGTAGATGACGATGCATTGGAGACAAAGGCTGTTTGCAGAGGAGCTCCAGAAGACTTTGCAGCAGGAGTGGAAGTAGGAGTTACATTGTAGAGTGATGGGTCTTGAGTATACGCTGCTCTTTTCGTCCTGTACTGGTGACGCACTTCTTCCTCTCTCAGCTTTAGAATAAAGTCATTAATATCCAAGGTCCCTAAACTGAGTTGTGTCGCATAGTGGAAATGAATGAATGCCACTTTTCAGGTAGACCATCTGCCAAGCTTGAAACTTTGTCTTCCGTTGACGTTTTTACTCCATGAGGGTGAAGTTCACTCATCAAGTGATAGAAGCGATCGATAATTTCATCCAAGCTCTCATTCCCAATTGCAGAGAAATTGTCAAACTCCTTCTTCAATGCTTTACCCTTTAGGGACTTTAGAGTAGAATTCCCATCATACCTCTTCTCAAGAGCTTTCATCAACTTTTTACTTTGCTTGTGCTCTGAGTATTGGTGAAAAATGGCCTTGGGAATGGACTGGGTCAAAAGAGCATATGCCTTCTTTTCGGCATTATAGGCAACCTTCTGTGTATCAGTGAGTCCACTTAAAGTCAAAGGAACACCATCAGCTCCCACGGGCATGTTATAACCATTCTCAATAGAGTTCCATAAGTTTGGGTCCACTCCATTTAGATGAATCTTAAAACGTTGTCTCCATTGTGGAAATTCATCTATAGTCAATAGCTTAGGTGGCTTGTTATGGTTCCCTATCTCATTTTCCAGTAAAAGCAGGTTCTGTATCCTTGAGTCCTTTCCAGCTGACATTGCAAAGTTTTCTAAGTCCATTATGTTATAACTTTAACTTGTGAATGAAACTGCTAATGCGATTGGGGAGTGCGACTGGAATGCGACCGACACTAGCTGTATGCGATTGGACTCAAACGTACGATTGAATAGACGACTTAGAGACTTAGGCGACTGAACAGACCGAACGACTCAACTGGGCGACAGAACTGGGCGATTGACTCAATTGGGCGATTGGATGAAGTGACTGACGCAATCGGCCGAATGAATGGGCGACTGGACTTCAGTCGTACGATTGAGCTAATCGGGCGACTGAGACTGTAGAAATCGAGATTTTTCACACTTTTGACCTAAAACGTGTTTTGTGACACCCTAGACGGCTGTAAGTCGAAAAACACTGATTTTGCAGAACATGCACACGTAAAGACTCGGTTTTGAGCAGAAAGATTGGATCTTTTCGCGAAAAACGTGGACTTTAACAAAACTTGATTGAATCAAACGAAGAATCAAGAGCCAAAGCTCTGATACCACTTGTTAGGATCGTGTACGTACGGAGTACCAACTGATTCTTTGTTATACCGGATCAAATAGTGCGGAATCCTATTTGATTGGCGATCCAATCAGGGAGAATGAAATCAAGATCAATCCTAACGATTAGAAAACGTTAAGAATGGAATATGAATGATCTGGGACGTTCTATGAACTTGGAATGGAATATTTGGATGTTCTGGGTCGACTAGGGTTTCAAGTTCGAAGTGTTTTTTTTTTCACGAATTAAGTGGTATTTATAGGTTACAGCTATCAGTCGTACGACTGAGCCAGACGACTGGCTCAGTCTTGCGACTGAGTCATACGATTGATTCATTCGGATGACTGAGTCAGTCTTATGACTCAATCGTACGATTGACTCAATCTCCTGGTTCAATCGTGTGACTGGCCCATTCGCATGGTCCAGTCGTGCGACTGAATCAGATAACTTAGTTAAACACATTCTTGAACCTTTAATGGTTTAGAACTATGTCTAACAACTGTAAACCTATATAACATTGTCATATATGCGTGTAACAATAAACAATATAGATAGATATAACATTAAACAACCAATACACATATATAGAAGAGTTTCTTATTCAATTGATCAAACATTACATAAGTGTTACAAGAAAAGAAAGTCTATTACAATTAAGCTCACTAGACTAGAACTGGGGACATGTGTACCAACAGTCTAAAATGCAATGCAAATGAGATGCAAGTCCATTTAGTTCGTTATAACTGATGCTCTGATACCAATCTGTCACACCCTCAAAATCCGCTAACGGGATTTTACCGTCAGGTGTGTGACATACCAGGATCTCAGATAGCATCAGTTACACCAAACACAGTAATTACAAAACATCACATTAAGTAATAAGATTTTTAAATCAATCATAAGTGTTTCAGACTTACGGAAGCGTTTCAAATATAGAAATCATCATTGAATTGTTTCAACATGCGTTTCAACCATAAGAATCAATAGCGTTCAACAAATTAAACCAATTGAGTAGTGATGTATGCCATGCATGCATCCTAGCTGAGTTCTTAACCTTGTGCGTTTCTGTGACCTGAGAAAACAGGCTAAAATGTGTCAACATAAAGTTGGTGAGTCCACAGGTTTAATCAACAAGAAATGTGTCAGAAAGCTTTTCATATGGTTTAGTATATAAAGCATATCGATAGGTAGCTAGCCTATAAACAAGTTATTTAGTGTTTCAAACCGAAGCTGACTGTGTGTGTTTAATGCCTTTCCACCACGTCTTAACCGACCGTGGCAATCGTTAGGTCAATTTAGCACCCGTTCGACCTCCAATCAAGCTAGCGCGACTAGCCCGGGCGGGGTTTGTCAAACCCAGTAGTACTACTCAGAATTACCTCGCTAATCCATTACTAACGGTTTGATACTGTAAGGACTTTCAATTGCGTTTCCCACTAACATAACAAGCGATATCAATAATACTGGCAACCATAACAAAATAGTGTTTGCATGTTTTCTCCCCCCAAAAAGGAAAGAGTATAAAATGGGGCCGTGAAAACTCACCTCGAATGCGTTGCAACAAAAATGTAAGCACCAAAAGGGACGGTTTCCAATTAACCTGAGTTTCATTTAATATTCAATTAATATTAAATACCAATAATGTGATCGTACGATTTCGCGTTTCACGACTCGGTTACGGTGTCGGTTATCCATATATCCGTATTATACACGTTATATAATACCTAGTATTATATTCCCACGTATATATATTAAAATTACAAGTAATAATAATTTCATGATTTCAACTATTTATAATTTATATAAATTTATTATGATGTTCAAAGAAATAATTTTGTAGAAAATCGTTAGATAACTTTTAAAATAAACGAAGTTTATAAAATTGATTTTTATAATTTTAAGAATTTTTATATAATTTTTCAGAAGCTAAAAAGGCTTAAAAAAATAGTTGTAGGTAGCCGGGTTCGAACCCGGGACCTCCAACTCGCACACCCACGCACATACCAGTGAACCAAGGCATCCAGTCGCGGTGATATTCGATTTCATTTCTTTTTAAACCGATTCTCCCAGTTTCCCCCAAATCCCCGAAGAACCCTAATTCGATTTCACTCAAATTGAACTCGAATTCCATTCTGTTAACAATTATAATCATGGGGCTTTTAATCCCCATGTAAACATGAATAAGTTAGTGTGTTTAATTACCTGTTTTAGAATTGGGTTGATGATGAAACAGATAAGAACAAGTCGCGACAGGGATGAAACTGATTCGAGGTGAAATTGTTGATGATAATCAAATTTGTTGCACAGATAGTTTCAAATGATGCTAATGATTGAAAGCCCTCTGTAAATTGGAGGTTAGAAGGCTCGGAGGGTGGTGTTCGACTAGTTGCAGGTCGCGGATTTCAGGTGCAATTTCAAGCTGCATTCGATTGGGAATATATATAGGATCGTGTATGTCGAATTAATTTTATTATTAATAGCAATTGAGTTTGTTTGTGAGCTGTATCGAATCCGAGAATAAAGGTGGAAATTATAGCCGTTGTTTGACCGTTGCAACGCGTTCTGATGTTGGATACCCGTTCGAATTGGGTCCACGGAATGATTTGGTCCGGTTGTTTGCTTTGAAATCGAATATTTTGGGTGTTTTAGTCGTCGTCGGAGTTGCCGGGACTCGCCAGAGTTCAGCGCCGGAAAATCGGGGTGAACGGGCGGGGGTTGGGTTTGAAATTAGAAATTACAGATTTGGTCCCTGAGGTTTGTAATATTGTTATTTTATGTTATAAAGTTTCTTTTGAAGTTTAAATAATGACAAAACACCCCCTGTACTTTATTATTATTATTATTATTATTATTATTATTATTATTATTATTATTATTATTATTATTATTATTGTTATTGTTATTATTACTATTATTATTATTAATAGTGAAATGGATTGATTTGCGATAAACGGAGAAAGTTAGTTTAATTAGTATTAACCGAAAAACTCAGGTTGTCACAAAAATGATATTTAATTCCGATGTGTTTGGTCTTAGGATGTTGGACTGGATTTTTAGTGACACCTATAGCAGCAGAATTATCCACAAATATAGGAATGTTAGAGAATTTCAAACCGTAGTCCCGCATTTGCTGTTGAATCCAGATGATTTGTGAACAGCAGCTTGCAGCAGCAATGTATTCAGCTTCACAAGTTGACAGAGCAACCGATGTCTGCTTCTTACACTGCCATGTGACTAATCTTCTCCCAAAGAATTGACATCCTTCTGAAGTGGACTTGTAGTTCATTTTGCAGCCGCCATAATCCGAATCACTATACACTGTAAGCTCAAAGTCATCATCATGAGGATACCACAATCCAAGTGTTGGAGTACCCTTCAGATAACGAAATATCCTTTTAATGCCTATGAGATGGTTGACTTTAGGTTTCGCCTGATATCTGGAGCATAGACATGTCACTTACATGATATCAGGTCTTGAGGCAGTGACGTCATGGTTTGTTGCAAGTGGAGTCCCAGCTACGGAAGCATTTTCCATATCAAACCGATTAAGAATATCGCCTACATACTTGGTCTGATGCAGAAATATCACCTTTGGTGTCTGATCCACCTGTAACCCGAGAAAGAACTTCATCTCACCCATGGCACTCATCTCAAATTCAGCTGTCATTACTGCTTCAAATTCTTTACATAATGATTCGTTTTTGGAACCGAAGATTATGTCATCAACATAGATCTGAACTAGCAGTAAGTCACCATCCTGTTCTTTGATGAATAGTGTACAGTCAATCACTCCTCTACGAAAGCCATGTTTCACAAGATGAGTTGAGAGTTTCTCATACCAAGCTCTTGGGGCTTGATGGAGCCCGTAGAAAGCCTTATCTAGTTTGTAAACTATATCCCGATGATACAGATCCTCATATCCTTCGGGTTGACTGACGTACACTGTCTCCCGGATTTCACCATGAAGGAATGCTCTCTTTAGGTCCTATTGATAGACTTTGATCTTTATGTAAGATGCATAGGCTAGGAAGATACGGATTGCTTCCATTCTTGCTACAGGTGCAAACACTTCATTGTAATCAATGCCCTCGACTTGTCAAAATCCTTGAACTACAAGTCGAGCCTTGTTTCTTATTATGACCCCTTGGTCATCTTTCTTGCACTTCAAGACCCATTTGGTGCCAATGACCTTAGCACCTATAGGTCTATCCACTAGAGTCCATACCCCAACTTCTTGAATTGAAGAAGTTCTTCTTGCATGGCACTCACCCATGCCTCATCGTTTAGAGCTTCACTAACATATTTTGGCTCAAATTGAGACACAAAACATCAATATGCACCATTGTGAAGATAACCCTTTTCCATTTGTGACACCCCCCGCAGGAAGGTGTACGAGAGCCGCAACGTGATATTGTCCGCAGCCTCACGGATTTAAAACGTGTCACATTGGGGAAGGTATCCAGCCCCTTATAAAGAGACCTTCGTTCACCTGCCCAACCGATGTGGGATGAGTCATAGCCATATTTTCAGGCATGTGTCCATCATCAGATGGACACATGCCTGAAAATATGGCTATGACTCATCCCACATCAGTTGGGCAGGTGAACGAAGGTCTCTTTATAAGGGGCTGGATACCTTCCCCAATGTGACGCGTTTTAAATCCGTGAGGCTGCGGCCAAAGCGGACAATATCACGTTGAGGCTCTCGTACACCTTCCTGCGGGGGGTGTCACAGTTGGTATCAGAGCCAGGGTCGGGCCGTTGTGCCAGCGAGGACGCTGGTCTCACTTCGGTGGGTGGATGGACACATGCCTGAAAATATGGCTATGACTCATCCCACATCTGTTGGGCAGGTGAACGAAGGTCTCTTTATAAGGGGCTGGATACCTTCCCCAATGTGACGCGTTTTAAATCCGTGAGGCTGCGGCCAAATCGGACAATATCATGTTGCGGCTCTCGTACACCTTCCTGCGGGGGGTGTCACACCATTATCGAGGCATAATCAGCTGAGTATAGCTGATTTCTAGTCTGGACTCCTGATCTAACATCTCCAATGACATTATCCAATGGATGATAAACATTCAGTCAAGATCCAGGAGTGGTGGGTATAACTACCTCATTTTCCAGATTGTGAACAACATGTTCATTATCTGAGGCATTGAGTGTGAGGTTCCGAAGTGTCAGGGGCATCAACATCAGATGCTTGTGTACTTTTAGTAGTAGGAACATGTTGCCCTTGATCCACCTGATCATTTGCTCTGTCTTCATCGTCAAAGGAGGAGTCACTTACCTCAAGTGCTCCCCCTGAAGGACTAGAAGACTCACCTTGTGAAGCTGAAGTTGTTGGATCCAGTGACGATGTGTTTAATTCTTCATACATCATTCTGGTCGATAACTCATCCTCAGGAGGAGAAAGAGGGATGTTGAAGGATTGAAAGAATCCATCATAGTCGAAAAAGAAAGAGGGTCCTTTTCCAGCAAAGGGGTGGTGTATCTCAGCACATCAATATTGCACCACACTTCTACTAGACCCGTTGAGTTGTTGTAAACTCTCTTATTCGGTATGTTGTATCCTAGGAAAATCCCTTCTTCAGCCTTCTCGCTGAATTTCCCTGACTGAATTTTCTTCAGCAGTGTACATGGTGCACCAAACGGTTCGAGGTACTCTAGATTAGGTTTACATCATTGGAGTAACTCGTAACACGTATTACCATGATGCTTGACCACCAGGACTCGATTAAGGGTGTAACACGCATTAGCTACTACCTCGTTCCAAAATTGGATAGGCAGTTTACGAGTCTGCTAGCATCGTCCGGGCTGTCTCTATTATGCTGCGATTCTTTCTCTCAGCAACCCTGTTCATTTGAGGAGTGTAGGCAGATGTCAATTGATGCGCATTTCCTTTTTCTTTGTAGAATTTTTCCATCCATTGGTTCTTGAACTTGGTGTCGTTGTCTGAGCGAACTTTCCTTACCTTCAGCTTGTAGAGTGATTCCAATGTAGTTACTGGTTCTTTGAATGATTCAAATGTCTTTGATTTGGATTTTAGAAACATCACCTAAGAAAATCTTGAATAATCATCCGTAACTACATAGCAGTACAAATCACCTGCAATGCTCTTTGTACTGACTGGACGAAACAGAAATCCGGTCGCTGGAAGTTTGGAACATTTACTTCACACACTAGATCATTCTTGATCAAGTGATTCATCTTCCGGGGATTAATGTGTCCCATTCTCCTATGCTAGGAAATGGAGTCTTTTTCTGTTGCCTTTGACAAGAAGCATTTTACTTGATGATCGGTTGTGGAGGCCTTTGAGAGGTCCAAGACATACAAATCATTATATCTTGAAGCTGGCATTAACACTTGGTCCTCCGGAATGACATAGTCCTTTTTCAGAACATAGCACTTCTTGTTGTCAAATACGAATTTGAACTCTTTGTCGCATACCTGTGAGATAGAAAGTAAGTTATTTTGAAGTTGTTGAACATAGTTTACCTTATCAAACCTCACTTTCTGGTTTCCTACTTCTCCTTGTGTAGTGATATATCCTCCTTTATTTCCAGCAAATGAAACGTGTCTTCCTTTAATTTGTTTGACGTTTGACAAGAGTGACAGATTTCCAGTCATGTGCCTTGATGCACCGCTATCAACAATCCAGGTATTCAAAGAAGCACTATAGCGTACACACTGCACATTTAAAGGAAATTATTAGTTCAAGTTAAGGACCCAAGCCTTAACTGGCTTGGGTGACCCAGAGGCATCACACATCATAAACTCTACCCGCTGTCCATTTGAGGAAGATGGCAGATCATTCTTCTTCTTGTTCTTATTTTCAGACATGGGACTTGATTTTTCTTTCCATAGGTCGGTTTTATGTAAGGCCTGTTTGTGATAAACAGACGATTGACTTATAGTTTGAGCTTTAGGTTCAAAGGTTCTTTTTGGTGGAGTAATTGACCTCCTTTTTGAAGAACTAGGTTTTGGATCATTAAATTCAATCTTCTTTCTTGGTGTCTGATAATGAGAATAGAAGCAATGCGTCCATACTTTCCACAATTGTAGCAAGATCTGCTTTCGACATGTTGGTTAAACTGTTTCTGTTGGGGAAGTATGTGACACAGGTGTGACTTTAGGTTCTTTGGGTTTTGAAACTTCTTGTTTAGATGTTTTGACTTCTTTAACATAATTCATTGCTTGAACATGTTTAACATCTTTACCCTTTTGTTTATTTGGACTTAGACATTGTGCTCTAGATTGGTTAAATTGTTTGGTCTTTTTGGGTTCTGAATTAGGCATGTTTAAACCTGACTCCACCTTAACCTTTGCAAATTGGTCATCCAAATTAACAATAGGCATCTTACCTTTTGCCTTCAAAGTTGTCTCCTTCTATTTAGCGACAGATTCAATAGGTTTACTTGTGAAATCTGGATCACTTACAAGAGGAGTGGACACCACATGATCCTTGATTGGGTTATTATTAATTGGTTTGCTTTTAGCATTCAACAAGGTCTCATGTGGTGGTGGTACCACTTTGTAACCCACCCTTCCCCGTGATTTCGTTCTCTCACTAAGTGTTGAACTATATGAGAAGAACTAGTCCAACTATGCAGTTTTTGTTTTAGTGAGTTGACTTCGACTTCCAAAACTGCTTTTTCTTTCTTGGTTTCTTCCAAGGAGTTTAAATAGAACTTTATATCATTTGCTTGGTTAAAGGCCACAACTTCAGTTTCCCTTAGTTGTTTGTTTAACAGTTCTATTTTCACTTTATAATGTGCTCATTTTCTTTTAAAATTCGATTATCTTTCTGTGCACAGTTGTAAATCATTTACTAAGCTATCATTGTGATCTAATAACCTAGAAAATTTTGAATCTATGCTATCCCTAAATTTATTACATTCAGAACAGGCATGATTATCAAAAAGTTGGTCTGTGGAACTTACCTGAGAAGGTTCGGTTGAATCAGCCATCATCGCAGAGTTTGACTTTTCGGTTGCTGCTCTGAACATGTTGTGCTACAACCTTTTTCATTTAGGTGAGTGACCACAGTAGCAGTATCTTCATGATCACACATTACGAGTTCCACTGCTATATCACCTTCGCTTGCGGAGTCATCATCCAAACCTTCAACACATGCAATGTTGGAGTCTCCAGGAGACACAAAGAGAAAGGTCAAATCTTGTCCTTCATCGTCTTGTGCAGTCAAGGCCTTAGGATCCTTGCTTGAAGATGTAGCCCTATTGGTGGGTTTATCCTAACGATTGAAGGTGGAGAATGGATTACCATTACCTGTCTTCTTGGGCTTCACACATTCACGCTTGAAGTGCCCCTTTTCTCCACAATTGAAACAGGTAACTTTGGTTTTGTCAAAACCAAAAGTTGTATCCTTTATGGCTATCAAGTTCTGTCCAGTCTTCTTAACAAACTTCTTCGCCCTCCGGACAGCACTAGTCAATGCCCACATCATATCCATTCTCTCGAGCTCATTTTCATCTACCTGCTCGTAGTCTTCATTGGTGAGATGGTAGTTTCCAATCTTCCCTACAACTAGACCATCATAAGAGTGAACGACAGCTGCTAGAAGATCCATATGCTCCTTTGCTACCTCTACAGTCACATTACCGAGATTCTCGGCCTTTAGTTTTATAGCATTGGCTTCAGGTGCTATGTATTGGGTGCATGATGACCCTGACGTGTCAGATCCTGAAATAATGGCTTGGGACGGAGCAGCTGAACTGGAGACAAATGCTATTTGGAGTAGGGCTCCAGAAGTTTTTCGTTGAGGAGTTGAGTTGTAAAGTGACGGGTTCTGATCATATGAACTTTTCTGGGATCTGTACTTCATCCTCAACTCTTCCTCTCTCAGCTTCACAATGAAATCATTGATATCCAACTTTGTTTTCCAGAAGCAATAGATTCTAGATCCGTGAATCCCTTTCTACAGTGAAGGCTGAATATTGATCTTCCATTTGCATTAACTTGAGACTTGTAGAACAGAACAATTTCAATCGTACGAATGGACTATACGGATGATTCACTCGTGCGAATGAAGGGTGCGAATGAATTCAATCGTGCGATTGGATTCAGTCGTGCGTATGAACTAGCCGAATGGAGACTGGAACTGTTCAGTCGTACGAATGAGTGATGCGACTTAGTTCAGTCGTGCGAATGAAGTATACGAATGAGTTCAATTGTATGAATTAGCTATTTGTGCGACTGAAGGCTGTTATTTTGAAAAATTCAAGGTTTTTGAAGATTTTGACTCAAAAACACGAATTTTTACGAACCCAAAGCTGCCGTATGACGAAAAACATGAACTTTTTGATCTGGAGACGTCGAAAACATTGTTTTAACCAAAAAGATGGTGTTTTGAATGAAAAACGTGATTTTTACACCAAATCAATCGAATCACATGCAAAATCAAGAGCCAAAGCTCTGATACCACTTGTTAGGACCGTGTACGTACGGAGTACTAACTGATTCTGCGTGTATACCAACTCAAATAGTGCGGAATCCTATTTGACTGGCGATCCAATCAGTTAGAACGATAATCTGATCAATCCTTACGATGAAACAAACGTTAAGAACGAACTAGAATTGATCAGAGATGAACTATGAAGTTGGAATGGTGAACAGGGTCACTCTGGACGGCTAGGGTATGTGTATTTACAAAGTGTTATGTTTTTCCACAAATTAAGTGGTATTTATAGGTTTGGTGTCTTCATTTGTGTGACTGAACCATCAGCATGGTTCAGTCGTGTGACTGAAGCATGCGGTCCATCCATTCGCATGACTGAAAGTCCAGTCATGCGACTGAGTCAATCACATATCACAATCGTGCGACTGATCCAGTCTCCTGGTTCAGTCGTGCGACTGGTCTATTAGCATGAAGATTTCATGCGTATGATCCATTATCATGGCCCATTCGCATAAGAACTTCATACAATTCACAAACCTATATAGTTAATTCAATATGCGTTATCACACAATAAACAATGAAATATTAAACATTATAAGCATCAACCACATGTTGTATTTCATTTATACCCATTCAATTACAAATATGTAAGACATGAAAGACATTTTACATTAAGCTCCTAAACTAGGTACATATGTATCAACAACATATAGACATATAAATATAATATCGACTTGTAATAATTCTTAAAACGTCAAGTTATCTAACCTTAAATTTTTAGGGTCGTCACACATTTGGTGATGTCCTAGCATTTGATGCAACTTATCAAATGAACAGGTACAAATTATATCTCTCTAGAAGATTTCAATATATATGAGAATCAATAAAGAATATGCATTTAACTAAAAGGAATGTTTATAATGCAGGTATAAGATGGTGTTTGTGTCATTCACTGGGGTTGATCATCACACAAGAACTGTTACCTTCGAGGGCGCTTTGATTAAAAGGGAAAACATGGAGTCATACAAATGGATTATAGAAGCATTTAGTAAGGCTCATGGAAAACAACCTAAACTAGTCCTAACTGATCAAGATCCAGCTGTAAAGGTTGCGGTGGAGACAACGGTAACAGAATCATCACACCGGTTGTGCATGTGGCATGTAATGGACAAGCTACCTGTTAAGGTAATAATTCAATAATTTAAAATATTTGATCTAATCTTTTGACACATAGGTTGTATTGTTTTTGGGTGGGAAAATGATTATGTATATGTTTTACATGAACAGATTTCAGGGGATCTTCTGGCGAATATTGATCTGAGAAAGAGAATACATAAACTAGTTTGGAACACGTATTTGACACCTACTGAATTTGAGGAAGGATGGCATAAGATAATAGATGATTATGATTTACATGACAACAAATGGTTATATGATATGTTTCAGATATAGGAACGATGGATTCGAGGGTTTTTTAGGAAAATTCCACATCAAGGTCAGAGAGCGCAAACGCCTTTTTCAGAAGATATGCCAATCCTGAAAACACATTACTACAGTTCATGGTGAGTTTTGAGGGGGCTATAGATAATCAACGTTATAACCAACGCAAACTTGATCATGATACAAGCAACAACACACCTTCGTTCAAGACTCAGCTTCAAATAGAATGTTTTGTTGCCAAGGTATACACAGATGATGCGTTTAAGGAGGTTAGAAAAGAAATTTGGAAGGGTGACACATCATGTGCAATCAAAAATTTTATAACTAAAGAGATCCATGATCTATACACCGTTACGCATAAAGAAAGGACTACGGGTTTAGTTAATGACTTTAAGGTAATAAAAAAGCTTTTAAATCTCATTTATTTATCACATATTATTCATAATACAGTTGTAACTTCTAGATATTTTCACTATTAACAGGTAATCATCAATAATGAAACTCATGAGATGGGATGTAGCTACCTAAACTTTGACAGAATTGGGTTCCTGTGCAGACATGTTTTCTACGTATTTAAGTATTTAGATTTCAAAGTCATCCCAGATAGATATGTCCTGAGATGATGGAGAAGGGATGCACTTCTGATACTGGGTTAAAGTGCATGAAGCTCATGAAGGAACAAATGATGAGCATGAGGAACTCTTCTGTAAGGAAATTAGTATAGTAGAGGATTGTGCATCAAGGCTTAGACGTGATGTGGGTGACATGAGGATATTTGTGGAAAAACTTAATATAATGGAACGGGAAATCTTAAAAAAGTATCAGACAAACCACTCGAGAACAGCAACAAAAAGGTATTTATGTCATTTTTTGACACATTATCCCCTGAAAGGTTAATGTTATACCACCACAAGGAACAAGAAACAAAGGGTGTAGAACAAATAAGAGAATGATTGGACCAGGAGAGAAAGCAGCTGCCAAACTTCAAAAAAGTTTAAGGCATTGTAACATGTGCGATACGTATGCATATCATGATTCAAGAAACTGCGATCAAAATCCAAAAAACATAATGAAAAAGGAGGAAGAGAAAAGAAGGAAGCAAGGAGTCACACAAAGAAAGTATGTAAATGATGTTCAAGTTAGCAGGGAGAGGAGGATGTGTGAAAAGTCAGAAAATTGGATTTTATGAATGTGTAATGTAGTTTCTACATTCTTGTGATCCTTTTATAGTTAGCAAGTTTAGTAGGCAATTTTATGAATAGTATTCTTGTTTCCTTCGAATGTGAATTCTTACATTTGGCATATGGAATTATGTAAGGTATGGTTTGTGCATATGCATTTTATTATGATTTGCATGATCAGATTAATGTTGTTCTTGCAATAATGCATCCATGCATAAATGCCTTAATGCATAAAAGTAAGATGAAAAACTAAAAGGAAGAGACTAAACTCCATCATCCTCCGTTATCATGAAGGCCAGGATAACATTGAGAAATGCAATAGGTTAATTAGATTTAGACAAATCTATTAAGAAAATGATAAATATTATCTTGATTTTTTGTTTACTCTAGTAGATTAACCAAACCAAAAGATAGGGCCCGGATGATTAAAAATAGCAATCGCATTCTAAGGTACACAAAGCCAAACTCAGATATAGTAAGTGTTTTACGAATACACAGGAATGATTGATGGCATATATCATATGTACACTAGACATGGGTGCAACATTATAGGGGTGATAATAAACCTAAATCAATGGAAAAGAAAAAACGGTGGGAAAATTATAATATGTATGTGTTAAAACGCAAAAACCCATGTAATTAACTTTTTCTGCGGTAGTCACCAATATTAAAATCATTTCCGACAAATAATCAATAAATTAAGCGACGGGCCCATTTTTTTGTTGGTGCCTAAACTACATATCTTCCTTGATAAAATTTCATAATTACGTAACACAAAGAGCATGATATCCTGAATAAATCTGTTTTTGGGGAAAACATCAATAGTAAGATCATTTCATAAAAATAACCAATAAGGTAAGCAACATACCCATTTTCTTCGTTGCTGCATAAACAACATATCCAGCTTAATAAAATTTCGCAAATACATAACAAATAAAAAAGACGTATTATCATAACCGACCTAGATAACAAATAATATGAATATGGGTTTTACGAAATTTAATTGGATGAAGTATATAAAATAGTGGATGTGCATAATTACTTGGTTGCATAAATATGCGGTAATGCATAAATGCATAAATGCATAAATGCACTAATGCATAATTGATAAAAACTAATATGGCCAAGTATAAGTAGAATAAAGCATTGTCCCAAACATAACCAAGCAACTAACAGACATGGGAACCAGCATTATATAAATATAAACATCAGGAAGATGTGATGAGTAAAATAACCAAAACCTAGCAATAACGATATATGCACAAAATACGTGGCCTAAATAAACAAAAATAAAATCTTTAGGAATGATGTGAATTTATGTTCAGTACACTAAAACCCTATTTTAATTAGCCTTGCGCTGCTTTTGTTTTGACAGCCTTCCAACAACAGTAGAGGTCCTCGTTCCTTTTTTAGCCCTAGATGCAGACAATTTTTTAACTCTTGCATTTCCTTGAGTATCAGCATTTCTTCCCAAATTCTATTGGCCGCGCGAATCACCTCCTCCCTGTGGATATTGATTTCCGACAGAAGGATCTTCGCAGTATACTTACACGTCATACGTTTAAGCTGGGTTTTTTGCCTCCTTCCTTCATCATCTAACAGATTGACCCATTTCTTTGTATTTCCTTTAAAAGTTTCCATGTGCCTCATTAGGAAAATTCCACAATCATTAAAGTTCTTTTTGTGCACCAAGAGAGATCCGGCTGGGAAATCTTTGCATTTCTAATGTTTCTGCTCGAGGGTGACCAACCGACTCCAGATAGCTACCTAATATTTCACGCTTAAAAACAAAAAAGACAAGTCATAAAAGAATATAGTAAGACATAAATGTAATACATAATCTTCATATAGGAGTGTGAATGCTTACATATTTGATTGGAATATGAGTCTTATCTTTAATGAGAGTACATATGCTTCCATCCTGATACTCGACAACAACTGTAATTAATCCATCAGGTAATTCAGCAGTTGAACTGCCTTGGGATATGTTGTCTAGAACAACAACAGCCGGATCCGATAGGTTGAAATAAATCAGGAAGAAATGAGTAACGTGATGAACCGGGAAGAATACAAGATCAAAACCATGAAGGTTTAACTTATCTGCCTGGTTGTTAAGGATCGGGAGTAGGTTAGAACGAAATATATCTAGTTTTTATTGTTCGGACATATGGCCATCTTCAAGCATTCCTTTAGTCTAGAACATTTATAAGGAAGCCAAAATAATTAAAAAAATTAAATAATTGCATACTAGTTTGATAGATACTTACTATAACAGTCGTTGTGTAGAACAATATATGAGGAGACTCATCAGATCTGGATTCCTCCTCGCTGTTCAAAACAGCCACCCAAGAGTCGATAACACCATTTAAAATCCAAGTATCGAGCTCTAAAGATTCAAAGGACTCCCTGTTAGTCTTCAACCCATCCTTGGTAGCAAATAATATTTTGCCGACATGAAAATCATAGACATATATCATATAAATTAGCCGGTCAACATACAAACATGAAATTATTAATAGGACAAATGCACTTACTTTTAATCAACAGAAGCACCAAAAAGGAATTGCCAAATCTTGTCTTCAACAATGTTGGTTTTGTGCTCCACATCAACTATTCAATTAACATAGGGAGATTTGAGGAGAACTGCCTTAGTGGTTTTCCTCTTGGGGCGAATCAGTGGAGTTTTCATTCTTATTTCCCGTAAGCGATCACTAAGGGGGTTCTTGTCAATATAATCTACTTCGGTCGCATCCGTAACCTCGTCAAACATCTGTGTGAGGCCGAGACTAAATTATGGGCTTTCTGTTAGAACTTGAGTTTTCTTCTTAGCACTTTTATTCTCAATAGAATCCATTTGCTCGATTATTTTTGCGGTCACTTCAGGATCTGACCAAAAATCATCATCAAACAATGAAATTGTATCGTCCTTCTCGATATCCTTGACTGAGTCTGGAGCATCTCGATTATCCTTTCTATCTGATGGTTCAATACCTTTCTTACTGGAGTGCTTCTGGGATATTATTTCTTTATCTTTAACCTTCACTGGATTCGCCAACTTTTCAACATGACGAGAAACTTCTTGGGCTGTTTTGGAAATAATATTCACTGTTGGATCAGGAGCTTTAGCTTCCCTAACTACCTCTCCATTAGCTAATGAATGCAAGTAAATTAGAGTATTAAAACATTAATATAATTTATATTAAATTCAAAAAAAATTAATAAGATAAAAGGAAGATTTTACCATTAATATAGTTACAGGCCCAGTGAATGGTTTACTCTTGTTGATATCCCAATTTTTTACACGTCTTCAACCTTTTGTGAATCAATGCACACCAATAAAGATTAGTTAAATCAGATCCTAGATTTAAACTCTTTAACAACTTCAGGTTAATCAATCCAGACTTCGTGCACTGGATCATGGTTGTGCAGAACAACATGATAAGGTCAAGCTTGAATTGCCTATCAGCTGCTGAAGCTTTGAACATGTGCTCCATGATATCTATGGCGGTAATGTTGGACCACCCATAATGCATCAACCATTCATCAATAATGTTGACAGATGAATCGGGGTCCATAACACCATCGATTTCCCTACCACCCATGGGCAGGCCAATAACTTGATGGATCCTGTGAACAGTTATTGGAATACTCCCGTTTTACACACGGATGGTCATGGAATCAGGATCAAATGAATTAATGACAAAATACGCCAGCCGTGTCGGAATCCCGTCAACATTAAAATGTCACAACCGAATTAACCCCATCTCAAATAGGCACTCCCCTTGTTGACTATTTATGTTCTTTACAGCCTGGCAGAGTGGCTTGGTGCTAGAACGAATGTGAAGGGATGGCAATTTGGTTGTTAAAAGCTTTGGCTTTAGCTTCACTACGGGTCTCTTTTAAGCCTTGCGCTTCTTAAATTTCTTATTATCGTCTAACAAATCAAATATGTGAAATAATCAGACATGACATATACATACATATTAGCTAGGAAAATTACACAACTGTGTTATTTATTCTTTGTTTATGTCATTTCAAACAATCATCAATTTAATATAGACATAATATTTTACCAGAAGATTAGAAATAATGAAGATAAAAAGGACTAACAAGGAACAACAGAAAGATGCACGATAAATTTATATCATTTAGCATACAAACATAGACTTTATTATCATCATATAAAATTTTAATCATCATCAATAAGAAACATAACAAAAGATGATTTATACAGATAATTACCATGTCATAGACTTATACAGTCGTACAAGCAAGACTGGTTAGAAATCTTTAGAAAAAAATATGTGCTTGGATGCACATTTTCTGTTGAAAACCATCGCATTGTGCTCAACCATACCCTTACTACACACACATTATTTCAACATTAACCTATCGAGGCATGTCCATACTACCAAACAAAACCAACCAAAGACATTCCACTGATGTTATGTAATGAAAAAGACACACTTTTATCTTAAAAAATTAGATAAGATACTAATTCTTGTCCATGATCAATATATATGGCACAGACAATTAATAACCAACAGAACATTAAAACAATAATTAAAAAATATGATATAAATGGTTACCGGGTTTGTCATGAATCCTTTTTTTCTCTTGTTATTTGCTTTAAAATCCCTCTTCTTAGTAGAATCTGATAAAGTGAAGACCTCATTATCTTGTTCCACAATCTTGTCCCGCTTTCCAAGAACCTCTTGGGCTATAAAGACATGAAAAATAAAACCAAATTTTACAAACAACATTGTAACATCGTGTAATTTAGGGTTATTATAATTTTATTGTTAATTTATAGGTTATCTACATGAAACTTATGGTTATCTATTAAAGTATTAAATTGTACAATAATAACCATGATAACAATAATAAAAAATAATAATAATAAAACAAAAAATAATAATAATAATAATAATAATAATAATAACAATATTAGCAAAATTAATAATAATCATAATAATAATAATAATAATAATAATAATAATAATTTTAATTTATATAAATTACTAATCTTTGAGAACGTGTAAGTTAATTAAGTTCAGGGGTTAGACTTGCCAATTTATAAACCTTAAAAGAGAGTTCCTAGCATAAAATAATAAAGGACAAAACAGCAGGGACCATTTGTGTAAATTTTGAAATCAAACCCAAACCAACCCCCCCTTCACCCGTATTTCTGGTGAAGCTCCGGCGGAGCTCCGGCGAGCTCCGGCGAAGTAAAAAAACGGTTTAAAGTCGTCGGTTTATGAACCAAACCGTTCCGAATCGATTCGTGAGCGTGCTTCGAACTTAAATTCATACTTTAATTGCGTTTAAACATCGGTTTCTAGCTTAATCGGTTACATAACCGATATACATTAAACCTTATATCCGTTCAAGCATTTACACATCATAATAGGCCAATTAACCTAACCTAATCGATCCTCTGTCAATCATTAGTCGAATGCAACTCTCAATTACACCTGAAACAATCACGAAACAACCCACTTGATTCTCTCTAATCAGCGACCTGCAACAGTATCGAAATCCATTTTTCGAGCCCATTAAACTGAAATTGATAGAGGGGTTAGGGTCGTGAACATCCTTCGAAGTTTTACACGAAGTTAGTTGGATTATAATCATCATTTGAACAACAATCAAGCCCTACGTTGGTCGCGGCTTGTTCTTCATATGTTCTTAACATCAAATCAATTCCAACCGGGTAATTAAACATACCTATACACTCGATTTTATGTGGGGAACAAAAGCCCTATGTTTGATTTCATTATCAACAACGAATTTGAGTTTAATTGATTCGATCTTGGATCTAGGGTTCTAATGATTTGGCGGAAATGGGTTAAAGGTGTTTAAAATCATTTTGAACCAAGTGATACCGCGGTTGTATGCCTTGGTTCACTGGTTCCCCAATTGCTTGCTACACTTGAGGTCCCGAATTCGAACCTGGGCACCCTCAAGTATTTTTTAAGGCCTTTTCAGCCATATTTTCATTTTAGAAAATTTTTAATAAATATGAAAATAACTTTTGTAAACTCTAAATATTTTCATGAGCACCAAATAATTTTCTGGATTATTCTATTAATTTTAAAAATTAAATAACTTGTTTTAAAACATTTTAACAAACATTATTCTTTGTTAAATCCTATTAAAAATGGGGTTCAACTAATAAATTAGTTTTGGTTCAAACGTTACTTCTTTAAAGTCATGGTTATCTTCAAATGTTTATTTAAAACTTATATTTAAACTTTATATGTTGTTACAAATGAGTTCTTTTGAAATAATTAAATAATTATTTATGTAAAATTGGACTTGAAACAACAAATCTTTATAATATTAATGGGCATTATATTAATTAAAGTTTTATAATTTCACAAATTATTATTCTTCTTATAAAATATACTAACTAAAGGTTGAGATTAATAATTTGCTATTAATCAAAACGTCATTCCAATTAATGTTAAATAATTATAGAACAGTATTTATATTGAATCTTATAAATGTTTATACTTAGGGGCATTTCTAAAATATTTACATATATAATTCTTCAAGAGGATTAAAAATGTAAATAATTACTTTATAAACTTATTACTTATTAAAAACCTCATCTTAACCCTAATGCTTATTTGAACGTTAATCTTATTATTAACCTTAATCTTTATCTTGTAAATTATATATGTTAGGTGCCTTGTAATGGATACGTTGGATTTGTCGTTTAATCTTTTATTATCATCTTGTAATGCTTATATCAATGTGAGTATTTCCATACCCCTTTTTTTTATTTTCACACTTTGGGGTGAAACATGTTAACTTATATCATTGCACTTGTAAACTTATTTGAGACTTGTAAACTTTATGGCAATTCATCATGTAAAGTTGTGGTTACCATGTTATGGCGTTATATGTACAATCATTAACTATTGCTAGCCCAGCGAAGTCATAGATCTATAGGCCAGACAAGCCTGCTTGGTTGATCCAAGTACACTTAGCTGATCATATAATCTTGTAAACGTTTGAGACTTGTAAAACTTTGTCGAGGTTTGATTGTTGCATTGTTCATAACATCCCTAATCACTTTATTCACTAACTTATGACTTGAAATGCCATCTTTTATATATTCTTTGTATTGAAAACTATGGAATGCTCACCAACATTTTTATGTTGACATTTTATTTTTAACATGTTTCAGGAATAACCCAAGTATGCGTTCTACTATTTGAAGCTTATCTCACATAGGACTGGACTTAGAGAAATAAACAATGATCTTGTTACTTTCAACCTTGTATTCATGATGTATCTTTGTTTCAGTCTTTTTACTTGTATTGTTAGAATTGAATCTTGATTAATATATTTGGAATTTATAATAGCGTTATGTGGCTGTGAACAATCGTAACTCTCACACTTCGACGATTCCGCCGTCAAGGTTGGGGTGTGACAGATTGGTATCAGAGCCCATAACTATAGGGATTTAGGTTATTAGAAATGGTGACCTAGACTATAGTTGCATGAACCTCATAGAAAGATCCTTATACTTTTGCGCTTACATGTTGTTTGCACGCTACATAATGCTATGCCTTTTATGCAACTTGATGCCTTAGCATAGGATTGCCTTATGTATGCTTAAACTTAGCTACTTGTCTCCCTAAACTTAACTTTGACTCTTTGACTCTCCCCGATAAATGAACTTCCTAAATCCTTTCTCAACGACTTGTGGAGTCTACACTAATCATCGTGGGTTCAATTCCTTAGACTCTATGTCTAATCTATGAAAATCACATCAAGGTTTTGATTCTATGAACCAAAGAAATTTGTGTGACACATAGACACCTGTATTATGGATTTCCTGGCAAAAGGCCTTCGGGTTAAGGCAAGCATATCGTATAAATCTCATTGCGAGACCAGTTATGCTTACCTGGGGATCTCCGGGATAAGTAATAAACTATGGTCAACATACACAAGTCTCTAAGGCAAATGGGTCAATTTACCTTGACGTGTCAACGATTCCAAATGGTAATGCGTTACCAAATGGAACCATCCTCTTTGTATCTTAAAAATCCTTGATTTTCTTGAACTGGCTTATCACCAAAGTTTCAATATCTTCTCAATTTTAACATATATAACATTCCTGTTAATATTAAACCCATTCTACGTTTCAACTTCTACATTTAAACATCGTTACATGATGGGCGTTTCATGTATCTATTTCTATACCTTAACCAACATGTATATGACTCTTAATATATCCAAAGATATTGGGAATCTAAACCGAATGGTCTTCAAAACTTTAAACCGTTACTTATGGTTCTCAAGTCTTCTTAAGGATGTGTCCCATAACTAAGAACATGCAATGCTGTAGGTGGAATTCCTACATCTCGGGATACTTTGTCTAGGCAAAGTGTAAATGGTGATCTGATTCGATCATTGAATCCGTTTACTTGACTTAAAACCCTTCAGATGAGTGACCACTTATAAGTACGTGTGTCTTCAATAAGATTATGGCTAACCTCAATCTTAAGAAGTCCATGTATTCCCTTCGATTATGAATCGAATGTTCACATCTCATTGTGATGTCGAATCATTCTTGTCCTTGATTTTGTCTCCCTGATTTAAATTATTCAAGATTTGAACACCATCATAACAAATTCTGCTATCTCGAACTTTGATGTAGAGCTTGTAAGCATGATTTTTCCTTTTGTTACATTGATGTAACTTGAAATTTTCCGAATTTCTAATTGATATTATTTTGCTTTCATCGTTAAGTCAAACTTCATACCGCTTGCACCGTGGGAGATGCAAGAGTTTGCAAGTCAACCTATGACTAAGAACACTCGTATCTCCTAAATGATTCGATCTCATCAAAACAGGGGTGATTCCCTTACTTTGATGATTCTCTATTCGTTTTGATAAATGGTTTCCAATCACATGTTTTATGAAATTTCATCCTCTAGATTGGGGTGATTACCTTATCTTGAGGATTGACTTCAATAACCAAAATAGGATTGAAACCCGTACTTTGGTGACAAATGTCGATCTTCGATTGTTTTCTTGTTATTATGAAATTCAATCATCAAGATAGGCATGAATTCCATACCTTGATGATAATGTCATTTTTATAAATTGTATTTGTTCAAATGAAACGACCTCATCAAAGTAGGAGTGAATTCTGGATTTTGATGAAGAAGTTTATCTTGTTATATTTTGATTTTGTAAAAACTTCACCGTTAAGATAGGAGTGATTTCCCTTACCTTAATGGTGAGTTACCTCGTCTTACTTCTGTGGATCCTCAACAATGAATTGGGATTGAACTTTTTGATCAGTAAGTTAGTGGTCATACCTTGGGAATATACCATCAAGTTAGGAGTGAAAACCACACCTTGATAACTATTCTCATTTCTTGATCTTCAACTTACCAAGGTTGAAATCAAGTGGTGAGAAGCATGTAGTAACTTGAAGGGTGAAACAATGTTAGTGTTTCGACCTATCAAGCCAAAGCATGATCTCTGAACTTGAAAGAAGACCCGATCGCTCTAAGTTGATTTTGATTCCAAGCTTGGAGCATTTAAATTCTTAACTCGATTTCTTTTCCTTTATCCTCATGTTTTGATATGATCTAGCTATATGGAACCATTTATTCCTTATTCATCGACTTTCATTTTGAGTTATCATCAAAACCTGATTGCGCGATGGTAGCCTTCCTAAACAATCTTTCTGCTAAAGACATTATCAACTTATACTCATGCCTTTCTAGTCATACAAATGTTCTCAGTTGTGCTTATGGTATTGATGAACTGCGTATGCAAACTGTACTTGGAAATTGCTACCTTGCGAAACATGTTTACAAATACCTTTCTTATTGTTTGCGTCATTACTTGAATCGCTTTTGAATCCTTAACCTTGGAAATCTTTAAAACTCTATTTGATTTCGATCAACGAGACTCGTTATTACTTACATTGTGACGTGGAGGTTCATAAACCTTCATAAATTGTAGTCATGGGTTTGGCATAAAGGAAAAGACGTAGCTTGGTATGTGTCCAAGTGTCTTACCTTCACACATGACAAGACCTAACATTCGTGATCCTATGGATCTTCTGTTTAACTTTTCTTTCAACTAAAATGCTTCTTATCTTAGAGGTCATATTGACTCATGTGGGATAACGGGTCGAGAAATTGACCTGTACCTATTTCAAATATTCGTATACCATGGTATGGCGTTAAAACATCGATCGTTATTTTGAATGATTGATTCATTTTCTGTTTTTAATGATAATCTTAACCAGCATCGTGAACTCATTCTAAAATCTTCGCATATCGTATTATTCTTAGACCGATGGTTGGTCAAAGGAGGAATACATAGTCATAAGATATGCGTTAAGATCGTTTCATATAGTGACGTTTGGGATTCTTAAATCCTGACGGTTAACCTTTCTTACCATTGTTGGTCTTTTATTGATTTCTAGACATCATTTTACTACGAAGTTATATTCTAGAAGTTGTGGCTTATAAGTCTAACATATCACGGTAACTCGTCATCGTTTTCCAACATTTCATCTCAAAACGTCTCACATTTCACTGAAAGGGTTCAAATTGGCATGCATTATGCCAAGAATCTTGTAAGATTCCATAAAGTGAAACATTTCATTTATAATCAAAACGTCAAACATTGTTCGTGGTACACTTACCTTGCATCATAATTCCTTTGTTCATCTAAGTTCATTTTAATTTCGGGATGAAATTCTTCTAAGTTGGAGAGACTGTAACATCGTGTAATTTAGGGTTAATTATAAGTTTGCATTGTTAATTCTTGTAAGGGCCAGTATTCCCATACATGAAATTTATGGGTTATCTATGTTTGGTTCCTTTGTTGGCATTAAATTTTGAATTATGAAAGTTAGTAATTAAAGTATTAAATTGTACTATAATAACCATGATAACAATAACAAAAAAATAATAATAATAAAACTAAAAATAATAATAATAATAATAATAATAATAATAACAATATTAGCAAAATTAATAATAATCATAATAATCATAATATAATAATAATAATAATAATAATAATAATTTATAAAAATTACTAATCTTTGAGAAGGTGTAAGTTAATTAAGTTCAGGGGTTAGACATGCCAATTTATAAACCTTAAAAGAAAGTTTCTAGCATAAAATAATAAAGGACCAAACAGCAGGGACCATTTGTGTAAATTTCGAAATCAAACCCAAACCAACCCCCCATTCCCCCGCATTTCCGGTGAAGCTCCGACGGAGCTCCGGCGAGCTCCGGCGAAGTCAAAAAAACTGTTTAAAGTCGTCGGTTTATGAACCAAACCGTTCCGAATCGATTCGTGAGTGTGGTTCGAACTTAAATTATACTTTAATTGCGTTTAAACATCGGTTTCTAGCTTAATCGTTTACATAACCAATATACATTAAATCTTATAGCCGTTCGAGCATTTACACATCATAATAGGCCAATTAACCTAACCTAATCGATCCTCTGTCAATCATTAGTCGAATGCAACTCTCAATTACACCTGAAACAATCACGAAACAACCCACTCAATTCTCTCTAATCAGCGACCTGCAACACTATCGAAATCCATCTTTCAAGCCCATTAAACTGAAATTGATAGAGGGGTTAGGGTCGTGAACATCCTTCGAAGTTTTACACAAAGTTAAATGGATTATAATCATCATTTGAACAACAATCAATCCCTATGTTGGTCGTGGCTTGTTCTTCATCTGTTCTTAACATCAAATCAATTCCAACCGGGTAATTAAACATACCTATACACTCGATTTTATGTGGGGAACAAAAGCCCTATGTTTGATTTCATTATCAACAACGAATTTGAGTTCAATTGATTCGATCTTGGATCTAGGGTTCTAATGATTTGGGGGAAATGGGTTAAAGGTGTTTAAAATCATTTTGAACCAAGTGATACCGCGGCTGTATGCCTTGGTTTACTGGTTCCCCATTTGCTCGCTACACTTGAGGTCCCGGGTTCGAACCCGGGCACCCTTAAGCATTTTTTTAAGGCCTTTTCAGCCATATTTTCATTTTAGAAAATTTTTAATAAATATAAAAATAACTTTTATAAACTCTAAATATTTTCATGAGCACCAAATAATTTTCTGGATTATTCTATTAATTTTAAAAATTAAATAACTTGTTTTAAAACATTTTAACAAACATTATTCTTTGTTAAATCCTATTAAAAATGGGGTTCAACTAATAAATTAGTTTTGGTTCAAACGTTACTTCTTTAAAATTATGGTTATCTTCAAATGTTTATTTAAAACTTATATTTAAACTTTATATGTTGTTACAAATGAGTTCTTTTAAAATAATTAAATAATTATTTATGTAAAATTGGACTTGAAACAACAAATCTTTATAATATTAATGGGCATTATATTAATTAAAGTTTTATAATTTCACAAATTATTATTCTTCTTATAAAATATACTAACTAAAGGTTGAGATTAATAATTTGCTATTAATCAAAACGTCATTCCAATTAATGTTAAATAATTATAGAACTGTATTTATATTGAATCTTATAAATGTTTATACTTAGGGGCATTTCTAAAATATTTACATACATAATTCTTCAAGAGGATTAAAAATGTAAATAATTACTTTATAAACTTATTACTTATTAAAAACCTCATCTTAACCCTAATGCTTATTTGAACGTTAATCTTATTATTAACCTTAATCTCTATCTTGTAAATTATATATGTTAGGTGCCTTGTAATGGATACGTTGGATTTGTCGTTTAATCTTTTATTATCATCTTGTAATGCTTATATCAATGTGAGTATTTCCATACTCCTTTTTGTTATTTTCACACTTTGGGGTGAAACATGTTAACTTATATCATTGCACTTGTAAACTTATTTGAGACTTGTAAACTTTATGGCAATTCATCATGTAAAGTTGTGGTTAGTTGAACTTTTATGGTTACTATGTTATGGCGTTATATGTATAATCATTAACTATTGCTAGCCCAACGAAGTCATAGATCTATGGGCCATACAAGCCTGCTTGGTTGATCCAAGTACACTTAGCTGATCGTATAATCTTGTAAACGTTTGAGACTTTAAAACTTTGTCGAGGTTTGATTGTTGCATTGTTCATAACATCCCTAATCACTTTATTCACTAACTTATGACTTGAAATGCCATCTTTTATATATTCTATGTATTTAAAACTATGGAATGCTCACCAATATTTTTATGTTGACCTTTTATTTTTAACATGTTTCAGGAATAACCCAAGTATGCGTTCTACTCTTTGAAGCTTTTCTCACTTAGGACTGGACTTAGAGAAATAAACAATGATCTTGTTACCTTCAACCTTGTATTCATGATGTATCTTTGTTTGAGCCTTTTTAATTGAATTGTTACAATTGAATCTTGATTAATATATTTGGAATTTATAATAACGTTATGTGGTTGTGAACAATCGTAACTCTCACACTTCGACGATTCCGCCATCAAGGTTGGGTTGTGACAAACATAAGTAGGATGCATGATATTCATTATCAGGAGAAATATTACCGATCATCGACTTGGTATAACGTAATGGGTGGGTACCGTCCAAACCAACAGGATTAGATGATAGAACAGGGTCTGTTTAAAAAAGATATTACAGAAACAAAACATTAAATACTAGAATTAGGTAAATACACACTAAACATAATCTATGCAAACATAATATGGATGATCCAAAAAGAAATTTTAAAATGAAGGTTGCATGTTCAAGGGACAGAGGTGTTTCTTTTAAAGGTATGGCCATATGTAATGCTCTTATAAATTAATGGCGTTATGGAACATTATTCCACATGGATAAAAACAATGTAGATAGAAAAATAGTGATACCAAGATACGAACAACAAATGAATCCATGATAGATACTATAAGTCGATATAGAGTTTCAAAACACCTAAAGTAACAATTATTGGTCCCGAAATTCGGATACGTTTAGATTGACAAAAAAGTAACCTGTGGGAGCTGTTGTTTCTAGACTTATATTGGGTAATACTTTCGACTTCATCCTACTTGAAGTACTTATAGGAACAACCTCGTTCGATTGTTGTAAGTGCACCTTCTTTTTCCCCAAAACCTCTTCGGCTGTGTTGGCAATAATGCATCAAGCACAAAGCATTAGACTTTTTCAATGATTTTTGAGTAATGAAGCAGTAAGGAGAAGCATACTTACCAATCATTTTCTTTGTGTATCGCCTTGGCTGATTTGAAACAGTACATACAATGGGATTAGATTCATTTCCTTCACATGATATTAGTGAAATAAGGTTAGAAAATACGTCGTTAATGATAAACATATTCAGTCTCATTAAAATGGAATGCATATTATAACAACATTAACTAACATAGTGAGATTACTTGAATGATTACCACGACCCTGATTAGAATAATCAGAAATAATAATGGGTTTGGTCTCATACAAATATTGAGATGTAAAAACATCGAAATTGTACTTGTGCCCATTATGGTATTCGATAGAAAAAGACTAAAACTTTGGAGATATCTTGATACGTTGAGATGATGAAACACTGAAAAAAATATTCTTTTAATTAATACATACTATTACAATGACAAAATCCATATAACGCACCGAACAAAATACAAGATATGAAAGCATATACGATACAAGATTTAACGATTGATCTTGAAAAAGATCAACTAATATAAAAGTCTAATACCGATAATAAAACGATTATGGCCTTCAATCTCATAATAACTAATCCATTCCCTATAACAAAATAATTTAAATTCAATAACTCTGTCATAATGCATACATGCGTTATACACATAAAGGGAATTAAAGGAAGTTGAAAACAATTGGGATGAAAAAAATGGCAAGTTAAAAAAGAAAACTAATTTCATAAGAATGCATGAGAATGATAATAAAGCAAAAAACAAACTTGTTTTGAACTATATTATAACATACAAAGGCAATTGAACGAAACAAGCCAACAAACAAACTATATACATAGGATTATGATTAGCATACAACCTATCAATATATCGCCATATTAATCTCATTAAGTAATATACATGACATCAACAATGCCATAAAACTTTGAACATGCCCCATACAAACATAATTTGTTAAAAAAAACAACACACTCTTAGGAAACAGTCAAGATGCTCATGGTTTGACATTCAATATACACATCAAGGGTTATTTCAGTTATAAATCAGGTAAAACTAGGAATATCTAGCAAATAAACAGAGAAATTAGTTGACTTAAATAAGGTAATTAAGCATACACTATGCATTTACCCTTCATTTAAAAGGATTTGTACTATTCTGAGAAAAATACCAATGCCATTACCCAACACATCCCGCTTTATATTAAATAATCTATTGAACCAATGTGGAAGATTTAACACGTCATCAAATATTGAAAGATCTTCTGAAAGCAAGCAGCATATTTTCGGGAGTGGAATTAAATTAATTTGGGTTTACTCATCACAATGGAATCGACATAACAATGCACAAATTAAAGCGACCAATATGATACTGGGGTCTAAATTTTGACATCAACATCTTATAAAAACATATTTAACCTATAAGAAATCGACATACCTGTTAGAATAGAGGGTTTATGAACCAAACCAAACTCGAAATCGCAAAATCAGGGCTTCAATCTTCATCTCTAATGTGGCTGATGGGGGAGCTTTTATAGATACATACAGGGATGGTTGAGTTTGAAAAGATCGAAAGATGAAGATTTGAGGATGAATTTGAAGTCTTGTTGTGAAATCGAACGAAAGAATTGGGATGAAGGTAACTGACAGTCGATCGTGCGAAAGAGAAATTGGGGGTGTTCAATATTTAACATTCCAATTATACCCCTGATACACCATTTCCGCCTTTTTTAAAAGTATATGAAATTGCAAATTTGCCCTAATTAATATGGACCATTGATCAATAAAATCTATGGCCTATAATGGTTCTTTTGGTTTTTTCTTAAATTTTAGTTTTCATTTGAATGCCATCCTATATATACATATATATATATATATATATATATATATATATATATATATATATATATATATATATATATATATACATACTAGAAGGGTGCCCGCGCAATGCAACGGGACGACATTTAATATTATGTTATTCTTGTAGTAGTTTTACAAAAGTTTATTATGTTTTTTCTAAGCTAAAATTTAAAAAACCAAAAAAATAAGTTTTGTATGACGACTTGTATATACGTATTAACTTATTGTACCTCACAAAATACAAATCGTTTCAGCAAAAAGTATACACCAAAATGTTTAGAAATAAAAAAAGGTTAAGTTGTAGTCTCAAAACGTTTTTTAATGTGATAGATTAAAAGATGGAGCTGGAATCTTAAAACATAATAAGTTTTTTTGGTGTATGGGTAAATAAAATAAATTTTATGTAAATATTAGTAAGTGTAAGGGAAGGGGTAATGTGTAAATAATGTTATAAATACTATTTTACCCTTAAAAGTGGTTGTATCTTATGCATTAATTATAGTAAGTGTTCTTAATTTTATGGTATCTTAAAATACTCTTCTCATATGCTTTATATATAGGTTGAATATATATATATATATATGTATATATATATATATGTATATCTATATATATATATATGTATATATATATATATAGGATGACATTTAAATGAAAACTAATAAATTTGAAAAAACTGTTAGAACCAATAAAGACTATAGATTTTATGGATCAATGGTCCATATGATTGGGGTAAATGTAAATTCATACTATTTTAAATTAGACAGAATATTAGATAGAAGGGTAAAATTGGAACAAAATATATAGGGGCTGTTTAGGATTGCTTTTTTCCAACTCCTTTTGACTTTTGGAGGGGTGAAAAGACCAAAATACCGCTCCAAAAGTCAGCAGAAGTTAAAAATTTTAACTTCTAGTGACTTTTGGAGGGGTATTTTGGTCTTTTCTATCACACCCTCAAATTCTGGGTCTGGAATTTATCACGGAGGGGCGAGCAAACAGGATCGAACACAGTAGTTACACATGAGATGCAGTTATCTATATGATAAATTTTAAATAACCATTCCATAAATATTCAGAGTATTATTATGTGTAACGGAAATAAAAGATAGATTGTTTCTTAACAGCACGTCTAATCATATCTTAGATAATAAACAATAGGTATCTTGAGCTCTTATATGATCCTACGTGCAGGTCCGCGAATGATGATGATGATCGAACGGTGTGATTTGTGGATTGCAGGTGTAATTGAAGGTTGTGTTCGATTAGTAACACTTATATAATTGTTTAGGTAGTGTTAATTTGATTATTATAGAATTGTAGTGCGATTGTTGGCCTGTAAAGTGGCCGAAAGTTTCACCTGGGTTTTGATCGATCGCACTCAGCTTGTTTTCAAATTAATGTGGGGCATTGTGTTCGAATCATTCACGCGGTTGTGTCGGGAGATTTAATTTAGTCGAAATCTGATTCAATTTGGCGTTTGAGAGTCGCCGGAATCGTCGCCGGTGGCCGGGCGGAGAAAGGTGATCGGCGGTGGGGGTGAGGTTATAAGATAATTACACTTTAGCCCCTGAGGTTTATAAGTTTTATTATTTCATGTTTAAAACTTTTCAACACAAGTTTCAAATATGACACAATCACCCCCTTGAACTTTATTATCTCTATATTTAATAAACTTTTTATAAATTACTATTATCATTATCATCGTTATTATTATTAGTATTATTGTTATTATTATTATTATTGTTATTAACTGTAACACCCCGAAAAGTCAAAACGAGTCGCCGGGGATAATGGGCTTAATTATGGGTATTTAATAAAGAAAGAAAAATGGATTATGGGCTAATTAGGCTAATGGACAAGAGCCTAAGTGGATTGAGACCCATAATCATCTCTTAACCTTCCCAAAGCAGCCACCATCTTCTTCATTCCCACCCTAAGTCCAAAAATCCGTAGAGAGAGAAAGTAGAGAGAGAAAGTGCAAGAAACTCAAGTTTTGGAGCTTCTAAGGTCAAGGGATTGAAGATCTGGGTGTTGGGGCAACAAATCTCAAGAAAGGAGCAGCAAAACAAGGTAAGAATCAACCCCTAAACCCTTCTGTAGATCAAACCCGGATTCTAGGGTTTTGGGTTTTGAAAAGTTGCAAAGAATCGCATAAAGGTCACATTTTTACGTATGAAAACATGTATAAAGCTTAGATTTAGCCTCATGGATGATAAACTAAGAGGTTGGACGTAAAAAGTTGTGATTTTGGGTTAAAAACGGACTGGTTCGTGATTTTTATGCGATCTGCGAAACTGTATATGCATCCAGCGAATTTGCATAATCATCCAGCGAAACTAAGAACATTTCCAGCGAAATTACAGTTTCGCTTGGGCGAAACTACAGTTTCGTTCGGGCGAAACTGTGGACCCATAGACATCGCGAAACTAGGAAATTCCAACGAAAGTTGGGCGCTCTAGGCAGCGAATCTGTCCAGCGAAACTGGCAGAAGTGCTGCCCAGCGAAACTGGCAGCGAAATTGCCAGCGAAACTGGCAGCGAAACTGCTAGCGAAACTGTGGG
Organism: Flaveria linearis; assembly: GCA_024085815.1. Taxonomy (NCBI): domain Eukaryota; kingdom Viridiplantae; phylum Streptophyta; class Magnoliopsida; order Asterales; family Asteraceae; genus Flaveria; species Flaveria linearis. The sequence goes on from CM044003.1 coordinate 31,138,099, forward strand.
CGAAATTATGAAGAAAATGATGTTTTTGTGTATTAACTTTCGTGCAGCTAGAGCATTCGGACCATAGCTTAAGTAACTTAGGAATTAAGCTATTTGCTAAGTTCAGGTGAGTTCTAGACCCCTTATTTAAACGTTTTTCTATGGTTTTTGGGGCTATTATGCATAGTAAACATAAGGTTTTCAAGATAAAGATTTCAAGGTGTTTTAACAAGGAAATACATTTTTTTCTAAAGTAAAATGTGACATTTAAATAGCTCAGAAAAATTTTCGGGGCGTTGCCCCTTGGACCCCACTAGGGGCTGCTGCCCCTAGGACCCCGCTATCAGGGGCTGCCGCCCCCGAACCCCCGCTGTCCTGCGGAGGGTCGGTTACGTGTTATGATGACTAGTATTTGGTATGCTGTGTACTTAATAAGCTAAGTATTATAAATATATTAAGTGAAAGATAATACTAATGAGAAGTGGAACTTAATGAATGTTACCCCCGGGCCCATTTGATGATGAAAAGTCTTGCAAGCACTATGATAGACTTCACTTATGTGAGTCTGATGTATGATGATGGATCCGTATTCATGAGCGGGCTATGTGTCTGTTAGTGTGGATCAACTGTCGGGGGAAGCTACCATGAAGATGTGTACCGACGGGGATCGATCGACCGTCGGGGGTAGTGACCATGGATAACGTGTACCGACGGGGATTGACATTCATTGTCAATCAACATGGAGATGCTGCTTTGTGCAGTCTCGCCTATGACGAAGAGAAATGAAATGAAAGAATGAAAGATAATGAACGTGTCTAATGCGATGCAAGTAATGTTTGTAGTATGATGTATGCGTGTTCATTATATGAAGGATAAAAGATCATATTTTTCTTATTTATATAAAACTAGAACTCACTCAGCGTAGCTGACTTTTTATGCATAATAGTGGGCAGGTAGGCGCTGATGCTGAGGATGGCACCACGGAGCTACTTGGGGAAATATGGATGGCATTCCTATTAATGAAGTCTTTATTGTAATTAATGAACAAGGAATATGTTTTGGTTACCTTTAAAAGACAAATGTATGAGTACGATGGGGTTTTAAGTTTTAAATAAATGTTTAATTATCTTCCGCTGCAATGTTTTGTTATTGAACTGAATTTATGCTATGAATTGCCAACTGTGAGGTTTCCTGGGGAAGGGGCCTTACATTAACAATATTATTATTATCATTATTATTATTTTTAACAATATTATTATTATTATTGTTATTATTATTTTTATTATTAATAATATTATTATTAAATAATAATATAAATATAAAAATAAATTTGTATAATCACATAAATACTAGATTTATATATATATATATAAATCATGAGATTTTTCCGGGTTGTCACATCATCCCCCTGTTAGAGGAATTTTCGTCCCGAAAATTAAGATGTATTGGTAATATTCTTGAACACGTTCCACGTTCAAGTGCCTTTGCCAATCATGAAGACTCTGCCCTTGGCTGTATCTTTCTTTTCCCCAGTGCAATCCCTAGCAACATGGCCCTTTTCTCCACATCTGAAACACGTAACTCCTTTCTTACCATCATTCTGCTGATGTCCTTGGTCTTGAGTCTGTGTCCTACATTCAGGAGCAGTGTGCCCCCTCCTGTGGCATTTGTAGCAAATGACTACAGTACACTTGCCATGGTGACGCTTGCTAAACCTCTGACATCTAGGCGGAATGCCCTGATTGTCATGTTGCTTTTCCTAGTCTTGCTTCTTGTTTGCACCTTCATTCTCACCTTCTTTAGAATCTTCAAATTTTCTCTTTCCTGAGCTTTCAGCAGCAGCACCCTTACCCTTGATCCTCGGTGGCAACTTCCCTTGAGCCACAGCCTCATTAGTCAGCTTGTGAGCTATCCTAATGGCCTGTTGGATTGAAGTTGGGTTGGAGGAAGTAACCAAAGACTGAATGACCAGAGATAGTCCTCGAATATAGCCTTCAATTCTTCTGTGAGCAGGCTCCATCATATGAGGACACAAAGTTGCATACTCATGATTCTCGGTGGTATAAGTTTCAATTTCAGATCCTACCATTTTGTGGTTCCAGCACTCGGTTTCAAACCTTTGCACTTCTTCCCTCGGACAGAACTCTTCCATCATCAGTTGTTTGAATTCCTCCCAAGCCATAGCATTGGCTAGTGAGAGAGTAAGCCTTGAAACTTCAGTCTTCCAATACAAGAGTGCAGCTCCACTCAATGCTCCGGAGGCATACTTCGTCCTACTCTCATGTGGACATTCAGATATAGCAAAGATGGATTCACATTTCTCAAACCACCTTATAAGCCCAATGGCCCTTTCTGCCCCAGTGAAGATATCTGGCTTGCAGTCTAGGAACTTCTTATACGAATAGTGATGACCATTCTGAGCAGCCTGAGTGGCTAGGGCTGCAGCAACACCTTGATTGACCAAGGCTTGTATTTCTTCAGGAGTCATCCCTATTGGGACAGTTCTTCTAGCGCGTCCTCTACCTCTTCCTCTGCCCGCTGATGCGTCCATCTATCATGAAATTGTTTGGTGAGAATTCATACTTTGATATATTCAATAGATGCATTCTATATCAAGTATTCAAAGTATGGACAATTACTGTAGGACAGATGGGAATTTAAGAAAACTGGGTCTTTTGATTAAATTCGGCAAGGCACGAGTACTAAGGAAACAAGTCTCGCTTTAGGTTAGGACAAGCGTAGCTTAGATTACCAAATGGAACATATCAAGGTAATTTGACCTATTTGTCTTAAAGACTTGTGTATGACCGCAGTAACTTCACGTGCTATAATAGCAGCAATCTTACGGCCAGAGTTTCTAGACCGTGAACGGATTTGACGAGAAGCCATTCTGAAAGATCATTAAGAATTTTCATGGAAATCATGAAAACGACAATCGAGAAGTTGGCATAATAGCAATGAGATGTTCCAGGTGTAATCGTTTGATTCGTAAATCAAAGCGAGTACGTTGACTAATCAAAGTATTGGGGTCAATCACAACTTTGTTGAAGACATGCGTACCTATAAGCAGATACTCATCCCGAGAGTTCCCAGGTAAGGTAAACAGGTCCATCGGTTGATTTGGATTTATACGAATACCTTGCCTAGACAGAACACCTCAAGATACAGGCATCACGCTCTTCTAGCATTACATGTTTCAAGTTGTAAGACACAGACTTTGACGAATTTGAAAATCACGAATAACGATTCAAAGCTCATTTTGAAAACCATTTGATTTAGGCACGATGATAAGTGTAGATCCCACATGTCGTTGAGAATAAGTTTAGGAATTATTGGAAAGAGTCAAGGAGTCAAAGTTAAGTTTAGGAAAACAACTATCTAAGTTTAAGCATATAACTTCTTAATCCTATTCGATCTCTAACTAAGGCAATTTACTTTGTGCAACTATTGTGTGTGGCTATAGGCTAGATGCAATTCCTAACTCACTATAACCAATAGCTCTGATACCAATCTGTCACACCCTCAAATTCCGAGGGCGAGCAAACAGGATCGAACACAGTAGTTACACATGAGATGCAGTTATCTATATGATAAATTTAAATAACCATTCCATAAATATTCAGAGTATTATTATGCGTAGCGGAAATAAAAGATAGATTGTTTCTTAACAACACGTCTAATCATATCTTAGATAATAAACAATAGGTATCTTGAGCTCTTATATGATCCTACATGCATGTCCATAAGCTCCTAGTAGATACCTGAGAATACATGTAAATCAAGTGTCAACACAGGGTTGGTGAGTTCATAGGTAAGTAAAACACATTGATAAAACATCTTTTATCATCAATTAGGATTTACTGTAAAAGTATGAGTTTAATTTACTCACCGGTATATGAATAGCCTGTCGGAACCCTTTTTAATAAGGTGAACCCGCTATCCCACATACCCACTATGTACAAGCCCAACAAATCCTTCATATAGGATTTGTCCATGTATCATAGTTTAATATCCTTTTCATATGTATATTATGTTATTTATAATAATTCAAATCAGAGGGCGCGAATCCTCTCTTTACATTTATCCTCATATGGGTTGTAAGTGGAACTATAATGACAAACTTTATATAGCGCACATCTGCCTTCTCACACCAGAACAGTCATCCCGAATGACAGTGAGATCTTTATGCATCTGATAAGGACCACATGTCCAAACCTTTGTGGGGGTCAGTCACTCCCCGATAGTACTATCCAAAAGATCCCTGCCTTGTTAATAGTCTAGTTTACAGAGAAGGATTTTCAATATAACCATATGTAATCATAAATTTGATTCAATTATTATTTAACATAATACACAAAATAATTTGTAATTTCAATTACAACATGTATTCCAGCCCCCAAAATATTTAAATGATTAAAAAGGGGAATAGTTATGAACTCACCTCAGTCCTTGTGTGGTGTTGACAAGCTAGTAAATTCCTCCTAAGGAATTATAATTCACATAAGCAAACAAATACAAATCCATAACCTAAATAAGGTAGATCTTGAACCTGGCATTCAATTGATCTAAGGTTTGGTTTTCGGGGATTTGTTATAAACATATAATTAAATTATTTAATTATTTTTGTTAATTCTTTAATAATCAAAGATTTATATTTAATAAAATTTGATTAGTTTAATAATGATTTTAACATATCATTATATTCTAAATAAATTGTAAACATTATTTAACTATGTAAGTTTATATTTAATTTTTGTAAGATTTTATAAATATTTAAATTTATAAAAATCTACTTTGTGTTTATTTTATCATAATTAATCCATAATTAATAATATAATGTCTATTAATAATTTGATGATTTAAATCATTATTTAGAATCCATTTTTATAAAAATAACAATTTATAACCTTTGTAACAATTTTATAAATAAATAAATAAATAAATAAATAAATAAATAAATAAATAAATAAATAATAAGGTTTTTAATGAATTAATTTTCCAGAAGATGATTAAATAACTTATAAAATTAACAAAGTTTATAAAAATTATTTTTATAATTTTTAATAATTTTTCTGTATTTTTAAAAGGCCAAAAAGGGCTTTAAAAAAATAAATGTTGGTGGCCGGGTTCGAACCCGTGACCACAAACACACACTCCCACACCCAAACCAGTGAACCAAAGGCCTAAGCCACAATGGTTCTCGGTCCCAATTTCCTTTTAAACAGCCTCAATTCCATTCCCCCAAATCGATGAACCCTAAATCGATTTTAGATCAAATTGATCCACCAATCGATTATGATAATGAAATTAAGCATAGGGCTTTTAATCCCTGCATAAAAACGAGTTTGTTGCTATGTTCAATTACCTGTTTCGTTATTCAGAATGTCAAGAACAATCGAAGAACAGGTCGCGACCAATGTGGCACTGATTTGGTACTCAAACGATGATGTTAATCGAATTAACTTCACAGGAAGTTTCCAGTGACACTAATGATCAAAAGCCCTCTGGAAATTTCGAGGTTTGAGGCTTTGATGATGGTGTTCGACTAGTTGCAGGTCCGCGAATGATGATGATGATCGAACGGTGTGATTTGTGGATTGCAGGTGTAATTGAAGGTTGTGTTCGATTAGTAACACTTATATAATTGTTTAGGTAGTGTTAATTTGATTATTATAGAATTGTAGTGCGATTGTTGGCCTGTAAAGTGGCCGAAAGTTTCACCTGGGTTTTGATCGATCGCACTCAGCTTGTTTTCAAATTAATGTGGGGCATTGTGTTCGAATCATTCACGCGGTTGTGTCGGGAGATTTAATTTAGTCGAAATCTGATTCAATTTGGCGTTTGAGAGTCGCCGGAATCGTCGCCGGTGGCCGGCGGAGAAAGGTGATCGGCGGTGGGGGTGAGGTTATAAGATAATTACACTTTAGCCCCTGAGGTTTATAAGTTTTATTATTTCATGTTTAAAACTTTTCAACACAAGTTTCAAATATGACACAATCACCCCCTTGAACTTTATTATCTCTATATTTAATAAACTTTTTATAAATTACTATTATCATTATCATTGTTATTATTATTAGTATTATTGTTATTATTATTATTGTTATTAACAATATTATTATTATCATTATTATTATTTTTAACAATATTATTATTATTGTTATTATTATTTTCATTATTAATAATATTATTATTAAATAATAACAAAAATATAAAAATAAATTTGTATAATCATATAAATACTAGATTTATATATATATAAATCAAGAGATTTTACCGGATTGCCACGCCCCTCCAAAAATCAAATGGAGTTAGAAAAAACCAATCCCAAACAGCCACGTAAACCACCCCCAATTTAAGCGCTCACGATTCTATCAGTTTCCACTATTCCAAAATTTTCGATTAATTTGTCATACTTAGTTCAAATCCATCCCTAATTCTTCATCATTTGTTGTTTCCGTTCCCGTCAATCCTTGTGACACTTGTGAATGCACCTAATTTCATCGCATCGGGTGTGTAGGGTGAAGAACTCCTTCTGCATATCGAGATTCTGTTTTGGTTCATAATCAAACAATCCGACCGGTATGTATTATTTCATATGTTATCTGATTGTGTATATGAAACTGATATAAAAAAACTAGGGCTCGAAATCAGATTATTCACTATTGTTTACCACATTACCCATTTTGACATGCAGTAAACAATTCTTCAAATTCGACTCCTTTTTGTTTGTTTTTGTGTTCTGTGATTGTTTAGTAGTGTTCTTATGATTTTATTGTAGAATATAATTGGCCTTGTGGTTGGATTTGTGGATTTGGTTGTTTACGGTCGTAAAGGATATATTCGTGTGATGATCCTGTGATTGATTGCTTTATATTCATTCTGTTTCCTAATCATCAAATTGAAAACATAGTTTTTGTTGGTGTTTGTGTTTTTTGCTTCTGCGTTTGTCTTTTGGGGGATAAGGAGATTTCAATTTTGCTTTCATAGATTTTTGGCTAGCATGTTTCGAATGTATGGGTGTTGTATTGTAAAAGATGTTGGATTTGTTCGTGAAATTGTTGCTAACGCTTGATTGGGCATATGGAATTTCAGTTACCTTCAGTTTAATTTAATTTTGTGCTATAATTTACAACTTTTTGTAGTAAGTTTTCTGTTGCTGAGGAGTCAGCTTATTAATCACTTGTTTGTTACATAATAGTCATGAACTGGGAGTTTTGTGATGTAGCTTAATGAATAAGAGTAATGCTCTGATGTGTAGTTTCTTGTAACTTTATAATCATTAGCTAAAATTGTAGCTATATTTGTAGTCTCTTATAGTATGGAAGCCTATTAGTTGTTTTTGCCGTTGATGGTGCCGACTAGTAGTAGTTTTTCCACCCTAAATCAAGCAAGCAAGTTGTAGCAAGGTGATTGTTTTGTTGATGTTAATCTGATATTAGTGTTTTATGAATGTTAATAGGTCATCGCCTATTTATGTTTTATCATGTTTCCAAATCGCCTATTTATGTTTTTGGAGCACAAAACCAATACTGTTGAAGACAAGATTTGGCAATTCGTTTTTGGTGGTTTTGATGATCAAAAGTAAGTACTTTATCGTATGAATAATTTTATGTATGTTTGTTGATGCACTAATTTCTTTGTTATTTGTCTTTGATTTTCATATGTTAGCAAAATATTATTTGCTACAAAGGACGGATTGAAGACGGACAGGGAGTCATTTGAATCTTTAGAGCCTGATACATGGATTCTGAATGGTGTTATCGATGCTTGGGCAGCTGTTTTGAACAGTGAGGAGGATTCAATTGATGAGTCCCCGCATATATTGTTCTGCATGACGACTGTTATAGTAAGTATCTGTGAAATTAATTATTATTTATTTGAATCTTATATTTTTAATTCTTTCGCCCCTTTCTAGTATAAATTAATTTTTGTCAATGTTCCAGACCAAAGGAATGCTTGATGATAACAATATGTCCGATTCTCAAAAGCTAGATATATTTCGTTCTAACCTTCTCCCGATCCTTAATAATCAGGATGATAAGTTAGACCTTTCTGGTTTTGATCTCGTTTTCTTCCCGGTGCATCATGTTAATCATTTCTTCCTGATTTGTTTCAACCTTTCGTATCCTGTTGTTGTTCTAGACAACATATCCCAAGACAGTTCCACTGCTAAATTAGACGATGGATCAATCACAGCTGTTGTCGAGAATAGGGATGGGAGCATATGTTCTCTTATTAAAGATAAGTCAGATATTCCTTACAAATATGTAAGTAATCATACTCCTATATGAAGCTTGTGTATTACATTTATTTCTTACTATATAATAGTATGCTTATGTCTTGTTCATACTCCTATATGAAGCTTGTGTATTACATTTATTTCTTACTATATAATAGTATGCTTATGTCTTGTTGTTTTTAAGCGTGAAATATTTGGAAGTTTCCTGGAGTCGGTTGGTCATCCTTTGAGCACAAACATTAGTAATACAAAGATTTCCCAGCCGGAATTGTCTTGGTGCACAAAAAAACATGGATGATTGTGGAATTTTCCTAATGACGCATATGGAAACTTTTAAAGGAATGACAAAGAACTGGATCAATGTGTTAGATGTTGAAGGAAGGAAGCAAACAACCTAGCTTAAACGTCTGCGGTGTAAGTATGCAACCAAGATACTCCTGTCCGAAATCAATATCCACAGAGAGTAGGTGATTAGCGCGTCTGACAAAATTTTGGTGGAAATTTTGATACTTGAGGAAAATGCAAGAAAAAAATTGTCAGCATCATGGGCTAAAAGAGAAGTGAAGAGCACTAAGGTTGTTAGAAGCTCGTCCAAACGAAACAAGCGCAAGGCTAAGTGAATCAGGGTTTTAGTGAACTTATCCAACATGCACAACCGTCGTATTGTTTTTATTATGATTTATTTAGACTTCTAATTTTTGGATGGTTAATGTTTATGGTAGGTTATGTTCATTACAGTCTTAACATGTTCTCAATGTTTATATTTCTTTTTTGTTGGTTCTCATATACGTTAGTGGTTTCTTTATGTTTTATTCAATGTTTTTGAAAGGATCTAAGCATCTAGTTTGATCAATTAGATTGGATTTGCAGCGGAATAGCGTACGAATTAGAACAAATTATAACAAGAACACACAAGATATATCAATGAAACAGTATGGTTATAGAGAGAGAGAAGTTCTGCCAAAAGGTATATATTCATTCAACACACGCTTCAGCCATTTTACAATTAGGTCATCTTTCGTTTTCTAGGAAAGATGACGTCAGCTGATGTCACTTGACAGTGACATCTAACCGTTATTACAACAAACTACTGAAAGAGACTAAACTACTGAAGATGTCTAACAGATGACGTCTTCTTACAAAAGACAAGTGTAAACTATTACAAGTACTGAAAAGAAACTACTGAAACTACAACGTCTGAAGAACATGCTCTTCAGACGTTTTACAAAGTACTGAAACATAAAAGAAAACTACTGATAAAAGAAAACCATCACAACAACTGAAGAATACTTCTTCAGCTGTTGTGAAAACCTCTGAAGTCTTCAGTACTTGAACTTTGAACTTCAGTTGTTGTCATCAGCTAATGTCTTCAGTTGTTGTCTTCAGTCTTTGTACTTCAGCTGATGTCTTCAGACTTTGTACATCAGCTGATGTCTTCAGTTGTTGTACATCAGCTGACGTCTTCAGTTGTTGTACTTCAGCTAATGTCTTCAGACTTTGTACATCAGTTGATATCTTCAGTCTTTGTACTTCAGCTGATGAAGTCTTCAGTTGTCATCATCAGCTGATAAAGTCTTCAGCAGTTATTGTGATGTCTGTGGGACTTAAAGGTTTTTCTGATCTGGTTCATTGGTTCTTTTGGTCCAACAGTTTCAGTTTGATTAGTTTGGCTAATATAGGATTATATATATATATATATATATATATATATATATATATATATATATATATATATATATATATATATATATATATATATATATATAATCCTGGTTGTCTGTTGCTACAGTAACCCAACCTGATTGATCTACGTCTTACATACAGGTTAAACTGCGTAATGTACAACTTCTTTTGCATACAAACATGTTTCACTCTTTCTTTTCTCTGTTGAGCTGCTTTTGCCACCTGTAGAGAGAGAAACGTTTCAGAGAGATAGAGGGAAAAATGAATCTGCTTCCACCCCATACTTTCACCATCAATGGCCACCTCAAGATCAAAAAGATCACAACGACGGATGTGTTTCATCAATGAAGCTTGCGTTTCTGTAGGACCGGTGAACGGGGTCAATGCAGCAATTTCACAAGGTGGAGAGACTAAGAACACTTAGTAGATCAGATAGGAAACCGGCTTAGATGAAACAAAGAACATTAGTAAAAGAACAATAACAAGAACAAGACAATATGGTTTTCAAGGATTATGTATATTGCTCTCAAGTTCTTACAAGTGTTACAAAGCTTAATTCTAAATACAAGTACTTAAGATACTTTATACTACATCCTATTGTCGATCATACTTTGAATGCCAGCTAGAAACACTAATCTAGACAACAAGATCAATAGTGCTACACTTGAGCTCTGGTAAGAGAGAGGCCATGAGACACCTTTACCAGTGGGTGCCTCACTAAGGGTAATAGGTGTTAAAGCAATTCTAGTCTCAAGGTTCACAAGCTTAACTAGTGGGCCTTCAGCCAAGGTTTCTCCTTTGAAGCTAATCTTGGGGTCCACCTCAACATCCAGTTGACCAACAGTCTTGCCTGCTAGCCTCTGTCTGTATAGTTTAGTTCTTGTCTTGAACTCTTTAAGCATCATATCTTGAATCCTATCAGCCAACCTTGTAGCTTGCCTACTTTGACTTGGGTTGGCAAGTGGGAGGCCAACTAAATAGGTGCTCTTATAGTATCTCAGGTTGTAGAAGTTGAAGATTTCTTATTGTCCTTATGACCTAGATATTACCAGGGCTCTACTTTCATCATCATACCTCCATCCCACTATTGGATTTTCAACAGGGTTAGATGGAGTAGGCCTTGCCCTGGTATACCCTCCTTAAACAAGCTTTGAATGAGTGAACCCATATCAACATGGACATGAGGAGGCTGTTGAGTATGAACAACTGTAAGTGAGGGTGGCGAGTCCTCCATGTACATACTCTAGGACAAACTCCCAGGTTCTGTGATTGTAGGCAGGACTTTCTCCCCTTTTTTAGTAGTATCACCCTCTTGCACAGAGGAGTTAAGGGTTAGGTCCACCATATCCATAGGTTCTTATGGACCTGGTTGAGTTCTCCTCATAGGACTCTCAGCTAACTTGCCCTTGAGATCGGTGATCTCAAGTTGCATGTCATTGACATTTCTTTGTAAGGTAGCCACCTGAAATTCAAGGTGACTAACCTTTAGAACTAAATAAGTGCATTTTTTTACAGTTTTTGCACCTTTAGTTGTAGACTCCCTTCATTTTTATTAGAAGAATCATAGAGGGATGATAGTTAAGGACCAAAGTCTTCTTTCTCATCACCAGCATAGAGTTCTTGATTGTTGGATTTCCCCTGCACCATGACAACTTTAGGAGAAGTGTCAATGGGCTGGGTTGTCGTGGTAGAGGTCTTAATGACATAATCAGTTGCAAAAGTGAGAGCCTCTTCCATATGAACTTCATGAACAGAGTCAGGGAGGCCACCTCAGTTTGGGTTGGATGATGCGGGCTGGATATAGGTGATTCAGGAGCACTCATCTCTTCTTGAGTAGGGGTGAAAAATAGAGACTCATGGTAGTCACTGAAGCTCATATCTTTATCATCATAGAATTCAAAGTTTGGGATTGGTTGGTTGAGATCTAAAGGCTGGGATGGTAACTTTCCCTTGAAGGTTGATCACTAAAGTTTTGAGACTCAGAATGAAGGCTTAAGAGGGTAGTGAGCTCATCAGGCTGAGCATAAGAACCTTAGCACTAATCAAAGAAATAATAGGAGTGGTCTGCTCCTTAGGAGAAGTGGGAGCTATAATGTCCACTACTTCCTGCATGGGTGAGTGTATAAGGGTCTGCACATCCTGAGTAGTTTGTGTAGGAGTTTGTTTGGATCTTCTTGAGTAGGTGAAGGTAATTTGTGGTTGTGTGGGTGGTAGAAATATAGAAGGTGTGGTTCAACATTGGTTTGTGTTCCCAAGTTATCACCTTGAGCAATAAGCTCTAACATATTTGGGACCAGGGCTATTTCTACCCCTAAAAAGCCAACAGTGGACTCTCTCATTGTCTTAAAGTTACCGGGCTTTATCTGCCCTAATTTAAGAGTGTTACCTGTTCCCCTTAACTGTGAGCCCAGCTCATAGTTAAGAATGTGTTGAACATATCTGGGGACATGTAATACTCTAAGGAATCCAAGTTATCAAGCAAGTTTGTATAAACAAATTGAGAGTACTTGAACTTGACCCCTTGAACCATTCCATGGACTATGTAGGATAAGTCCTTAGAAACTTGATCCCAACCTCCATGTTTGTTGGATAGAGAATAGAAGACTACATGTAGGAAGTACTTTTATTATGGGGAAACCTTACCTTTTTTGAAGGTTCTTACTGAGTAGTCCCCTTCGTATCCCATCTGCCGGGATGAGTTGTTTACAGTAGATTTATGGAAGGACAACTCACCTTGTTCATCATCTAGCCTCAGATGAGAGTTGATGGTGGCTAGAGTGATGAAAATTGTCTTCCTCTGCACTATGGCAGACATTGCCTTCTCACCATCCAAGAAGACCTCTTGTCCATCCAAAATTCTAAAAGTTGATCTTCATACAAGGGAGGGTCAATGGTAAGTGTGGTGAGGTAGTTGGAATGAGACAAGAAGTGGTAGATATCTAAGAAACCTGGATCTTTCTCAGATGATAATAGAGAAACTTCGTTGTGTTGCCTGTGTAACTACATGGAAAATTCTGGTTGGTTTCAAGGATCATGGTTGGCCATTTTTGAGTAGCTTAGAAGTGAAGAAATATAAGAACAAATGCGGTTTGTGGGTGAAATTAGGTTATGAACCTTTGTAGATGAAGGAGAAGGTGAAAGAGGGGGAACCGTTAAAGGTATATTTATATAAATTGGATTTGAGACAAAGTTTTAAAGGTATATTTATTCTCAGGGTATTTTTACTTCAGTGATGTATTTGCTTTCGAAAGATATTAAACCTTAAAAGATTTATTCAAAGGATGAATAAAGATTCCGAGATTTAATTGCTTTAGGAAGAAAATTATCTTTAAAACCTATAAGTACTTTGCAGTCATGTTGCAGCCACCACAGTCATTATCTATATAAGCATACAAATTAAAGTCAGAATTCTTTGGATACCAAAGGCCTAGTTTGGGAGCACCTTTCAGATATCTAAGAATCCTCTTGACAGTAACTAGGTGTGACATCTTGGGGTTGGTTTGATATCTTGCACAAATACATGTAGCAAATATGATATCAGGCCTACAGGTTTTGACGTACAAAAGAGACCCAATCATAGCCCCATAGAGATGTTCATCAACACACTCTCCCTCAAGATCAGGTCCCAAGGAATAGTTTTTAGCTATGGGTGTCTTTGCAACCTTACATCAATCAGATACAGTCTGGTAAGTATGTCTTGTATGTACTTTGACTAGTTTATGAAGATTCCATAGTCAACTTGCTTCACTTGAATTCATAGAAAGAAATTAAGTTCCCCGATGACACTCATTTGAAATCTATTCTTCATCAGCTTCTCAAAGTATTTGAAGAGACTTGCATTAGTTGACCTAAAGATGATGTCATCTACGTAAACTTAAACTAGCATCAAGTCATTCCCTGTTCCTTTAATGAATAGTGTTCTATCAATAATACCCCTCTTGTAGTCATGCTAAACAAGGTACTGAGATAGTGTCTCACACCACTTTCTTGGAGCTTGATACAGTCCATAGAGAGCTTTATCAAGCTTGCAAATATAATCAAGATGATCTTGGTCTGCAAAGCTAGGTGGTTGTTTGACATACACTTACTCATCAATTACTCATTTAAGAAGGCACACTTGACATCAAGTTGGTAGACCTAGAAATACTTGGATGCAGCAAAGGCAAGGAATAACCTAACAGCTTCAAGTCTTGCTACAGGAGCAAAAACATCAGTGTAATCAATCCCTTCTTCTTGTGTGTATCCTTGAACAACTAGTCTTGCCTTATTCTTGATGATAAGTTCTCTACCATCTTTCTTATTCTTAAAAACTCACTTGGTGCTTATTGTGGTCTTCCTCTGTGGAAGAGGACATAGGTTCTAAATCTTTTATCTTTTGAATTGAAGCAATCCTACATTTCTTCAACCCAACTTACAGCTTTCAGAGCCTCATCAATCTTCTTAGGCTTAATCTGGGAAAAGAAACGTGAGTGAAGACAAATATTTTTTATGGGTTTATCATCTTGTTCTCACCCTTGTCTTAACATCTCCAATGACGTTTGTAGTGGGATGCGACTTATGGATTCTTAGATAAGGAATCATATCAACTTGGTTGCACATGTCTAAATTGATGAGATTTGGATCTGGTGAGTGAGATCACCCACCACATCAACACACTTATCAAGAGAAATTTGATCCAATAAGTATGTGACATCATTGATGTTGTTTTCTATGGAGTGGTTATTAGCATCAAGAATTCTTGATCACTATCACCACCACCATCTCCTCCTATATTGGAAACTTCTTCATTTGAGTTATGCACCTCTGTGCAAATTATTAGGCACCTCAGATGTGTCAGCTAAAGAGTTTGTCATCATTATTATGACAGGATTTCCAACTACAGGGTTTGTTACCACTGGAGCTAAAATAGTTTTTTGACTTGGTCTTCTCAGCTCAAATCTTGGATTAGGATCTCCTGTTGATAAGATACCTGTAGATTCTAAAACATCTTCATAAAATTTGTTAAAACAGTTGGTAACTAAATCAAGATCAAACAACCAATCAGGACCGGAACCTTTCACACTAGGTGTGTGCTCATTGAAGGTCACATTGGCTAACTCCTCAACTACTCTAGTTCTAAGATTATATACTCTATAAGCCTTATCTTGGGAAGAGTATCCAATAAAATATCCATCATCTGATTTCTCAAAAAATTTGGCTATCTGATCTTTGGTGTTGAAGATAGTGCAAGGACATTCAAATGATCTGAGTAAACCAATAAAAGGTCTCCTTTTATACCCCAGCTCATAAGGAGTCTTACCATGAGTTTTGACTACTAAAACTCTCATCCGCACATAACGGGCATTGTTGACTGCTTCTGCGTAGAAGATGTTGGGTAGTTTAGAGTTAGATAACATGGTTCTTGCAGCTTTAATAAGTGTCATGCTTCTCCTCTCAGCAACACCATTTCACTGAGTAGTCCTGGAAGCACTGTATTATCTTGTAATACCTTTCTCATCACAAAATGCATCAAGGATTAGGTTCTTGAACTCAGTTCCGTGATCACACCTTATGATTTTGACCTTGTAATCACATTGATTCTTAATTTTCATAATGAAGTTTTTCAAGATCTCAGGGTCTCATCCTTAGTTCTAAGGAAGATGACCCAAGTGTATCTTATGAAATATTTGTGATCACTAGAAAATAAGATGTCAATCCTAGACTCACTACACTGGTGGTGCCAAAGAGATTCATATGTAATAAGTGTAAGGGTGTAGTGATAGAGTTCCTTTCCTTTGGCTTGTGAGACACTTTATGTTGCTTCCCTTTTAGGCATGCACCACACTGGTCATCACTTGTAAACTCTTTATTTGGAATTCTAGTTACCAAATCATTCTTAACTACCTATATTCATATTTTTAAAGTTTATATGGCACATTCTTTTATTCTGGAGGAAATACTCATCACTATTGGCTTTAGATAGAAAGCAAGAAACTTCTTCTGAGGGTGGGGTTTCCTGCAAATACATCTTGAACATGTTCCTTTTCCTAGGTGCTCTGAGCAGGATATGCTCCTAGGAACGACCACCACAGGCTTAAGAACAATTCACTCATACTCAGTAAAGAACATGTTATATCTCTGGTCATAAAATTGGGATACACTAAAGAGATTGTACCCACGCTCTTTAACATAGTTTACCTTCTCAAGGTTGTGCTTACCATTTGTCACTCTGCCCCTTCCAGTGACGTAACCTCCTGATTCTCCTCCAAAAGCAACTGGTCCTCCATCAAATTTCTCAAAGTTCTAAAGCAAAGAGTCATTGTCTGTCATGTGCCTGGAACAACCATTATCAAGGATCCATACATTTCCTTTGGTCTTTAGCTTTTCTTGCACAGAGAAAGATGGTTAGTTATAGTTAGAAACCCAAGCCTTGTTGGTCTTGTGCTTGTCAAAGTGAGCTGAAGATAATGCAATAGTAATTGATCCTATATTCAAGCACTAAGGATCATTCGGTGTTGTTGATGAAGAACTTTCAGTCACATGGCCTTCCTTCATCTTCCACACCATCTTTGGAAGACTAGACTTGGCCTTCAATACTTAATAAGTTTTGATGACTTATGGAAGTTTTGGAGACTAGATCTTCGGAAGTTTTTGCATCCACTATAGTAGACTTCAGTACTTCAAAAGCATTCCTTTCTTCCGAGACCAAATATTCTTTTTAAGGTAAGCTTTCAATTATCTTCGCCTTCACTTTGGAGCTTCCAAAAAGAAAAGATTTTCCTTCTGAAGCAATTTTCTTCTTCTTCTTCTCGTAAGTTTTCTTTTTAATCATATGGATAGTGCTTTTGGGATTGTAGATGCAGTTCTTAGCAAAGTGAGATGTACTACCACACATGATGCATTCAGTTTGTATACTTCTAAGACTCTTCTTCTAAATAGAAAGTTGAGCTTGATCTCTTTCCACTTTCATCTTCATATTCACAGATGATGCAGAAGACTTCTTAGGGTGAGGCTTACTCTTGGAATTGGATGGTTCAGGCTATGCAGCAGTGGTGTGTATTTGATCACCCTTCTTCTCTTGACAGGATGAGTTAAACATGAACTAGGACTCCTTGTACTAGAGTGCATAGTTGAGTCTTTAGTCTTTACCGCCTCAAATCCAGCAGAGATAAAGACTTGTTTCTGCTTGGAGTTAAAGGTGGCCTTGATCATTTAGTCTTTCTTTGAATTTCTATTGGCTGCCCTGATCAAGTTCTTCCTTGCAAACGTGGTCATCATTGGTTATTTCTTCTCTCTAGGAGAATAGTGACCCTTCTTAGGATGATCTTCTTCACTCATTTCTTGGATGGGGTCTATAAGGGGCAGCTCATCTTGACAAGTTCTACACCTTGGAGGTTTTACTGATAATAATATATATGGAGGAGCTATCTCACTTGAACCCAATCCCTGCTAGTTCTAATAAAAAACCTTTGCATGCAAGGATGAAATATGATGTTCTTGAAGGTTTCCTCTTCAAGAACAAATTTTTCTACCTTAGCTTTGTTGATCACAAGCTCAGTCTATGTTGATACATATGTACCTAGATTCTGATCTCAATGTAATATCTTTGTAATGTCCTACATATATGTAATTGAAAGATGATTAATGAAATGCAAATGGTTGTATGTGCTTATAATGTTTAATGTTTCATTAATGGGTTGTGTAATGTATGGTTGATTAATTATATAGGTAGGTGATTGTTTGAATTGATATGCGTGATGTAATGATAACTAATACGTTCAAACTTAACATTATGAAGTCATCATGCGAATGGCCCATGCCAATGGACCATACGCATGAATAATTTCATGCGAATGACTCAGTCGCACGACTGAACCAGGAGACTAGATCAGTCGTATGACTAGAGCATGAGATTGAACCAGTCGTACGACTGAATTCTCAGTCGTACGTATGGATCAAGTGCATAGCTCAATCGCACGACTGAACCATGCGTATGGTTCAGTCGCACGAATGAGAAACCCTTACCTATAAATACACTTAATTCGTGGAAAAAGAGACACTTCGAATACTTGCAACCCTAGTCGACCCAGAGCGTCCTGTTCGTCCCTTCCAACTTCACAAAACGTTTCAGATCATTCCTAGTTTGTTCTTAACGTTTTCTAATCGTTAGGTTTGATCTTGTTAACGTTTTCCCTGATTGGATCACCAATCAAATAGGATTCCGCACTATTTGATTTGGCTTCACATTTGAATCAGTTAGTACTCCGTCCGTACACGGTCCTCACAATTGGTATCAGAGCCGGTTACTGCTGGAATGATCTAACAATCATTCTAGCAACCCGAGCTCTTCATTTCTGGATCAAAGTTCAGATCTTGACGTTAAACCCACTTCGTGTTCTTCGTGTTTTACTCAGATCTGAGTACGTGTGGTGTTTCTATGTTAAAATCAAATTCGAAACCACGTTCCTATCACCCTTGCGAATCTGATGATGTTTATCTTGATTCAGTTCACGTAAAATTCGTTAGATTAGGGTTTTGGGCAGCCCTGGCGGCTGCAGATCTAAAATTCCATGTGCAGACCCGTTCATGCGACTGGGCCATGCGAATGGACCATTCGTACGACTGGACCATGCGAATGGACCATTCGTACGACTGGACCATTCGTACGACTGGACCATGCGAATGGACCATTCGTACGACTGGACCATGCTAATGGACCATTCGTGCGACTGGACCAGTCGTATGTTCAATCGTGCGACTGGACCAGTCGTATGTTCAATCGCCCGAATGAGCCATCTGCATTGACTCATCCGCATTTGTTCCAGACCAAAAAAAAAGAGTCTGGAACAGCTTCTTGCACGAATTTTTCCCTAAACCATTTTTATAAGTCGGGAAGCCTTCTGAGAAAGTTTGGTAAAATAAAATTTTTTTTGGGAAAATTTTCGGGTCATGTATAGTTCGTCTTCGGGTCAATAGTGAAGATTTTCCTGGAGAGTCTATGCAAGAGTTGAGGATGAGCAAAGGACATTCACCCTGAGGTTTTTATGTCAAACAAGTCCGATGGATACCCCATTATTCGTTGGACTTCCAGAATAGGTGAATGTTGATAGAACACGAAAGAGAGAAGAGAAGATGTCAGCAGTCAGTGCTGATTTTGTGGGGTAGTCAGGAGCATCTGACTATTTACGGGCCAATCAAGTTATATTTATCCGCACAGAGAGGATTCTCAGTCTTAGGGGGAATCCATGTATAGAGAGATTGAAGACGCAATCAGAAAGTGATGATGTGAGCAGGTTTCTGATGATGAATCTACGTGCATGCTGACTTGTTTGATATTGTCAGCTGTGGATTGGAACCTTCAACCTTTTGCCCAATACACCGTATGAAGACGCCAGGAAAGCACAATGTTTATATATTGGGATATGCTGAATGTGAGGGGGAATTTCTACAGTTGTTAATGTTAATCAGGTTAGACTGTGTGAAGATTGAAGCAATGGAAAACTGTTCATGTCGTTATCTGGAAAAATCAGTCATTTGGGGAATCTTACTGCTATGATGGTGTTCTGTAAAGTAAACGAAAGCTATTGTGCCTAAATTCATTTTCAGGGATATTGTAGTAACCTGACGGATCGGCAATGTTGGCTAATATGGTTGTTCGTTTGTACTATTGGAAACCAGTGCAAAGATTGACTGAAGATTGTAAGAGGTGTTATCTACTATTCGCAAGCAACGTACAAGGGGGAATTTGTTGGAGCATATATAGTCATATATAGTGTGTCCGTCGCTTGAAGAATAGTCTAAGCTTAATGTTATACACCTTGTAAACACATGAAACTGGGTCATTCGCAGGAGCATATGCGAATGAGACTCAGTCGTACGACTGAGCCATGCTAATGGACCAGTCGTGCGACTGAGAGATGCGATTGGGGCATTCGTAAGACTGAACCATAAGAATGGTCCAGTCGTACGATTGAACCATACGCATGGTCCAGTCGTACGATTGAACCTTACGCATGGTCCAATCGCACGAATGGGCCCAGTCGCATCTAATATGGGCCGAAGCCTATATATACCAGTTTCATTATATAGAAATCTAAGGGTTTTTGATAGTGTGCCCGGCGCCCAGGCGCTGCCGGATGAGAGGGGAGATCATGCTCGATCTCCCCTTGCCAAAAGTCTTGATTCTTAAGTTGTAACGAGCTTAAAATTGTTATGTTTTATCAATAAAATCATTCGATTATTGTTCGTGTTATTGATTGTCTTTTGGTTTTTATCCATCCGTCAAGAACATGCTCGGATGTTTACCGATCCAGCGACTTCACAACATAGCCACTCGATCCTTGTCCACCGTTGTTGTTCTGGTTGGTATTGGTGAAGTGTCGGGGTGAATCAAATTTCCTGATTTGTTGCTGAGGCTGATTTAAGTTGGAAGTCTTGCCAGACGCACCGTCCCATTTCCGCTTGTTATCAGATGAACTAGTTGTAGTTCCAGGTTTAGGCAGAGTACCTTGGGCTACTGCCTGATCAGTAAGTTTGTGAGCCAGACGAATCGCTTGCTGAATGGTGATTGGGTCTGCAACTATGACACTGGCTTGAATTTGAGGAGCTAACCCTTCAATATACCTTTCTATCCTCTTGTAGGCCGGGGTCACCATTTGAGGACATAAGGCAGCCAACTCGTGTGAATGAGTTGTATACTCCTCTATTTCAGATCCAACCATTTTTAGGTTCCAAAACTCTGTTTCTAGTTTCTGGATTTCATTTCTATGAAAGTACTCTTCCTTCAATAGTGTCTTGAAGTCTTCCCAAGGTAAGTTGTTAGCAGCTTCCAATCCTAGAGTCTGAACTTGGGAATTCCACCAGGTTAGAGCAGGCCCTTCCAAAGTGCCAGACGCATACTTGACACGGTTTTCCGCCGGACAGTTTCACATTGCAAAGGCAGATTCCAGCTTCTCAATCCAACGGAGGAAGGTAACAACACCCTCAGAACCCTTAAAGGAATGGGGCTTGCAGTCCATGAACATCTTGAAAGTGCAGACTGCTTGACCTCCTTGATTTTGGTTCTGGTTGGTATTGTTGTTTTGATTTTGGTTCCTGGTCTGTTCGTATGCCGCGAGCGCTTCAGCAACACGCTCATTTATGATGGCATCAAGCTCAGCTTGCGTCAGGTTAATGTTTCCTCGTCCACTTGGACGTCCAACTCTTCGTCCAGACATGATTCTACATATTCACAATACTCATCAGTCACTATCGAATAATAACTATTCATAAGAATAAATTGTTTCATACTAGTAGGAATGGAGGATTTGTTTGCATATCGATAGTGAGGTTTCATGAGAACCGAGACCTCATGTCTCCAAGTATAGAAATGAAAATTTGTCCGGATTATGACCGTTATCACCCAATAAAGTTACCAGAATTCTCATGCATGACAAATTACAATTATGTGTGCACCCGTGATTCTAATTTGCTTTGCATGGTCATTCATGGTTCCTCCCATTCGAGATAACATACCTTGTCAAGTACCGAGTGCTATCTGTTA
The DNA here is from genome assembly GCA_024085815.1 of Flaveria linearis. Lineage (NCBI taxonomy): Eukaryota > Viridiplantae > Streptophyta > Magnoliopsida > Asterales > Asteraceae > Flaveria > Flaveria linearis. Next base: position 31,159,524 of record CM044003.1, read on the forward strand.
AGACTAGCGAAGATGATAGGGCATGTTGGAAGTAGAAACAAGTACAATAGAGTTGGAAAAGTAATGTGCGTAGTTCTCCTTATTCATCGTCATTAGGTTTGTCATGTTTGTTAGAAAAGAGTTTCGTGTTCCCAAGTGGTAATGTTAGGTTCAAGTTGTCATTGCTTCAACTCCGGGAGTGAAGAAACAAATGTAGATGTTGGAAGTAAGCGAGCGGGACTCTCCACCCCTCTGTTAGTCGAGGATGATACAGGTGACATAGATAGTGCGGGTAATGTTTGATCGTTCAGTAATGTAATGTTAGCATGCCGGGAGAATGTTCGTACAACAGTTGTGATCATGTAAGAGTGTCTGTGCAATACTAGTGTTGTGTCTAAGGCTATAGTCTAGATGCAGATGCAATCCTAGTTCTCTATAACCAGTGGCTCTGATACCAATCTGTCACACCCTCAATTTCCTTAAATGGGGTTTTACCGTTAGGCGTGTGACATACCAGGATCTCAGACACGGTCATATCAAACGACACCATATGAGTTTAAAAATAAATGTTTGACTTAAATTAGAGTAACGTAAATGAAATGAATAACAATGCGGAAGCGAATAACGAAATGTAAACAATACTGAAAGTCTGAGATGCTAAGTCAAAACAATGTCTAATGCAATATAAATGGATCTGATGAATGCATGTCCTGAGTGCGTTCCTTAATCGTGCATCATGAGATTAAGCGTTCCTGTTACCTGAGAAAACATGCTAAAGTGTGTCAACATAAAGTTGGTGAGTTCACAGGTTTTATCACAGATAAAAATGTTCGTAACCGTTCGAATGGTATAATAATTAAAGCATGTCGATAGGTAGCTAGCCTATAAACAAGTTACTTAGCATTTCGAACCGAAACTGACTGTTTGTATGTTTGTATGTTTGTTGCCTTCCCGTCACGTCTCACCAGACAGTGACAAATGTTAGGTCAATAATGCACCCGTTTGACCTCCAATCAAGCTAGCGCGACTAGCCCAGGCGGGGTTTGTCGAACCAGTAGTACTACTCAGAATTACCTTGCTACACATTACTAATGGTTCGAGAATATAAGGACTTTTAAGTATGTTTGCACTATCGTAACAGGCGATATTAATAATACTAAAAACCATTTTGTAAATATGTTTACATGTTTTCTCCCCCAAAAAGAAAAGAATGTAAAATAGGGGTCGTGAAGACTCATCTCGAATGTGTTGCAACAAATAAATGTAAGCACAAAGAATCGGGTTTCAATTAACCAGAGTTTCATTTAATATTTAATTATTAATAAGTACTGACAATGTGATCGTACGATTTCATGTTCCACGATACGGTTACGGTGTCGGTTGTTGATAGGAATCCCTCGTACACAAGCAAATGCAAACACACACAAACACACATAAGCATAAAACCCAATATTCACAAAACCCAAATTATATATGAAAGTACTCTTTATCTATATAATTAATTGTACGATATTTTACCATAGAACCCAATACGTTTCAGAATACGTGATTCGTACACACTAAGCGTAACGACCCAAACGGAACACACTACAAATACTACGAACACTCGCATAATATAGTACATATTACCCAACGCAACATATAATATATAATGCACAATACATAATATATATATATATATATATATATATATATATATATATATATATATATATATATATATATATATATATACACACTACACCACACAAAATATGACATATATATAAACTCTCGCATATATGCTATGTACATATATTAATAAATCACACCACTAGCATTCAATATATGTCCCACACATATAATATGTATCACCTAATATATTATGTACACCTACTGCAAAAATCTCATGTATATCTATCAACACACATGAATACATAATGCAAATGTATCCCCCACTTTCAGACCACATGCATAGATCTGCATACATGCGAGGCATGTAATAACAACCAAAATTGCAATGAGCACAACCCAAATGCATAATTGCACATGAACACACACATAATCGCAGGTCATAATCGAGAGCCCAATCACCCCAAAACGACATAAAACACTTACACAAGCACACTTTATGAAACCAAACACACGCATCGACATTACACCTGCAAGAACACACGTTTATATGTACATACATACTCAACAGGTCGCGTACACATCCATTCACGCAGAAGCATGCATACATACATACGAAGAACATATACATATATATATACACAGAAAACATACACATACGTACATACGCAGAACATATACATACATACATACGCAGAAAACATACATGTACATACCTACGCAGAACATATACATACATTCATACGCAGAAAAACATACACGTACATACGCAGAAAACATACACATACGAAACCGGACGTCAAATCGTAACAAACATTCCGTATCAAACGCCCGAACCGTAACCAAACGAACTGAAGCAATATAGAGAAAGAATCGTACCGAACGCTTGCGAGAGAGCAATAGAATCATGTGAGTCGTCTGGTTGCCTTGGTGCGAAAGGAGGGCTGCCGAGGGAAGTTCCGCACGAGGGAAGAGACCGATGGCAACAAGGTTGAGGGTCTCGAGCGCAGAATGGGCTGTCGGGTCTCGCAGAGGGTTGAGAGAGTTCACGGTTGTAGTTCTTTTTGAGGGAGTTCAGAGCTGCAAGCTTTCTACAGACCCACGTTTCTTTAATTTCGTTATTGCATGTTTGTCTTATTTATTTTGTTGAATGGGTCTTTGCATGATAAGATAGTGACTGCTGTTAGGTGTTAGTGGCATAAAATAAGGACTGCTGTTAGGTGTTAGTGGCATAAAATAAGGAAGCTGTTGGAATTTTGAGGGAGTTCACGATTTGGGTGGGGGTGCAGAAGATATGAAATCATGGAATTGGGGCTGTAAAGGGGGGATGATGTTGGGTGGTGGTAAGTCTAGTTGTTTTGCAAGTTAGTGTGTATTATATTGTGTGAAGAGTATGGATGTACATGGCTAACTTTTGGGTGCAGGTTCATAGCAGTGTGTGTGTGTGTGTGTGTTTTGTTTGTGTGTGTGTTCATGTATCTATGTTATTATATTAATGTTTAATTGAGATCAACTTAATCATAATTATATACTAATAATAATTAAGATTTTGAACTGATAATAATGTCGAATAACATTGACAGATAGTAATGATAATGGAACAGTCGAAACGGTGTTAACCTAAAATACACGGGTTGTCACAGCTTGCATCAATCTTCTATGAATCTTGGGAAAGTGGGAGATTGTAGGATTCTATATGCCTAAGACACGTAGAATATTGATGCGGTTAGTATGTTATGATTCAAGTCGGGTTATACCCAATAACAAGCTTAGCAAACACCCATTAATATTTAATTGATGATATGATCATGCAATTAAATATTTACACCAATTTAGAAAATGGGTTTTCTAAATAAGTTGCATATGAGAAAGAATAACTTATTAGTATATTTTGTTCAATAATATTATTTGAAGTGTTATTTAAATTAGTTGTATAACACCAAATAATAATGAGAGTATACTACTTATACAAGTAAATGGTTAATTGCATAAACTAGTTACAAGACTAGACAATATATGTGTGTGTTAATATTTAATTTTATAAGAAAACCACTTTGTTTTCATCTATGTGGCCGTCCCCCCCCCCTGCATGTGTGATAGTGCCTTTTATTCCCTTGATAAGAACACACACATGTTGTGACACCTCACAATATCAAGCAAAGAACATAGTGGGTTACTGTCACATTAGTGTGACAGCTCAGATGATACAGATGGATTTAATGAATAAAGCTTTAGAAACATTCAAGATATTCCCAAATCAGAAAGGAAACCTAAGATTCTTCTTGTTGAAGATCATGTGGTGAATGTGATGTTGTGTAGCATCTGTCACCGGTAGGTCTGTCAATTTACACTAAGTTCGTTAAACCACCGTGTGTATTAACGATCCTCACGTATGTTCATAATCTATTTATCGTGTAACCAAATTATCTACGTGTTCTCGTTCCGTGTGTGTGTGAACTATCCTTACGTATTTATTATATATATATATATATATATATCGTTTTAGTCAAATTTTTCGTATACACATTCGTATTCACCATAAAAATAATAACAATAATAATAAAAATAATAATAATAATAATAGTAATAATCATAATAATAACAATAATAATAACAATAATAATAAAAATAATAACAATAATAATAAAAATAATAATAATAATAAGTCCAGGGGGTATTTTGATATTTATGAAACTATAAAAACAAGTTTAAAACATAAAATAACAAGTGTTAAACCGCAGGGACCAAATCTGTAATTTTCGAATTTACAAACCCAACCCCCCGCCCATTTTCCCTTTCGTTTTTCCGGCGGCATTCCGGCCGAAGTCCGGCCAAGCTCCGGCGAACCACCAAAACCGCGTAAAAACTCAACTTTTGTAGCTCAAATTACATCCAATTCGTTCGTGGACAAGACTCGAACCCAATGCACACATAAAACGCGCTTTAACGGTCGGTTAACGGTAATAATCTTTTCACTTTATTCCCGACCGTTTCAAACGGCTAGATTATCCACTCAAACACTGTTATAGTCAAATTAACTCAATCAACTCGAACTCTATCAGTCTATGAATCGAATACAACTGGTAATTCCATCTGAAACACACACACACACCGAATTCAAATTCCTCAGTTCATCGAACCTGCAACTCAATCAACACCCAAACCCCGACCCATATACACTGAAATTAACAGAGGGCAATCGATTATCATCATAATTAGAAACTTTCTGTGCAACGAATTCGATTATTATCAACATTTTCATCTCGAATCAAATTCCCCTCTGTCGCGGCTGTTCTTAACCTGTTCTTATCATCAACTCAACCAAATCAGATAGTTAAACATCCATACATACTCATTTACACATGGGGAATCAAAGCCCCATGTTTATTTCAGTAATCAGCATCGAATTCGAGTTCAATTTTGGTGAAATCGAATTAGGGTTTACGAGGAATTAGGAGAAACTGGAATTCATTGTTTAAAAACAAATGAAACGGTGTTCTGTCGCGGCCACGGCCTTTGGTTCACCGGTTCCCATGTTCCATGTTATCCGAGAGGTCCCGGGTTCGACCCCGGGCCACTGCATTTATTTTTTAAAAGCCTTTTGAGCTTCTAAAAATTATACAAAAATTTCTAAAAATTATAAAATAAATTTTATAAACTTCCTTTATTTTAAATCTCCCAAAATTATTTTCAGTAAATTTATTTTATTTAAAAATCTTAAAAATCTTTAAGAAATATTATTTATAAATAATATAAATAATTAATTTTTATAAAAATAAACATTAAATCATGAAATAATCATGGAAAACCATAGAAATTATACAAAATATATAATTTCACAAATCATTTGTAAATGTAGTTATAGGTTATATTTTGATACTTTAATTAATAAATTATCATTGAATTTTACGATTACAAAGAATATACACATAATATATTTAAATGACATATTTCTTTCGAATAAATCAAAAATACAAGTAATTTCATTACTTGTCCAAAATCCCACAATTCAATTTAAATCCTAATATTATTAGGTACAAAATCAAACTCAAATATATATATAATCGTGTACGTCAACTCAAATCCGATCAAATATATCTATTCGCATTGAATACATATTAAAGACTTAAATACAATTATTACATAGGTATTGATCGTGTTTGATCGTGCATTGCTATATTTTGTGAAGTCTTTGTGCATTACATCAATTCAAGGCGAGTTTCGTGGCCCCTTTTTATGCTTATACAAGTTTTCAATATTTTCAATCAATGGGGGAAAAGTATGCTCACCCATTTTCAATGTTGTACATTCTATATTCTATACTTGGAATCAATGTGATAATGTTTTGCATGCATACATGGTGTTATTCTATGGATTCTTACAACCATTAATTCCCGGGTTTGGAAACCAACGGTTAGGTATTGGTAGTACTACTGGGTTGACACCCCCACCCTTCGACGATTGGTTAACTTGCGAGTTACTAACACAGCTGCCAGCAATCAGGCCAAGGGTGAATATATTCCGGCTAATTTATATGCATAACGTCATTGGTTTGGTTGTCTAAAACACATGTTATGTGGTTTGTGCTTGTAGTATGATTCCACATCAAATTCTATACAGCATCTATTACATGTTTTCAATTTAAACCTGCGGAACTCACCAACATTATGTGTTGACATTTTTGAGCATATCTTTTCAGGTGATCATAATCAAAGAGGATAGCTAGAGCTGATACCTTAGCAGAGACCCTCAGGATTTCACTAGGCTTGCATTTGTATTGTACATCATTTGTTTTCATTTATGAACAATGTGTATGTTAAATTCTTGAATTAATAGACTATGATAGTCATGGAACTGACTAACCACGACACAAGTCACCATTGTGTCAGGCGACGTCATGACACGAGGATTTTGCATATATTATGTCTCTGTAATTATACCAAGTGTTATGACGATCCCGTCCGTCGCATCCTCGTGTTTCCGCTATAAGCGAGGGTGTGATACATGCATACTTGTCAAGTTCCACTAACTTGGCCTTGATAAGAACACACACATGCATACTTGTCTAGCTCCACTAACTAGTCCAAGATGCTCTTCTTCTCATCATTCAATACATGCAAACAAGACTAAAACACTCTCTCTTTCTCTCTAAATTTACGGAACTGCAGCAGTGAAGAATAGGGTTTTTGGAGTTTGTTTTTGGTGTTTCTTCCTAACAAGAATGTGGTTTTGCAAAGAGCTTGGGGTATACAAGCTTGAGGACTTCTATCCTTGAAGTCTTGGCTGATTTTTGGACATCATTTCCACCTTTCTTTGGTCGTTTTTGATGCTGCTGAAAGGTAGATATCACAGCTCAATGTAGCTATGATTTTATGTACATTTACATGTGTTCATAGCTTGCTCATTCACATAAATGATCCTTTGTTATATGGGTTTGTTTTACACACACACACATATATATATATATATATATATATATATATATCACCTAAACAACATGATTTTTCAGCTTAATAATCATGTTTTAAAGTTGTTATTCCGCTGCGTTTTCAGAAAGTTTAATGGGTTAAACTTTGATTTAGTGTTCTAACAAACCCTACAGGCTCATTCTCGTATATATCGATTAGATTAATCCTCATGCAGGGGCGGAACTACCCTTCGGGGAATGGGGTCAAGTGACCCCATTGATTTTTGAGCTAATAGTGGACCGAATAATACTGAAATTTTGAGTGAACCCATGGTTTTTTTGTAAGTGAACCTTTAGTATCATTAATTTCAAATTACAAACAAAAATTTGGGCTTGGTTCACTAGTTTCCCCTGGTTTTCCCCGCGTCCATTCCACTTACAGGTCATGAGTTTGATTCTTGCAATTGTGTTTTTAATAACACTCCTTTTAAATATTTAATTTACCATTTTATATTTAGAAAGCCCGAAGGGATAGCAATCCTAATTGCTCCAAAATTCTTGTATGTTGTGTTTATGTTTTGATTTATTGTTTAATGCTTTTGAAGTAGTGATCTTTGATTGTAATTAGCAAATTAAATTTTTTGATTTTATTTTTTATTCCTGCACAAACACAAACTATTTAATAGGAATACATATGACAAAGGCGATGTGGTTAGGTTCATCAATTCATGGCTTCTGCTTATTAAGTATGTTGGGTTTTAAACGTTTAAGAATATATTTTATTGTGTTTTAATACACAATCTAATTTATAGTTTTCTAGTTTTTCTTTTCTAGTCAATTGAGCTTATTCTTCTTGCAACTTTATAATGATAACTAGGTTAAAATTACCAAAGTGCCTTAAAATCTTTGATGCTTTTGGCATGTAATTGTTGAAGTTGTCAAGCATTTGTGTTGGTAATCAGCTCTTCACGTTAGCGTCTTTTCCTTTTTCAACATTTATCTTTCATTACTTTAATAACGTTAAGATTATATGTGAAACTTGATTCTTATATTGAAACATAAAACTTGATTGAATTAGTTGTTTTATTGTTCTTAATTGAAACTTTAGTGATAAAACCTGCTCTGACATGACCCGACTCGACTCGACCCGACCCGACCCGACCCGTGAGTTCTATTATTGATTGGATAGAAGTCAAAGCACCCATAAAAAGTGACCCCAGTAAAGAAAAATCCTGGTTCCGCCACTGTCCTCATGCATCATAAGTTGACAAGGGTTTTTATTGATCTCTATTTTAATATGATTATGGTTTTTGATTTTGATGGATAGGACCTTGCTCACTATTGCCATCAATTTGTTATCGCCAAAGCGAAGATGTTCATGTCGTTCTTCACCTCTGCATCGGTGGTTAGTCTGTACTTGGAGTTGTAAACTTGATGTTACATGCTTATAATAATTTGTTTTATTTATTTGATGTTGCATTCTGCACCCGAACTTCATGGATCAAGGTTTTTATTGTTACATTTAGGCAACATTCCACTGGTATTAGGACTGTATGGTTGCTTGTAAACTGGGCTTGGCATTTTGACTTATGAAGACGTGAATCTTGCACTGATACTTACAAGTGTTCTCAACACAAGAACAACAGAGGGGGAGGAGGGTGTACGACCAAAACCAAGCATAACCTTCATCTTTATTTTCCAGTCTCGCGATCCTCACTCGCGTAGGCTTTTTGGATGTAGAGGTAATAATGAATTTTAAGTTGTTTTTGTTGCATTTTTTAGATTTTTTGCGTTTTATGTTTTAAATCTTGTAGTTTTATCATTTTTTGATGTAACTTTGTAACAAAACATTTTTTTAATCATTTTATGCTTCCTTTATGCAATTGGTTTGCCCATTTACATAATTCTACATTAATGTTAAATATTAAAACTAAAGTATCCAGATAAAATGCTATTTTTGTAATGTTAATATCTCTTTTTGTACGATTGGTTTGGTTTGGGTGGGTTAGTTTGTTTTATTGTTATGTCAAATATTCACTACAACAATCTGGTGGTTTAAAGACCAGATTTATAAGGAGGACAAAATTTAGTCTCTATAGACCATCTATAGAGACGAAAAGTCGTCTCTAAAACTATGGTGACTATAGTTCGATTTTTGAGAGACCAAAAAGAAGTCGTCGTAATAAGTTGGCATCTGTCGTCCCTAAAAGTAAAAACCAATTTCTTTTATAATTATTTTTTTGTATTAACGTTAATAAGGTTATTCTATAGGACGACATGTCGTCCCTATAGCCTATAGAGACGACATGTCGTCTCGACAGCCTATAGAGACGACACCAAAGAGGAAGGAAGTTTCTTGCTAAGCATAAAACTTTTTGGGACTACATGTCCTCTCTATGGATGAAAATGTCCTCTCTATAGAAAGTTTTTTTAATAATTTTATTTTTCTCTTAATTTTTTTATTTTCTTAAAACTATTATTATTTTTTTTTCTAATTATTATTATTAGTATTGTTATTTTATTATTATTATTATTTGAAAGAATATATTGTTCATACATATAATGACCTTAGCCAACAAATGTATCACTGTTATTGAGACAAAGCGATGGCTAATTAGACCCAGTTATGCCCAATTATAGACGAATACTTTCGAGCACGTTCAACTAAAACGATTAGGCCAATGTAGGTCAATTAGGATCAATTATAGTCGATTAGGGCTAATGATGGTCAATCATACTCTATTTGTACTATATTTGAGCCAATTATGGTCAACCAGTCTCAATTATAGTCGATTAGGGCAAATGACGGTCAATCAACCAAAATTACAGTTGAGTAGACCTGGCGATAGTCACTACAGACAATAATGGTAAAATAGGCCTAAAAATAATCGATTAGGGCCAATGATTGTTGATTGGGTCTAACAATAGTTGATTAGCCCCAGTGATTATTGATTAGGGCCAACAACGATCAAATAGACTTAAATATAGTCGATTGGAAAAATAATGGCCAACCAGACATAATTATAGTCGGTTATGCCTAGTTATGGTTTATTTGGGCCAATAACGATTAAATAGGCTCAAATATAGACAATTAGGACTAATAATTGTCACTCAATTGTAATATAGTCAATTAGGTCTAGCGAAGATGGACTAGGGCCGATGACAGTCAGATATGTTTAAATAGTCTACTAGGACCAATTAGGGTCAATCAGGCGGAATCATAATCGAATAGGCCTAGTGATGGTCGATTAGGTCCATTAATAATAATTTTAGTTATATAATAATATTAATAGTAATAATAATAAATATAATAATAATAATAGTAATAATAATAATAATAAATAACAATAAAGTACTAATACTTTTATTATAATAATAATAATAAATATAATAATATTAATAATAATAACAACAACCATAATAATAACAATCATAATACTAATAATAATAATAATAATAATAATAATAATAATAATAATAATAATAATAATAATAATATATAATAATAATAATAATAATAATAATAATAATAATAATAATAATAATAATAAACATAATAATAAACATAATAATAATAAACATAATAGTAATAACATATAGTAACAATAATAATAGTAACAATAATAATAGTAACAATAATAATAGTAACAGTAGTAGTAGTAGTAATAATAATAATAATAATAATAATAATAATAATAATAATATAATAATAATAATAATAATAATAGATATAGAAATAGAGACGACGGTGACCCTATAGAGAAGACAGGTCGTCTCTATAGGATGCCTAAAACTTTTAGCGGGCTAATATCTACAGAGACGACTTTGTCCACCCTGTAGAGACGACTTGTCGTCCCAATTGTTCAAACCTAAATAAATACTATGTCGCATCTTCTCCAACACAGTCAATTCCCGTGAATTTTTCCTTGGTCTCTCGGTCCACACCCGCGACCTCCCGCCACCGCCTGCGTATCTCGCCACACCGCCGTCGCCACAATTTTCTTCTCGACTCGCTATGACAATTGATAAGAGTTGGATTAACATCAAAGATAAGAGGTCTCCAGATTTCATAAAAGGTTTTGATGAGTTTATGGAGTATGTTAAGAACTATGTCTTCGGATTTTTTAAAAGGCCTTGATGAGTTTATGAATGTCTTCTCGAAACTTCATAGCAAAATTGTTGCATATTAAGGTAATCAATAAATGGACGAATAGTTCGTTTGACCAACTACTAGAGTTTTTAAGAGTTGCATTTCCAAATGACAATCACATTGGAGTTGGTGGATATCATTATGCGAGTTGGGATAAAGTTCTCGACCAGTATAAGGCAGATTTATTTCCTTTTCTAGAGGCGAGTATATTATATAATGCTTTATTTGCTTAAATAAGCTTTATTTGCATTTTAACTTCATTGGTTTATTATTACTTTATTTTGTAAGAGCATTTTGATCTTGAGAGTCATAAAGATAGCTCCGACCGACCGCGGATTGTACAGGGGATCACGGTTGATTGTAAAAGACGGTTTAGTAGCCGCAAAAATATAATGAAGAAACATTTTGATGACATGGAGGGCTATCAAAATGAACAAGTGGCAAGGCAACCCCCCCCCCCCCCAAAATCCATGGAGCAGGAAGACTGGGATAAGTTGATTGATCTTTTTTGTACCGAGAAGTACATGAAACGTTTAGCTACCAATAAGAAAAATAGATCAAAGCTTAAATATTCAAGTCTACTTGGGAGTCGCTCTTACGCGCAAGGGTGGAATCAGCAGGTAAGAAAACATCTTAAATATCCTAAGATAGTAACTAACAGTTATTTCAGATATTTTATAATAATATTTTTGGTGTTTGTAAGGGCGAGGAAACATGCTACATTGACTACTGGGCGAAAATGCATACTACAAAAGGTGATTGGATCAACCCGGAGGCTGGAGAGGATTGGATAAGCTAAAAACTGTTATATGTGTTATGTATATTTAAATGAGCCCCATCGCACTTAATATATTTGAAATACCCAATTTTTACTTTAAATGGGTCAAAATAACCCGGGAAAACTTTAATAGACATTAAGTTATATGTGTTACCTATATTTAAGTGGGTTCGGCTTGTCTTGACCCATTTGGACAAAAAACTGGATATATGAACAAACTATATTGGTCTTTTTTATTAATCTTTTGATTTATATGGGTCAAAATGGGCCCGAACACACTAAATACACTTGGCATACCCAACTTTTATTTTAAATGGGTCAAAATATTACCCGGGAGAACTTTAATAGACCTTAAGTTATATGTGTTAAGTGGGTTCGGCTTGTTTTGACCCATTTCACTAAAAACTGAATATATCAATTCTATTTGTCTTGAACAAACTATAATGGCCTTTTTTATTAATTTTTTTGTTTATATGGGTCAAAATAGGCCCAAACACACTTAATACATTTGAAATACCCAACTTTTACTTTAAATGGGTCAAAATAACCCGGAAGAACTTTAATAGACATTAAGTTATATGTGTTATGTATATTTAAGTGGGTTCGGCTTGTTTTGACCCATTTCGACTAAAAACTGGATATATCAATTCTATTTGACTTGAACAAACTATAACGATCCCTTTTATTAATCTATAGGTTTATATGGGTTAAAATGGGCACAAACACACTTAACACACTTGAAATACCCAACTTTTACTTAAAATGGGTCAAAATAACCTGAGAAAACTTTAATAAACATTAAGCTATATGTGTTATGTATATTTAAGTGGATTCTGCTTGTTTTGACTTATTTGGACAAAAAAATGGATACATCAATTCTATTTGACTTGAATAAATTATAATGACTTTTTTATCACTCTTTTTGTTTATATGGGTTAAAATAGGCCCGAATGCACTTCAAATATTAATATTTTGTTTTCTTGTTTATTGAAGGATCAAATACAAGAAGAACATAACCGAATGAGAATGATGGATGAGGAACGCGGAGAGCCGGTAGATGAGATTCAATGTCTTAAAAATGCGTTGGGACAAAGACGTGAGTTTACAAGAGGTGTTGGGCGACAAGTTAAACAACCATCGTCTTTCGCTCATGCGAGCAGCGAGCCGTCCGCTAATGATGATCGTGTGACTCGATTAGAAGAAGAACTACAGAAATTGTGTGAGAAAGTTATTCAACTTAGGAAAAATCAAGCAGGAAATGAGAAAGATGGCGACAAAGATGATGGTGATGATGAGTAGAGTGGCGTTTGTCTGATTTATATAATACTATTGAAGTTTATGCAATTAATAGGATGTTTTATGTAATGTTTTAATACTAATACTATTAAATTTTTAGATGTATATCAATATTTAAATTCATGTTATATTGAATCAATTGTAGAAATGAAAACAACAGGTTTTGGAATGGTTCCGGAGAGAAACCTGGAAAACAGCAGAAATTAAAAAAACAGAAAAAATTTACAGAATCTATAGGGATGACATGTCGTCCCTATAGATAGTCCCTGCAATTCCCAGTTACAACCTATTGCGACGACCTGTTGTAGCAAGAAGTTGTCACAAAAAAAAATATTTTATTTTTTATTATTTTAAAAAAAGTTATTGAGACTAACCTCTTGAGTCGACATGTCGTCCCTATAGCTTGCCTATAGCGACCAGAGTCTGTTGAGACGACATTTTCCACCAATAACGACGGGGCTATAGAGACAACTCTATAGGAACGATATGTCATCTCTAAAACTTATAGAGACGACTTTTCAGGGTTTTAGATATGACTTTTGTCGTCTTTATAGGTCTATTTTGTTGTAGTGATTGTATTTCATCTTCCAGGTTCATAATGTTTGCACATAAGTTTCCTTCCATCAAAACTTCAGGTTTGTTTATACTATTTTGTGTATAATTTTCTTTGAAATTTGGTGGTTTGCAGTTGTCTTGTGGTTTGATGTGCATCTGGGAAATCTGTTGATCTACTTGATATAAATTCTGCCATGGGCTTGGTTTATGTTCTGCTACCACTTAAAATTTTTTTGGTGTAGCTGCAATCTAAGAACAAAAGACTTTCGTTAAATATTAGTTATATATTATGTATCTACTGCATAAACATTGTTAACATTCTCTTATAATAGGACCCTGCGAAAACGTGCAGGGTTTAAATTCTAGTTGCATTTATAAAATTTTATTATTATATTATCAATTGATAGTTTAACATGAAAATAGTAATGTCACTACAATGAAGAGAAAAAAATTCACTAGACAAACAATTTCAAGAACAACCACCTCTAACCCCCTCTCTCGAGGTTAGTCGGATCACATTATCTATTACATTATTTTAAGTATTCATTATTTATTATTTACTAATGAAAAAGAAAAGATATAGTAAATGATCTTATAATAGTTCGTAAAAACCTTTTTATTGTTTCCATTTTCAATCTACATATACGATTATTATACAAAAATACACATCAACTTCATTTCTTAGTTGTTTTAAACATTTAAATATGAAAAAATTAATAATAAAACAACAAAATAATCACTATATACAATCTACGCCTATTAATGAACCGTACGTTTGTGGATTGTCCGGCGAAAAGTTCGTTTATATTTGTGCATTTGTTAAATGAACCAATGAACACAAAACTTTGTTCATTTAAATAACGAAAGAACTTGAACACGGGTATTTGATAAATTAATGAACCAATGAACAAGTATTTGATAAATTAATGAACCAATGAACAGGTATTTGATAAATTAATGAACCAATGAACACAAAACTTTGTTCATTTAAATAACGAAAGAACTTGAACACGGTTTTTTTTTTGTTCATTTATGTTCTTCAACATTCGTTTATGATTGTTTATTTACATGTGTTTGTGGTTGAATCTGATGTATTAGACTTGTTCATATATGTTTATTTGTGCTTGTTTATCTTTATTCAATTATGTTTGTTTATTTTTGTTTGTTTATTTATGTTTGTTTATATATGTTTATGACTTTATGTTCATGATCTTTTTATTTTTTTTGAAAAGTTTTTAACGACCGAACATAAATGAACATAAAAAGTTTTGTTTTTTAATAAATGAATATGAAAAAAAGATTATGTATGATTATATGTTTTAATTTATTATTGATTTCATACTACCATGATATTTTTTGTTAATTTGTAATATTTTGTTCCCATCCATATATGCTGGTGTTGTGCATTCTAATCATGTTGTTATAATGGGTTTATTTTATTTTAATATACTGAATATGGTTATACATTCGATTATTTATTGTGGGTTTTCTGGGTCGTACATATATTATGAATTTCGTTTATATATAGCAATAACTGATTATGTATTTGGATTCAAACTAAATGTGCATGCTATTATAAATAGTTAGTCATTCTATGTTCGTATAATAAACGCATGGTAAAGGTTATTTTTTTTGAAAATAGATTTGCATGTGCTATGAAATGGCTATTCCACTAGGTTTCGTTAAGCTTATTACTTATCCTACTGTCACTTATTAAATTTTTTAGCAATACCGGATAATGTTTGGAATTGTATGCGGGACAACTTATGAGAATGGTATTAGTTACAAACAACAAAAAATATTGAGGTTACCAATTACTATTACACATATTTTAACTTTCAATTCTATATCTATAAATCTCCTAGGTCGATGCCTGCAGTGCATTTTCAAAGTTTTTTAAGTTGACCACTATAGTTTCAATGTTTACAAAAAGACCCTTCTGTATAATTAGAATGAAGAAAACCACCAATGCAGTCGGAGATCTATAACCACACCACCGCCACCCAACGACCGTCGGCACCAAAAAACCCACCGAGTGTAGCACTTGAGACAGAATAACCTGTGATTCCCGTCTTTATACCGCCGTAGCCACCTGATCTCAACCCGATTGAACTTATCGGCTTCATAGCTGGAGATACCACCTGAAAAAGATGATGGGGCTACACCTCATCGCCGATTACAGTTGTTCAGAACTGAGCGGTGGTGGCGTGGGTATGTGTGGTCTTTTCACTACTCCGACGTGGAGATCGTTGGTGTTTCTGTGTGTGGTGAGTGGTTGAAGATGGTGGCGGTGGTACCTGAGATATTGCGAGAGAGAGAGAGAGAGAGAGAGAGAGAGATCTAGAGATCTAGAGATCTAGAGAGAGAGAGGGAGAGAAAGATTTGTAAAAGAATCTTAGGGATCACCAAGAGCCGACCAGGTTGTGTCACCGAGTTGCAACCTGGTCGTCGCCGCCAGCAAAGCCTTCGGGGATCACCAAGAGCCGATCGGCTCCTCCTTTCTTTCTCTAGACCCATTTAACCTCTCTCTACATATATCTCTCTCTCTCTCTCACAAACATATGTGTGTTAGTTTCTCTCTCTTAGTTTGGGTTGCTTTTGAAATTAATAAAGGCGCCTACTCGATTAGAATTTTTATTTCCCTGATATATAATGAAAACTTGTGCCATTTGAATCGGTGTAAAATAACAACACAATTTTGGGTCTATATTTTTTTTTAAACTTTTTTATTTAATTAATAATCTAAAACATTTTTAGTTCTGTAAGTGATTGACAATAATAATATATAATGTTAACAAAAGTTTACCTGTTATTACTATTGACAGACAATCTATGACTTTGTTTTTGATATGGATGATTGCCATGTAATGTAAGAGTTTCAGTTCACATGATAATATAAGTGTTAAAATCTTATAGTCACATACAAAAGTATAAATTCTTTTATTTTCTTTCTGAATTTTTTATTTCTTTTAATAGTTACGTTTACGTAGATATGTGTATATGTTTAATGATGTCTAGACGTTTATTTCTTAAAGAATTCCGTCTGAGACGTTAACTTTTTCGTTATTTAACATAGCATTTTTTACATACAATAATACTTAGATAACAAGTCCGTAAAAAATCAAAACAATTGAGACATGCGGCAACGCGCGGTCTCAATTTCTATTTTATTAAAATAACATAAAATATTAACTTAAAAATAATTTATAATAACTAATTTTATTTTATTAACACATGTTAGAATTTAGTAAACTTATTATATGTGTAACTAATTTCTAACATTTTCTATTCATATATTAAGCTTTGTTTGTAACAAATAATCAAATAAATATTTTGAAGTTGGTTGAGATTGAAAAGTATTTATTACGGAATAATTCCACACTAAAGTCATTTACAAGTATGTTTTACCCGGACAATGATTGTTTGCCTTAATTAAATAATCATGCAATTAGCTAGGAGTTAGTGTATAATGTTTTAAAGGAGATGATTGAATTTGAAAAGCTTCTCAATTCTTTAATGGATGAACAACTTTGGTTTTTAATGACATCATGATTGTTGTTGAAGTTAATAAAGGAAAAGTTTTTTTTTTCCTTTTATAGATATAATGGAACCGGTAAAACATTTTTGTGAAAGACATTGATGGCAACAAAAAGGTCTAAAGGTGATATTGTATTAATTGTAGCATCCAGCGGAATAACATCTTTGTTGCTTACCGAAGGTCGTACTGCATACTTACGATTCCATATTCCATTAAACGTAGACGAAGATTATGTTTACCACATAAAACTAAACAGTAAAGTTGCTCATCTATTAAAGTAAATAAATTTGATTATTTAGGATGAAGCATCCATGACTCACAAGCATGCATTTGAAGCATTGGATAGGATGATGAATGGTGAATGATGAATTAACTATACATACTTCCATACGTTCAGATATGCCGTTTAGTGGTAAAGTTATTGTTTTTATTGTGATTTTAGATAAATTTTACATGTTTCAAATGGTAGTCAACAAGAAAATATTAATGCATCATTAAGCTCATCATACATTTGATATAAATGATAGTTAGTTAATTTAACAAAAAATATACGACTAAACGTCAGGGGAAAAGTTGTTGACAATGAAGGAACTAAAAATTTTGTTAGATGGGTTCTTGATATAGGTGAGAGTAACATTGTTGGTTATAATAATGGTGAGTCAACTATTGCTATACCTGATCAACTCCTCATCAACGACTCGATCAATCCTTTATCAAGTTTGATTAAATTTGTTTACCCATCAATGTTAGAGAACTACAAAGACAGGGAGTACTTACGTGGGAGACCAATACTCGTACCAAAAATATGAGGCCGTTTATGAAATTAATGATCGTTTGCTTTCACTTTTCCCGAGTGATGAAATAGAGTATCTTAGTTTAGATAATATATGTCAAACGAAACATTATAATATTTTGTTAAAAGAAAATTTTTACTCACTTGATTTTCTACATGGTCTGAATATATCCGGATTGTCAAATCACAAGTTAGTATTGAAAGTTAGTGTTTGCGTCATGCTTCTAAGTAACATTGACAAACAAAATGGTCTTTGCAACGATACTCGTTTACAAATTGTATGTTTTGGAAAACGGGTTATTAAAGTTGAGATAACATCTGGAAGTAATATTGGAAGCGGAACATTTATTCCAAAAATTAACCTCGTGCCATCTGATAAAAAATATCCCTTTCAAATTGCAGAGAAGATAACTTCCACTAATTGTTTGTTAAGTAAAATATGATTTTCGTCCCTGACATTTTGTTGAATTTACCATCAATACAAAAGCTATTTTTTATCATTTCAGTCACGGTAGTTTACAAATTATTGTCATTTGTATCCACTCCACTAAATCAACTAAGATCTCCATTAAATATGGGGGTTAATTAGTATTTTTCAACACCCTAATTATCCAATTATGTAACATCTCGTATTTTATGTTTATTAAAAATTAAAGGCATTTAATCTTATAAGGACCATTGTGGGCATTTATGAAACTCATGGGTGATTTGCGTGTTAATGCCTTTAATTATTTAGTCAAGTTTAAAATGTTAAATAAATAATAATAATAATAATAATAATAATAATAATAATAATAATAATAATAATAAAGATAAACTTGTAAATAGATAAAAATTTACATGAAATAATAACAATATAAATCTTCAGGGGGCTAAATTGTAATTTAGTAAAACTAAAACAAAACTTGGGATTTCAGTTGTTAACTGATACAAACTTCAGGGACCAAAGGTGTAAATATTTTAAATCCCACCCCCCACCCACCGTCGACCCTCACCATCTCCGGCCAACTTCCGGCCGTGTCTCCGGCGACCCTCGACACCCAAAAATAACTGATTTCAACTCAAATAACCACTCCCGACACACCCACGTGGGAGATTCGAACTCAAGCCTCATTTCGATTTGAAAATTAGAGTCGGATAGTGCGATCGATCCAACCACCCACTTCGGCCGAAAGTTTCATGCCAAGATCGCACTAAACACTATAATAATCGAAATTAAAGGCACTCACACTATCATATAAATGTCTATAATCGATGACAACACACAAATCCGTCTCAAATAAACTCAAATGTCCCCTTCGATCACCTCCATTGCCACGGCTTGTTTCTAACATGTTCATCATCGAATCATCTCCAACCGGGTAATTGAACATACATACCTACTCGAAAATACATGGGGAATCAAAGCCCCATGATCGTTTTTGTAGTCGTTGTCGATTTCAATTTGGGGAAAATTGATTCTAGGGTTCATCGGTTGAAGAGGGGGCTTTGGTGTTATGTTTTTATGATTTAAAAACCGGGTGACACCGCAGCTGTATGCCTTGGTTCACCGGTTTCGTGTTTCCCTTGTTAAGTTGGAGGTCCCGGGTTCGACCCCGGGCACCCCCATATTTTTTTAAAAGTGTTTTTTTAGCCTTAAATCAATCTAAGAAATTTTTTATTAAATATAAAAATAGTTTTTATGAACTAAATATTTTTTGACACCAAATAATTTTTTGGATGTTCTATTAATTTTGAAAACTAAATAATTGTTTTAAAAGCATTTTAACAAATATTAATCTTGGTTAAATTCTATTAAAAATGGGTTTCAACTAATAAATTTATTTCGGTTCAAACGTTATTCTGTTAAAATCATAGTTATCTTAAAATGTTTATTTAAAACTTATATTTAAACTTTATATGTTGATACAAATGAGTTCTTTTAAAATAACTAATTATTTATGTAAAATTGAACTTGAAGTAATAAATCTTTACTATATTAATAGGCATTATTAGTTCAAGTTTTATCATAATAATTGTAGAAATTATATATTTTACAATTTCACAAATTATTTACAAATATTATTTTCTTAAAAACTAAAGGTTTAGATTAATAATTTGTTATTAATCAAAACAGTATTCTAATTATTTTTACTTATTGAACCCTATCATTATTTATACTTAAAGTCATTTCTAGAATACTTAAATGAATAGTCCTTTTAATTATATCAAAACATAAATAATTACTTTATAAACTTATCACTTATTAACCTTAAAACTATTAAAAACCTAATTCTTATTCGAACGTTAATCATATTATTAACCATAAACTCGTAAATAATAACTAACATTAATTATATTCCTATTAAATGAAATCTAGGTTAACCGAAACCCTAATCGTTGTACGAACATTATTTCCTTGCTGTGCAATCAAGGTGAGTTTCAGGGCCCCTTTTTATGCTTATACAATTGTTTCAATCTTTTACAAACATGGGGGAAAAGTATGCTCACACGTTTTCAATGTTATACAACATGCATACAATTTTCATATTTTGGATTAACGTGTTACTGTTTGCAAGCTATATCTTATGCATGAGTTTTTTTGTGGTTCTTTAATCACAACTATTTAACTCCGGTGTTGGAGCCGACGGACAGATATTGATAGTACTATTGGGTTGACACCCCCACCCATGCATGTTAGTATACTAGTTGAGACTAACTATGGTTACGATCGACCCCTGGGTGAATATGTTCCGACAATTGCTGTGTGGTTCGTCATAGGTTTAGTTGTGATGCTCATGTAATATTACTTGTGATAAACTGTATACACTTATGATCCATAAACTCATGCACAGCAACAAGTTTTCAATTTATGTTTAAACCTGTGAACTCACCAACCATGTGTTGACTTTTGAGCATATCTTTTCAGGTGATAATAATCGAAAAGGATAGCTAGAGCTGATGCCATAGCAGAGACCCTCAGGATTTCTTTAGACATGCATTAGTGTTTTGACTATCATTTGATTTCGCTTATGAATACTATGTTGAACTTTTTGTTTGTTGGATTTCATGTTGGATTTGGTTTTGTTAAATCGATAGACTATGCTAGTCGTGGAACTGACTAAACACGACACAAGTCACCATTGTGTCGGGTGACGTCATGACATGTGGATCTTTGGATTTATTTTGTCTCTGTAAACTAACCAGGTGTTATGACGATCCCGTCCGTTACATCCTTGTGTTTCCGCTATAAGCGGGGGTGTGACAGATTGGTATCAGAGCCTTGGTTATAGGGAATTAGGTTATTAGAAACGGAATGACCTAGACTATAACTAAGTACCCTTACACATGAGTCCTCTCATGTATTTTATATGCTTAGATAAGATTTTGTGTGCCTTATATACTCATACTTGATTATGTGATTATATGCCTTATGTGATTCCTCTTATACTTTGAATCTTATCAATGCATACACAAATCTTAAATCATATTCTAAGGCATTGTGTGCCTAAATCAAATGGTTTTCAAAATGAACTTTGAATCATTATTCGTGGTTTACAAATTCGTTAAAGTCTGTGTCTCACAACTTGAAACATGTAACGCTGGAAGAGCGTGATGCCTGTATCTTGAGGTGTTCTGTCTAGGAAAGGTATTCATATAAATCCAAATCAACCGATGGATCCGTTTACCTTACCTGGGAACCCTCGGGATGAGTATCTGCCTATAGGTACGCATGTCTTCAACAAAGTTGTGGTTGACCTAATACTTTGGTTAGTCAACATAATCGTTTGATTTCTCTATAACCTGAGAACCTTCATGTAGGATGCATACTAGGGCTTGTGTGCATTCGATATTACATGCATGTTCTTCATGATTTGATTGACTGTTTATTACTTTCATAATATATTGTTTGCATTTGGGGGAAAGTCCTTACACTTTTTCCTTATAGGATGTCTTCTATCAGCCCTTCTGTTACTTCTATAGCTCGTTTCACTTCTTCTGAAAATGAATCGAAGCCTGAAAAGATTCTATTAGCATATCTAGTGCAAACATCTTCTACAAAATCTAACCCTGAGGAGGTGATGCTTGATGCACCAGACTCGTTTGAAGAGGAAGAACCCATAGACCCTGTTGTGCTCGCTCTACCTGCTGTCGCCACTGCACCGATTAATCCTGTGGAACCTAACCCTGCAGCACCTGTAGTTCCCATAGCATCTGCAGACCCCATCACACCAGCTGATCTTGATTCGCTCACTCATGTTACGCCTACTATTGCACATGCTATTGCAAGATACGCTCCCGAGGCAAGACCCCAACAGGTGAACAGCGGAGGAGCCGTGAGACGGATGGCTCGAATTAGAGGGTTCCCGGTGAACCGGATTAGGATTTGGCTCCCGCCGACGAGACCAACTTATGGGGCAACTATCCCGACCTGCCCCCGAGCCTCTCTAGTTCCTCCAGCAGTGATGACGACCAGGATTGACGTCACGTGGGCACTGATGGAGAAATAAAGACTGGAAAAAGTCATCTCTAGTTATTTCATGTTTTATGTTTAGACCCATCTAGACTATGAGTATTTGCTTATTTGGGGTGTTACTTTGGTATTTGAACGTGCTTGAGACCTTATGATTTATGATAATGAAACATATATTATTATTTTTTCCTTGTCGTTGTGGTACTATCTTGTGAAGTATAAGACTTACAATAAAGTACTATTTATTCATACGTGATTGCATCATAATGAACCTTAATACGACTGAAGCTTACATGATTTATTAGAAAATGCCGCCTAGAAGAGCCACACGTAATGACGGTCAGGGAGGTGATGCGCCAAGAGGCAGAGGTAGAGGAAGAGGCAGAGGTGCTGGTGGTCGTGGTCGTGGTAAAGCACCCAGTGGAGGAGATCAGGGAGGACCGGCTGGTAACAACAATGGTGCCGAAAACCCTGATTTAGCTGCCATGATTGCACAGCAGCTGACTGCCCTGGTTCCGACCATAGTGGCTCAAGTAAGCGACAATCTTTTGAATCACAGCAATGGTGGTGACGACAACAATAATAGGAATAATGGAGAAAATAACAAAGAAAACGAAGGTGAAAATACAAATGGGGATGATGGGGAGAACAACGGTGATAATGGAGGAGGGAACAATAATGGAGATGGGAATGATAACAACAATGGCTTCGACAATGGAAATGATAATGGTCCACCAAACAATAATGATAATGGAGGAAGAGATAAGAATGGACCTAGGTTTAACGGGAGAAGACGTGGGTGTACTTACAAAGAGTTCGCATCCTGTAAACCAAAGGAGTTCGCATCCTGTAAACCAAACAATAATGATAACGTGGGTGTACTTACAAAGAATAAAATCAACACATTATCACAAAACTTATCAAAAATAAATAAATACATAACATAGATATCCAAAAACATAAGTGTCATAAAAATAACTGACACAAAAATTAAGAACATAATCAAACACTTTAACGAATATAAACGGACATATTATCGAACGTTCACGAACGGACATTAATGAACATAAACGAACACATTATTGAACGTTCACAAACATAAACGAACGAACACAACTTGTGTTCATGTTCGTTCGTTTAACTAAACTAACGAAATTTTCATGTTCGTTTCATTTACTAAACGAACGAACATAAACCAACTTCCCACCGAACAGTTCACGAATTGTTCGCTGAACGTTCAGTTCGTTTGCAGCTCCACTCAATCCCACATTAGACATTAATCACACAAAGCGTGACAACAGCAGACCTTAATCTCACATTAAACTTCAATCGAATAAATATACATGTTAGAATAAAATATGAATATTAATTGAAATCTCAAAGTAGATTTAAATAAAAAAACATGAGTTAGAGTTAAATCGAAGATTTAAAATCAAAGCACGTGGTCTCACTAGTCGCTTTATATGTTTTTAGTTTTAGTTGAATATTAGTTGATTAATTTGTTTTAATTGGTTAATTAGAGTGTTGAAAAAGACTAAAATACCTCATATTTAGCGGAGATCTTAACGGAGTTAGTAAAGTGGATTAAAATGATAAAAAAAGTGTTTTGGATTGAAACGATAAATTCAATGAAAGGACAGAGACGAAAATGACATTTTACACTTGTTTGTTTTTTAATGATGATCAACAAGAGTCACATATACTTATTGTTAAGAATTGGTTTGTATTTAAAGAACAAATTTTCACTCATAGATATATGTTGCTTTGCTAAGAGTGAAGACTACAAATGAGGTAAAATTACTTATTTTAGATAAAAATGATAACGTTATCGATAAGAAAAAAAACGTCATATACAAAGAAGTGTTTAAACATTTATGAAAAAGTTTTGAGAGTATGAATGTACTTTTAGTTGTATTTTCAAACTTTTAATAATAATGTTATTAATTTTTCAAAATGCTTATTTTGTAATCAGTGTTAAATGAAAGTCTGCTTGTTTAAATCAAACGTATATCATACGAGCTCTAACCTAGTAGTCATATATGACTATGAATTAATGTTACATACTACCAAATTTAGATGATATATTAAAGTTATTTTAGTAATAGCACAAAATTAAAAGAGAAAATTGTTATATAGATATAAAATAATTTTCACTAAAAACTTATGTTTTGGTTTATAAATCTTTAGATTAATTATATTTTTATGACTTTTAAGATATACGGTCTTGTCTCTAAATAAGTTTTATTTTTATGAACTTAAGCAAATATTAAAAAAAAATGTTTATTTATTATCCAGAATTAATTTTTATGACAATACGTTATTTCCATACATTTTGTCGACCAGCCCATAAAAGACTATAAATCTTGTCCATAATAGAATCCGTCTCTAAATGG
The DNA here is from genome assembly GCA_024085815.1 of Flaveria linearis. Lineage (NCBI taxonomy): Eukaryota > Viridiplantae > Streptophyta > Magnoliopsida > Asterales > Asteraceae > Flaveria > Flaveria linearis. The sequence goes on from CM044003.1 coordinate 31,184,477, forward strand.
TCACACATTTTGTTTCATACAAGGACCATACATTGTATACATACAAAGACCCGTTCATAAGAAAACATAGAATGACTATTTATACATGTAGAATAGTGTGAAATTGTCATATTATTACGAACCTTAACCCGTCATGCATACATGACAAATGGCTAAGTACATAATCACCTCCTCATAAGTATAATATCTACGCAAGAACATTCATATATGATAAGACAACACAAACTCAAAAAGGGTGAAAACCTAGATCTGAAATAGAGGGACCAAGATAACAACTCCCAATATAGAACACGATTCACATGCTAAGACCCCTTTGAAGACGAGCCAGATCTTGGATTTACAAAGAAGATAAGCAAGAATTGCAAAGATGATGAAGACTACTCCAAATGAATGCTAGGGTTTTAGAAAATGAGATTGCTCCTGCTTTCACACTTAAACACACCCGACACTTCAATCAAGTAGAACTATTACAAGTTGCCTTGATATGCTTTGAGACGACGATCGAATAAATGATAATCGTTTTAATTTAGACATTGCAAGCACTGAAACTTTCACTTTAGGATTTATTTGAACCGTTAAGGAAAGACAAATGCTAAAAAACTAAATCGGATGTATGCACAAGTCAAGAGCGTCACATAAAGTTGGTATAGCCTAAGCATAATGTGGTGAACAAACAGCCCTGTCCAACTTCATATTGATTTGATTATGAAAAACAAACGTAATATTTGTGAGATGGATGCATTGCTTAGGAATAGTTGTATGTTTAAGTGGGTGTTTGTAGGTTTCTTCACTGCAGATCTTACATACTCAGAACATCTATCAGCTTCATCTTTCAAAGAAAACCCAACAATATATAATAATTAAATGGATTAAAAGGACTATATATGAAGTTAACAATCATTCTGGGATATCATTATTCAATCCTTGACTAATAAGCTGACACTAAAATGCAGCTGTGACCGTAGCCCTAGAAATTAACATCTGCTAGAAGTCGCAAATGAACTCGTTTGCATAGGACACAGCGAGAAGAATAGAAGACATTTATAACCTTGAAGGAAATCCTCCAGCTACCACAATAGTCTCCCCTGTGATATAAGAAGCATCCTCAGAAGTCAAGAAAGCGGTGGCTGCAGCCATGTCTTCAGCTGTCCCAAGTCTTTTGATTATTGTTACGTCTTCCAGGGACTTTCTCTGAAGGTTATTTCAGACATTTTGTCAAAGGTCATACGCACATGTACAGTCAAAGTTACAGAGACACGATTGAAGTAGAAGACACTTACCTTGCTTTCATTGCGGGTAAAGATTGAAGCAAAGTTTGTAGGTACAGCCCCAGGAACTAAACAGTTAACACGGGTATGTGGAGCCAACTCAGTTGCAAGAGCCTAAACAAATACCATACGGAAAATATTTACTTGTATTAATTTTCATACAATTTATTATTAAGGTTGCTGCTTTGTGACCTTGAGGTCATGGGTTCTGGCCGTGGAAACAGCCTCTTGCACAATATTGTGCAAGGAAAGGTTGCGTACATCAGATCGCTTCGCGATCCGGCCCCTCCCCGGACCCTGCGCAAAGCGGGAGCTTCATGCACCGGGTACACCCTTTTTTAATTTTCATACAATTTATTATTAACAGATGCTAAAGAAGACAATGATACCTTTGTAAGACCGAGAAGAGCAGTCTTTGTGACACCATACATACCCATGCCAAGTGGCGGGTTGAAAGCACTTATAGAAGAAATGAAAACAATCGACGAACCTTTGGATAAGTAAGGGGATGCATCCTGTTCAAAGATGAAAACATTACTGAGCCCACAAAACATATCTCCTTATTTGATGGTGTCCAAAGGTCAACACGTAGGTAGGATATGACATATACGACTTTATTTTATAGGCAACAAAAAAGCATGTTTATATGATCAAATGCATTACTATTACTAACAAGTAACAAGATTTACCTGAAGAACAAGTATAGCAGTTTTAACATTGACCTCCCAAAGTTTGTCAAGGGCGGATTCTTTAGTTTTGAGAATGGGATTAACCGATGGATTAACAGCCGCATTTGACACTACTACATCTATTTTCCCATATTTCTGCATACATAAACAAAGTACTAATCAAACATAGCTACATAATACAAGAACTCTTAAAAGATAGGGAAAACAATTGTTTCGTTTCCAAAATGAAAGTTGTTGATTTCGAAAGTGGAATATAAGAATACGGGTCAAAGTTCATCCTCACCTGAACTGTCAGGACAATGAGATTCTTTCTCTGTTGTGCATTAGAAACATGGCATACCAATCCCAACACTTCAATCCCTTGTGCTTTGAGCTTTTCAACCGCCTCATTGACATTTTTCTTAAATAAAATATTCCATCTTTAGACCAATTTAAATTCTTAATTCATACATACAAGTCATGCTAAGAAATAAAAATATGAATAGCACATGTAAGCTTAAAGTAAACCTTCAAGCGATGTTCTAAAAAATATGCACCTAGCACCGATTAATCGCTAATCGTTCACCCTCTGATTCGATTTTAGATAACTGCTCAGTTAATCGTTCGGAAAAAAATTAGAGAAAATTGGTCAAGATTGATCAAAATTAGTAAAAAAATTGGTGGTCACATTTAGTCAAAATCGGCCAAAAATAAGATAAAATCGGTCAAAATTAGTCAAAATTTGGTAAAAATAGGTGAAATATGAAAAACTATATCTGTAATTTTGAAAAATATTGTATATATATTCATAAATTTGAAAATTTTCATATAAAATTCCAATTAAACTAATTTCATTTAATCCCTACTAATCCTAATTAATTCCTAATCGGTACCCCACCGCCCAACTAGCCTGTAGTGAGTTTTACAACCATGCCTTCAAGGGGTGGGGCAAGCAACCCCTTGAATGCCACCTACCTAGCTTAAGATGAGTTTTATTCAATTCTACTTGTTAGCATTGAATTGGAGGAGACTGTGAGTGTAAGTTTTCCTGACAAGTTGTCATAGTCACCAAACAATGACAGTTTAAAGTTGCGTTTTCAAAGCCGAACCGATAGAGAATAACATGAATAAATACTCAATCTATTGAAAGTGCAAGCATCTGATAATCAATATGATGCTCTCTATAATCAACTATCCCCAATTTGAGGTAATGAAACATAATCTATGCATAGAAACAGAAAATCAATTGCTTACATCAGAGAATTCCATAAACAATCAGATATTCAGAATCATGGTCAGTTTTCACACAGTCAGTCAAATACCATGGGTAAACCCTAAGATTAACGATCAAAACAACTAGAAAACTGACAATTGAAGAACACAAAGGACCTGTGTGCGAGAAGAGATGACGACAGAGGCGCCTTCTAAGCCAAGGCGTTGAGCGATACTGAAGCCTATGCCTTGTGTTGAAGCTGTAACAATCGCCACTTTTCCTTCAAATCTTCTTCCAATTTTTGATTTCTGCATTTTCATAGATCGATCGATCGATGGATCGGTTTGTTTAGATTCTGATGAATTTATGGTTTCCAACGGAACCCGTGGTCCAACTTGGAGGAATTACTGTAGGAACGTCGACTGATGAAGAGATTGAAAAGTCCCATCTTTGACCTTCCTCTCCACACCTACGCTATGTTCCCGACACTCGTTTAAGGGGAGAAAAGAAAAAAAATGAAAGGAAAGAAGAAATAATTATGTTCTAGAGTTTTTTTTAATAAAAGAAAATGAAAGGATTACTAGAAATTTATATTCTCAAGTTTACTTAAGAAGGGAAAAGAAAGGAAATGGAAGGAAAAATAAGGCTAAAAACAATCATTCTAAAATGGAAGAAAATGAAGAGAAAGGAAAAGAAAGAAAAAAAAAAAAGAAAAGAAAAGAAGAGAAAAGAAGAGAAAAAAAAGGAAAAGAAAAGAAAATGTTTCTTTTCTTTTCTTTCGTTAAGTAAACTCATGAACACAGCGCTAAGCTAACACCAAGCTTCTTTTTCACCCGCTGCACAAGATGGAGTAACCCACACCATACAAGTATCCTAGCTTTAAAAAGAATATGATTTAAGATAAAAATAGGAAACACATCTTAAAAGTTAGATACACCACGCATGTTCAAATACAAATACGCTCGAAACTCGTTTGAAAGAAAACATGAAAGCTGCTCCCTCGATTTTGGCTCGGTTGTAAAAGAGCCGAGCCGATTGGTTCAGTTTGTAAACGAATCGAGCACGAGCAAAAGTATGCTCGCTCGGTTTCGCTCGAATTATATTTAAATATAACATATATATATAGGGTCAGGATCATTACAAAACCACTTTTTATTTTCAGAACCAAAAGAACCATTAGTTACATAAATGTAAATTATGAACCATTAATTTACATATATGTAAGTTCAAGCGGATGATATTTAGTTGTTTCATATAGTTTATTGTATATGTCTGATATACGCATATGTAAACAGCTTAAGTAACATCAGACTTAATTTACATTTATATAAATTAATGGTTCTGTGGTTCAGAAAATAAAAAAGTGATTCTGTAATCATCCTAACCATATATATATATATATATATATATATATATATATATATATATATATATATATATACATGTAGGGGGATCCAATGAAAACCTAGTTATAAATGAAAACCTTGCAAACTAAATCTTAACCATTGATTATGTAGATCAATGGTCATTAATTACTAGTAGCAAGATTGTAATTATTGTGAAGTTTTTAAGACAAGTTTTAATATAAAAGGGCATTTTAGGAAAAACAAAAAATAAATATATTTAACTTTCCATAATTTTCGTTTCTCTTTCCTCTCTCTTAATTACTCTTTACTTTCCTAATTTTTATTTCTCTTTCTTCTCTCCTAATACAACGATGGTACATATGTGTACCAAATAATGTGAACGGTTGAGTGATGTATGATGAACATTTTTTTACAGTAATAGAAGTTTATTAAGAGTCTAAAGACTTAATTAAGTTGAAAATTTTGGATAATACAACGACGGTACATATGTGTACATAGGATAATTGTTCAAAAATATTAAAATGTTTTAAAACTTCAATGATACATACCAGTTAATATGCTAAAAAAGCTTTGGTACATATATGTAACAGTTAATATGCTAAAGAGGCTTTGGTACATATATGTAACAGTTAATATGCTAAAGAAGCTTTGGTACATATATGTAACATTTAATAAGTCTTTGTTTGTGTAATGGTGCGATTAGGATTTTGGTTATATGCTAAAGAAGCTTTGGTACATATATGTAACAGTTAATAAACATACGTAAATCATTCATCAAACAACTAATACTAAGGTACATATACGTAACAGTTAAACAAATCATTCATCAACAACTAATACTAAGGTACATATATGTACTTTAGGTTGAACAACAGCGATCTTAACACAAATCATTCAATTCCTTCTCTCTAGCTTTCTCTTCTTCCTTCTTTTTCTGTCAATAAAAAAGAACTCATAATCAATTCTCATAACAACCGAAATCAATCAATCAATCAATCAACTTTGAAAGAACCCTAACAAAATCCAATACCTTGGTCTGCGAAGGACCTCTCGATCTCTCGCCTCTCGGTCTGCGAAGGACCTCTCGATCTCTCGCCTCTCGATCTGCAGCCAGCGACCAAGCACCTCCACAAACGGACTCAAGCAGATCACTCGAGATGATCACGCGACTCAAGCAGATCAACACAATGCAAAAGCAGAGACATCGCACCACTCATCGGCGAATACGGCCGCCACCGGAATATTCCTCCGATTCGCCACCACAAACGGCCACATCATAGTTTCATCCGCCACAATCAGCTTCACCGGACCTTCAATCCGATCAAGCACCTCCACAAACGGAGCTTCCATCTTCGTCTGTACGGCGGTGAGGAACGTCACCATGTCGGAGCCACGGTGGAGCTCCGAGGGGATGACGTCGGGGATGGTGGCGAACGTGACGTCACCGTGGTCCAGATCTGGATGGAGAAACCCTAGCCACTCCTCGGTGACGGCGATGGTGAAGAGGGTGGTGAGGTTGCGGTGGTTGAATCGGGATTTGAGGGAGGTGCAGAGGTGTAAGAGAGGGTTAATGTGGCCTCTGCCGGGGTAGGGTACTACGACGATGTGGTTCGTCATGTTGGTTTCTGGTTGATCGGAAGTGTGTTGGTGGTGATCGGAGATGAAGATGAAGATGAAGATGAAGATGAAGATGAAGATGAAGAATAAGAAGTTGTGTGTGTTGTTGAGATATTTTGTAGAAAATATGATGCTTTGATATAACAAACTGAAATTGAGAGTGAGAAAAGGAAGGGATTTAGTCAAATATATAAATACCATAAATATGTTAATTGCAATATTACAAAAATACCCTTTTTTAATAAAATAAAAAAATATATATTAAAAATCTATGATTGGTTGAAAGTGGTTTTCATGGTTTTCAATTATAAATGTGGTTTTCATTTGATCCCTCCTCTATACATGTATATATATATATATACATACATGTGTATATATATATATATATATACATACATGTATATACATACATGTATATACATATATATATATATGTACATGTATATATATACATGTATATATATATATATTCATGTACATATATATATATATACATGTACCTATATATATATATACACATGTATATATATATACATGTACATATATATATATATATCTATATACATGTATGTATATACATGTATGTATGTATGTGTGTGTGTGTATATATATATATATACATGTATGTATATATATATATGTATATACATATACATGTATATGTATATATATATGTATATACATATACATGTATATGTATATATATACATATACATACATGTATATACATATACATACATGTATATACATATACATACATGTATATATATGTATATATACCTACATGTATATATATATACATACATGTATATATACATACATGTATATATATACATACATGTATATATATATACATACATGTATACATATACATAGATATATATATACATAGATATACGTATATATACATATATGTATATATATATATATACATATACATACATACATACATACATACATACATACATACATATATATATATATGTATATATATATATGTATACATAAGGAATCCAAATCAACATAAGGAATCCAAATCAACAAACTGAGATAGATAGAACAACCCAAACAACGCAACAAAACCAATGCTATTGTAGAAGCATCACAGTTGACAAAGTTAAAAGTGCTATGAAGAAAATGGAAAGGGCTAAAGCGGTGGGGCCAGACAACATACCGATTGAAGTGTGGAAATGCCTGGGTGATGAGGGTCTCCAATGGCTAACAGATCTATTCAACACTATCTTTAAGACAGGGAAGATGCCAGACCAGTGGAGAACCAGTGTCATAGTCCCCATATATAAGAAAAAAGGAGATATCCAAGGCTGCAAAAACTACAGGGGAATAAAGCTACTGAGTCACACGATGAAACTATGGGAAAGAGTTATTGACACGAGAATTAGACGGGAAACCCAGATAGCAATAAACCAATTTGGATTTATGCCAGGACGCTCTACAACAGAAGCCATACACGTCATAAGACGGATAATGGAGAAATATAGAGAAAAGAAAAGGGACATCCATATGGTATTTATCGACCTAGAAAAGGCCTGTGACAGTGTACCGAGACAACTAATTTGGGAAAGTCTACGACACAGAGGGATACCAGAGAGGTATATCAAATTAACTAAGGATATGTATGACGGGGCAAAAACATGTGTGCGAGCACCGGTAGGAGACACAGACACATTCTCAGTGGAAGTGTGATGACTAGTGTAGGTTGGACTCACCGGCCTGTCGGTGTTTTTGTCTTTGTTTTATATTTTAATTGTTTATGTACTAGCGAACCTACGGGCGAACCTATAGGTTCGCCCGGATCTTAATGTATAGTCTTTTGTAGGTAGTAGCCGGGCGAACCTGTCTTGGTGCCCGGCTAAGCTAGGCTGGTTGATCTGATAGATTCGCTATCCAGCGAATCTATCAGCGAACCTATGATCTGCTATATATTGTAATGTTCTTCTCATTTTAATGGAAGTTTTTGCATTTTGTTCAAACCCTAAAGTGTGTGTGTGACGGCTAGAGGTGTTAGGAGCTTATTTCTTTATCATTGTAGCTTGATATCCTCTATTCATCATTGTTTGATCATTACTTTGATTGTTGAGCTAGAATCTCTCATTGTTCAATGAATTTCAGTGGGTTATGTATGTGTTTATGATCATTTGCACTATTGAATCGATCATGATGGACCAGCAATATGGTATCAGAGCCATAGTGCTCTTCATAGTTTGATTTTTGTGTTGTTTTTAGGGTTTTATGAGGCAAAGACTCTTTTGATTCATTTCGAGCTTGTTCAGTGTGTTTTTGACATGGAAACTGCTTGGGGATTGTAGATTTTGGTATTAGGAAGTTATTGAAACAAACCGTTCATCAATTGGTTGTGTTTTGAGCAAACTGGGCTGATTTCTTGCTGGAAAAGGGTGTCTCGTATCCAGCGAACCTAGCTGATTCATTCAGCGAACCTATCAGCTCATCCAGCGAATCTAAGGAAAATTGTTCTTCAATCTTTGCTGACCTTTTGGATAGCGAATCTATCCTTTTTGAACGAAAGTTCATTGCTCTTGGTTGACAACCAAGCGAAGTTGCTGCTGAATCTATTTTTGAACGAAAGTTCTCACACTGCCGAGCGAACTTGCTCAGCGAATCTGTTCTCTCGTTCACACTGCCGAGCGAATCTACTGCTGGTCTGCCGAGCGAACCTATAAGTTCGCCAAGCGAATCTACGAGCGAATCTACATCAGTTTCAGTGAATTCAATTTCTGAACTTATCATGTCTGCTACAAGTATGAATTTGACTGATATGGAGTGTGTTCAACCAAACAGGCCACCGAGGCTTGTCAACGGAGAGAATTTTGAGGATTGGAAACGATGCTTGAAAGCTTTCTTCTTCTACACTGATCATGGTCAATGGGAATCTATCACTAATGGACCTCACCTACCAACAACAACTGTTGGATCTGTCACTTCACCAAATCTGGATCCTAGCACTTATACTAAGATTGACATCAAGTTGCTCGATCGTGACAAGAAAGCTCTTGGAGCTTTGATTCTGTGTCTGCATCAGGATATTTATAACAGGTTTGCTGAGCACACTACCGCTAAGGCATTGTATGATGCCTTATGTGAGTTTTATGACGGGAATGAAGATCTGAAGAAAGATAAGAAAGCTCAGGCTCAGAAGGAGTTTAACTCTTTCGTGGGATATAAGCATGAGACACTTACTGATATCACAAACCGTTTTTTGTCAGTTTCAAGCAATCTGAAGAAGTATGATGAACAGCTTGGAAATCATGAGCAAGTGAGTAAATTGTTAGACTCTCTTCCTGCTCAGTGGAGTCTGCAAATCAAACTACTCAAACAAGAAAGAAATTTTGCTGACTACAAGCTGATGGATGTAATCAACAAGTTAAAATCATTTGATCTTGATGTGAAGAGAAGAGAGTATAATCAAACCATGATGTCTCCTAATGTCTCTCCTCAAAACACTGCACTAATTTCATCCGCTGCAAACTCTAACTATTATGGTGCAGCTTGTGGGAGTTCATCTGGTAATGGTGGCTTCGCTAACTCTGGGTATGGTAAAATTGTCAACTCAGGTGGTGGTTGTAAGGATGCTGGGTCAAGTTCAAATTCTACTCAAATTCCACACGATACGATGGCACTGTTTGGGTTATTTGTGCACAGTTTTGAGGCTTTGGTGGCTAGAGAATTGAAGGGACGTGGCATGACAGTGGAAGATATGTATCAGGTTGATCCTGATGACCTTGAAGAAACCGACATTCAGTGGCAAATAGCCATGCTTACTCTTCGTGCCAGGAGGTTCATGGAAAGAACTGGCAGAAAGAATTTTGGAAACCAGAGTCAGAACAATGCTCTGGGATATGACAAGTCTAAGCTCAGATGTTTCAATTATAAGCAGCTCGGTCACTTCAAAAGAGGGTGTCCTTCTCCCATTGTCACTGAACCTGTTAATTCTGGAAACTCAAGAACCATCCCAGTCATGGAAAAGGTTGAAGAAGCTAAGCCCAAGAAAGAAACTGCTCTGTTGACCAACTTTGATTGGAGTGCAGAAATTAAGGAGTCAAAGGAGGAAATCAACCATGCCTTAATTGCTGAGATAGTGGAAGAACATGCTCTTGATGATGGGGACATTGACAGTTTTGATCCTTTCAAGGAGTTCTACGGTGAAGCTGAAAGTGAAGATGATAGCAATGGTGAATCTATTGGGTCTGAAGCAATTCAAAAGGTTAAGGAATGTGTAGGTGTGGTTCAGAAAGCTGTGGTTCAAGAAGAGATTGTTCAAACTGGATTGGTGTGTGAAGCTGTTAAGGAAGAGGTTAAACTGGGTTGTGAATCTGCTGGAAAGGAAGCTGATGAAAACGAGAAGCTGAAAATGAGTGCAATAATTGAAGAAGCCAAGAAAGAAGCTGTGGAAGAGTACAAGAGGAACACTCCTTATTGCCAATGTGATCGTGCTCTCGCAGCAGAAAAACTGGTAATGGGTCTCCCTTATGAAATTGTTGAAGATATGTGTTCCTCTGCATGCAAAATTTGTTTGATTGGTATATACAAAGCTAATAGGTTGCTCATAATGAATGAAAATGAATTAAAGAAAACCAATAAAGAGCTTAAACAAAATGAGTCAAAGTATTTTGTTAAATTAAGAGAAGCTTTGAAAGAAAATGAACATTTAAAAAGGACGCTTTTGGAAAAGAATTGTGAAGTTAACTATTTAACTGAACAAGTCACACTTGCTGAATTTGAAGTCAGAAAACTTAAAAATAAATTAGAACAGTGGTCTCTTTCGAGCATGAAGAGGGAAGAATTATGTACAAAACAAAGGGGGGCAAGGATCAAGACCGGTTTGGGTAATGAAAATGATGCATTGGTATATCCTCCACCTAGTACTTTCTGTTATTCTCCTATGCCCACTCCTCATCCATCAAATGAGTTGATACAAGAGATTATACAGAATGATACTAACAGCTCCGTTGCAGGTTTAGAAGGAGATAATTCTAAGGAGTTGCGAGAAGGATATGATTATGGTGGCAGCGTTGGTCTTGGAAGCTCTAGTAGTCATGTTTTGAATTCCAAGAAGTCATTTGTAGACTTTAGCTTAAGTAATCATTTTGTGTCTGGTGGAACCATTTTGGATTCAAACTCTATGGCATGTAATAGTAACTTAGGATGTTCTGTTTCAAACACTTGTGATGACTTGAATGTTTTAAATTCAGTAGTTGATGCTAATGTGTGTATGAATGATGCAGCTCAACTTTCAGGTCATGTCACTGAAAGTCAAACAAAAACTAATAGCTTTAACAAATTCTTCTCTCATCCAATCCCATCTTTTACACCGATAAGGATTTCTAAACCAAAAGATAAAGAGATGTCTTCTTCCTCTGGGAATAACAAAGATAAAATTGAACAAAATTCAATTAAAGCGGAAGTTATGACAGGGAAGTCAAGCGAGTCATATGACTCAAACAGTGATTCAGGTTCAAGATTGTTTGAATGTGATGAAGAAATGTCTAGTGATAGAATTCCTTCATCACATTGTTCCAAAACAAAGTTGAGATCCCATTGCTTTAGATGTGGAAAGGATGATCACTTGATAAAGCAATGTCCTAAATCAGGTGGTCTTAATATTCAGAATAAATCTTTTGGAACTAGATTGACAGCTTTTGTGAATGGTTTCTTTTACAGAAAATCTGTTCCTCCAAGACCTAAGTACACTAAGACTTGGGTCCTAATTTCCAAGGTCTAACCAAATTTTTATGTGTCAGGAACATTCAGAGGCCGCTGTAAATAGTTATTGGCATGTAGATAGTGGATGTTCTCGACATATGACTGGGTTGAAGGACCTGCTGATAAATTTTAGAATAATTGATGGTGGCTATGTTGCTTTTGCTGGAGACAAGAAGGGTGGAAAGATGATTGGCCAAGGAGATGTTTCAAATGGTTTCCTTACTTTGGAGAAAGTCAACTATGTTCCAGAATTAGCATTCAATCTTCTCAGCGTATCATAAATCTGTGATAAAGATATTCCCATGATGTTCCTTGCCAACGAATGTCTGTTCTTGAAACCAGAGTTCTCAATCCCTAAAGAGATGGTGATCATGCGGGCTCCAAGGAGAAATGATACCTATTTGTTAAATATGGGATCGAAAGAATCGTCTTCCACCGTGACCTGTCTTTTATCAAAAGCTTCTTCCCATGAATCTTTTCAGTGGCATAAAAGATTAGGGCATATCAATTTTAAATTAATAAATAAGTTAGTTAAGAACAATTTGGTCAGGGGACTACCACTGAAAGATTATTCTGTGGTAGAAAAATGCATGGCTTGTGCAAAAGGAAAACAACACAAAAAACCACATAAACTTAAACTTCAAAACTCGATTGAGCATCCCCTCGAATTGTTACATACTGACTTATTTGGCCCTATCAGTGTTAAATCAATTGCTAAGAAATCTTATTGTCTTGTTGTGACAGATGACTACTCTCGGTACTCTTGGGTGAGATTTCTGTCTAACAAAAGTGAGACTGCTGAGGAATTGATGAAGCTGATTCCACTGATTGAGGTTCTTGGGAAAAGAAAGATTCAAGCCATCAGGAGCGACAATGGAACAGAATTCAGAAACCACATCTTCAATTCATTCTGTGAACAAAGGGGTATTCTCAGACAGTTCAGTGCTGCCAGAACACCTTAACAAAATGGTGCTGCTGAACGTAAGAATAGAACTCTAATTGAAGCAGCTAGAACAATGCTGATCGAGTCAAAGCTTCCGATTATCTTCTGGGCTGAGGCAGTTAATTGTGCTGCTTATGTTCTTAACCGGGTATTGATTGTCAAGAGCAAAATGAAGACATCATACCAGTTGTTCTGAGGAATTAAGCCTCTTATTGATTTTCTGCGCCCTTTCGGTTGCTCTTGTACTCTGCTAAATACCCAAGACCAGAAAATGAAGTTTGGTGCTGTCTCTGATGAATGCTTCTTTGTTGGGTACTCAGAAACACAAAAGGCGTATCATGTGTATAATAAACGATCACGGATTGTGCAAGAGTCCTACTATGTCGACTGGCAAGAATCCAACTCAACAAGCATTGGAAGTGAGCCTGCATGGTTTTATGATTCTACTACCGTCTTCAAATCCTTCAATTTGCCAATTTCCGATGATGATGACATTATTCCTCACTCTCCTGTGAATCTGATTCCACCACAACCGCAACCGTCTGTCACCACCTCATTACCTCCCACTTCATTTGATATCCCATCTTCACCACCTTCACAACCACTTCCATCATCTGATCCATCATCTCAACCATCTTCATCTAATCCTACAAGCTCATCTACCATTCCATCCACTGCTTCATCCATTCAAAATCCTCCTATCGATCCAATTCCCACAAATTCATCTCCTCCCGCATAACCATCCACTTACATATCCACATCACAACATAACCCTTCATTACTTAACACTGATTTTAAAACCTTAAAAGATCACCCTCATGACTACATCATTGGATCTATCACAGACGGAGTGAGGACTCGGAGTCAAAGTGGACTGATAAATGAGTGCCTTTATGCAGCTTTTCTATTTCAGATTGTTCCAAAGAATTACAAGCAGGCACTTGAAGACCCAAGCTGGGTGGACTCTATGCAATCTGAGTTACAACAGTTCAGGAAGTTGAAAGTTTGGGAGTTAGTTGATCTTCCTCCAAACAAATGTCCCATTGGTACCAAGTGGGTTTTCTAGAACAAGCCAGATGATCATGGTATTGTTATCAGAAATAAAGCCAGATTGGTTGTTCAAGGATTTGCTCAGGAGGAGGGGATAGACTACACTGAAGTGTTTGCTCCAGTTGCTCGGATCGAAGCCATAAGAATTTTTCTTGCACATGCAGCTCACAAGAACTTTAAAGTTTTTCAGATGGATATGAAGTGTGCATTTCTATATGGAAACATTGATGAGGAGATCTATGTGTGTCAGCCACCAGGTTTCGAGGATCCAGATTTTCCAGATAAAGTGTACAAGCTAGACAAATCTTTGTATGGGTTGCATCAAGCTCCCTGAATCTGGTATGAAACCTTGACGCAGTATCTCCTCAGCAAGGGTTTCTCCCGTGGTACTATAGATATGACACTTTTCAAGAAAGAGGTTGATGGTGAGATGCTGATTGTTCAAGTGTATGTAGACGACATTATCTTTGGATCAACAAATGAAAAGCTGTGTAAAGATTTTGAAGAAGTGATGAAGGATCACTTTGAAATGAGCATGATGGGGGAGATGTGCTTCTTCTTAGGATTGCAGGTGGAACAGAAACCGGATGGTATTCTTATTCACCAGGAGAAGTACATCAAGGAAATTATCACAAAGTTCGGCATGGATGATTCAAAGCCAGAACTTACTCCCTTTACTGCTCAGACATGCTTGTCTCCTGATGATAATGGGAAGTCCGTGGATGCTTATCGATATCGTTCGATGATTGGATCTCTCATGTATCTGACTGCAAGCCGTCCAGATATCACTTTTGTCGTGTGCTACTGTGCTCGTTATCAAGCCAATCCTAAAGAACCACATGAGATATCTGTTAAACGCATTTTTCGTTATCTTAAGGGTTCCTCTCGTTTGGGGCTTTGGTATCCAAAAATAGGGAACTTTGATTTACATGCGTTTTCTGATAGTGATCATGGTGGTTGCAGGATTAACAGAAAGTCGGTCACCGGTGGATGTCAATATCTGGGTGACTGTCTTGTTTCGTGGCAAGGCAAAAAGCAAACAACAGTGTCCTTATCCACAGGAGAAGCTGAATATATTGCTGCATCAAGTTGCTGTTGCCAAGTGCTCTGGATTCAACACCAGATGATGGATTATGGCATCAACTTCCTTCACACCCCAATCTTCTGTGACAATGAAGCCGCTGTTGGAATCGCCAAGAATCCAATTCATCACACTCGAACCAAGCACATCGAAACAAGAATTCACGCCATCCGTGATGCACAGGAAAAGGGGTTCATTGATATTATTCCTATTGAAACAAGGAAGCAGAAAGCAGATCTTTTCACAAAAACATTTGATAAACCTCGTTTTTATGAATTGATTACCATGCTAGGATTAATATCATTCTGAAAACCTTTTTCTAAGAAAAACACTTGTTTAAGATGTAAATATGTAAATACTCTCTTTTATCTTCTGCCCTTGAGGATCCTTCTGTCACACATTTCTTTACTTTTTTTATTCCTTTATTTTTTTCTCACTTATCTTCTGTTTGCTTGTTAAAATTCTCTATTAGATAAGCTATCAAATAGAAATTTTGGGGGAGTATAAGTCTAGATTTCATCTTTTGCTAAGTATCAAAATTTTGCTACTTTTCAGGCTATTCGAGCAGAAAATGAGACTTAGAAGGAGGTCAGAAGTATTATGCTTGGGATGTGCAAGATAGGCTCAGCCTAAAATCAAAGTAAACAGTAATTATGTGGCCAAACATAAAGCTCAAAGGATCACGGTGATAAGGATTATTTCCATGACATGTTGGCCTGCATAAAGATACAAGTCTCTGTCTAAACAGGTTGAGAGTTTACTATCTCTGTTGTAATCCTTTGTAAAACTCCAAATCACCCCTTCACTAGCCCTGAATGACGCTTCTAGTTAATCTAGTTAGCTCTTCAGAATCCCTTTTGTGCTTATCTCCTCTGCTGTGCGGAAGCACTGACCTGGAGTGATGATCTCCTCTGTTATACGTAAGTATAGACCTGGAGCTCTCATCAGCATGCTCAAATGATTATCTCCTCTGTTATACGTGAGTATAGACCTGGAGCTCTCATCAGCATGCTCAGATGATCATCTCCTCTGTTATACGTGAGTATAGACCTGGAGTGCTCATCATCTGCAACCCTAAATGTTCAAAAGAAAAAGAAGATCAAAGATCTACGTCATGCATCCATCAAAATATATGGATTGTCAAAGCCTATCGAGCATCTAAAGCAATTATTCTCTCACAATGCTTCTCAAAATTGGGATCATTGTCTAAAGCCACTCCCTAATATACCTTGATTGTTCACATTCACAATGGTTCTCAATTGATCATTGTCTATGTTTATTTCAATTATAAGCCCTTGCATTCAATGTGTCAGAAATGATCATTGTGTATGCACACCCTAGGATCTAGCACAGAGATAAATGATCACTCATGCTCAATAAGCCCTGATGACAGGATACGTTCTTTGCCAAATGTCTGTGGGAACTGAATTGCCAGAGATTCCTCAAATCTACAAAAACATGATAACAGGAAGCTGCAGATTACTTGTTGAAAAGAATTAGGCATGGGTTTAAGTGGACAATTATATCTGCAATCTCGCTAATAAATGACTCTCCGAATATCCTTTAATTTCGTCTTTCTTTATTCAATTTTATTTTATTTTATTTTAAGTTTTTTTTTAAAATTTTATCTTTTAAGTTTAGGTATTGTGGGGTGTCTCAGTATTCAAAAAGGGAAAATGTTTTTATGACTTAGATTATATTAAAAAATATATATATATATATATATATATATATATATATATATATATATATAGGTTTTCAGCGTATCTGCGAGCGAACCTATAGGTTCGCCCGACAATGATCTTTGGAGAAGTCAGTCTTTTGACTTAGTGTTGCCGGGCGAATCAGTAGATTCGCTGCCAGCGAATCTAAGGCCTATATATGCGATTCACAGGTTCGCGCAGCATTTCAATCGCTGCACTGTGAATCGCATACACAAACCCTAGAATCGCTTCTGCTATTTTCCTTGTTTATTTCGTTGATTTCGGGATTGTTCTGAGCATTTGTAAGTGCGTCGCATGTAGTTCATCATTGCATTACATCAGAAATCAGTTTGTCATGACGAATCTAACCCGAAAGTTCATCGAGGGTTTTAGATCCAAATAGATCATCCTGA
Organism: Flaveria linearis; assembly: GCA_024085815.1. Classification (NCBI taxonomy): domain Eukaryota; kingdom Viridiplantae; phylum Streptophyta; class Magnoliopsida; order Asterales; family Asteraceae; genus Flaveria; species Flaveria linearis. The sequence continues at coordinate 31,201,539 of CM044003.1, forward strand.
GACCGTTTGTGCATTAAATAGGAGTTTGGTTTTAGTCGCATTGATCCCTATTAAGTCGTGTTATGCTTGACACGGTTTAAAATCATTGTTTGATTCTGATTTTCAAAACTAGGTTTTCAGTGAACCTAGTGTTCTATCAGCGAATCTGAACGAAAGTTCAATCTGTTTGAGCGAATCTGTGCAGGCATGCTGCTCATGCGTGGCAAACAGATTCGCTCCAAGCTACCAGCGAACCTATAAGTTCGCTTGGCACATTTTGCTTGTTGCCTGTCTGCAAACCTATAGATTCATGGCAATCAGATTCGCTATTAGAAAACAGATTCGCGCGAAGCTACCAGCGAACCTATAAGTTCGCGTGGCACTTTTTGCATGCTGCCTGTCTGCGAACCTATAGGTTCATGGCAAATCAGATTCGCTGTTAGCGAATCTAATTTTTTTTTACCTTTTTCAATCTTTTTTTGTTTTTCATATCTTTCTGTTTTGATATCAATCTAATCAACTTCCGTTTGTGTTTCAGATACAATGTCGACTCTTCAATTCATTGACAAGCACAACATGTGTGCTTTGTTGGATGAAACGCATGAGAAAGCTGCTGCCTATAAAGACTGCATCATATGGTTGAAATCATCTCATATTCACCATGCTATTTCTCATTCCCCTGAAGTCTATGATACACACGTTCGTGATTTCTGGAGAAATGCAGTGGTTGACGTCGGTGTGACTCCTTCAAGGATTACTTCTAAAGTCCTAGATCAAGAACTTTCGTTTTCCTCTGATGATCTGGCTAGGATATTACATTTGACCGAGGATGTTGATGATGAGGTTCCATTGGATGCTAAACAAGTTTACAAGGAACTCAGGAAGGCAGGGTATGAAGGTCCTATGCCAGGAGAAAAAAAATGGAGTTTATCAAGTCTTATTTGATCAGAGAGTGGAGATACATTGCGCACATATTCATTATGTGTTTGGATCATAGAAAAGGAGGAACTGACAGGTTGAACCTGGAATGGGCAAGGGCAATGGTGTTATTCTGTCAAGGCAAGAAGGGTAATATAGCCAAGCTGATTTATGATTACATGGTACAGAATATCCATGCTCAAAGAAAGGACAAATGGTTGTTGTATCCCAGATTCATCCAGATAATACTGAATGATTTAAAACCAAACTTGCCTGTACTTGGTGATACATTGAAGATTTGGAAGATGAACATCAGGATCTTTGGTGATTGTAAGTCGGTAAGGTACAACTGCGTGGGAAAGATAGCTTACTTATGGGAAAACATGTATCCGCCTGAAAGATGGACCCATATTAGTAAGCTGATAGAGATTGAGAAGAAAAACCAGGCACAGAATGTTGATCAAAGTGAGATAAGGCTGAAGAAAAGAAAGCCATACGCTCGTGACAAAGAATACAGTGTTGAAAAGGAGATTGATGAAGTGCAGGCAGAATTAGATGCACAAAGAGAGAGAAGGACCAAGAAGAGAGCTGAGACTGGGTCTAGCTCTCAGCATGTAGAAGAAAGAAGAACGAAAAGGAGGCATGAAGATCCTATCAAACCTGCTGGGACTTCTGCACCGGATGCAAATGTTGAGCTAGCAAATTTGAAAGCCAAATATGCTGAGCTTGAAAGAAGGGATAAACAGAAGAGGGATGTTATTAAGGGTATGTCCCTAATGCTTAAGGATCATCAGAGTCTGCTAATCCGATCCTTCACAGAACTGAATGAAATGAAGGCTTCAGCTGGGATGGAACCTGCTATGTCTGAACACGAGCTGAGAAGGTTGAAAGAAGTTGCTCGAAACTCTTTTGATGTGTACAAAGGATTGACTGGTACTGATGAAGGTGAAGCTGAAGGAGATAAGGACGGTGGTTCAGAGGATCCTATCATGTCAAAGGAAAAAGAAAAGATTGTTGATAAGGGTGCAGGTTTAGATGAACAGATGGGTTTTGATATGGATGCATTTACTGGGCCAGAAATGGCTGGTGGAACTCAAGTGGACTTTAATTTGATAGATGAAGAGGATGATGTTGAAGAACAACTGGTGGATTATAGTTCGGAGCCCGAATTCTATGAGATAGATGAACGACTAGTGACTTATGTGGCAGAAACCGGGTCATCCAAAAGTGGAACAGTGGAGTTGAACCAATCTGAATGGTTTGTCAAAGAAAAGGAAGCTGAAGAGATAACTCCACTATTTCAGAATATACAAAATCCAACTAGAAAGGAGTGTGACAAGAAGATCTTCAGTTGGAAGTACAACTCTGAGCTCAAGTTATTCATGATTAAGAGAAGAGGAGGAGGGATCTCATATCTTCATAAGCGAAAAGCTTTCAAAACTCTCCCAAGGTGGGATTTAAGGAGATTGGCTAAGATCCCTTTACTTGGAGCTGATAGGAGTGAGCGGGCAAAGCTACTGGAATTAGAGATTAAGAAGGGTTTATCTGATAACTTCACGACCTTTGGCTTCATGAAAATGGACAGAAAAAGGTCGAAGAAAGGCATTGACTGGGTAACCGGCAAAGGAAAGATTGTGCTGAGACTTAAGCCAGCAAAGACTGTGAATCGAATTAGGATTCCTGATCCTCTTCCCCCCAGACTGCAAGCTTTTGAGAAATGGTTCTATGATAACAACACTGGGGAAGCAGTGATTAGAGTGAAAGGTGCTCCTGAAATCAGATTGTTTGACCCAATGGAGGTGTTTTCTTTCTGTAATGAAGATTTGAAAGTGTTGTGTGAGAATGTGATCAACCATGGAGCAGGAGAGGAAACAAAGGCTGAAGCAAATCTGTTTGTAATAGTTGCCAACAAAGCCAGAGGAATTAGAGCTGAGATAGAGGAGGTTGCGGAGAAGGTAAAGCAAGCTGATAACTTAAGGATGGACATGGATGATCTGGCTAGGCAAATGGATAGTACAATTGAAAAGAGGTTTGATCGAGAAGCCAGTGAATCAAGAGTTAGATCTGAGGAGCACACTGTCACAAATCAGGAGGAAGTTAGTGTCATTGATATGCCTGATACAGTAATTTCAGAAGCCAAGTTTGTGCAGGAGGTGAATGAGGAAGATGTGTTTGCTAAAGTGATTGCTCAGGATATTATTCAGATTGTTCAGCAAGCTGCCGGAGCTGATCAAGAAGGAGTGTCAAGGCTGGAGCTGTTTAAGAGACCCCCCCTTAGGTGAGGTCCAACCTAGGGGGAGTATTGATGACTAGTGTAGGTTGGACTCACCGGCCTGTCGGTGTTTTTGTCTTTGTTTTATATTTTAATTGTTTATGTACTAGCGAACCTACGGGCGAACCTATAGGTTCGCCCGGATCTTAATGTATAGTCTTTTGTAGGTAGTAGCCGGGCGAACCTGTCTTGGTGCCCGGCTAAGCTAGGCTGGTTGATCTGATAGATTCGCTATCCAGCGAATCTATCAGCGAACCTATGATCTGATATATATTGTAATGTTCTTCTCATTTTAATGGAAGTTTTTGCATTTTGTTCAAACCCTAAAGTGTGTGTGTGACGGCTAGAGGTGCTAGGAGCTTATTTCTTCATCATTGTAGCTTGATATCCTCTATTCATCATTGTTTGATCATTACTTTGATTGTTGAGCTAGAATCTCTTATTGTTCAATGAATTTCAGTGGGTTATGTATGTGTTTATGATCATTTGCACTGTTGAATCGATCATGATGAACCAACAAAGTGGGACTCCACCAAGGATCGGCATTGAGCCCATTTCTCTTCGCACTAGTATTGGATGAGATGACTAAGTCTATACAACAGTCAGTCCCGTGGTGCATGCTCTTCGCGGATGATATTGTCTTAATATCAGAATCTAAAATGATGCTTAACGACAAGCTAGAGCAGTGGAGAGCAGCGCTAGAGAGCAGAGGATTAACGATAAGTCGCTCTAAGACGGAATACATGCATTGTAACTTTGGTGGCGACGAGGGAGAGGACACCCAAATCAGTATCCAGGGTATGCCGGTCCCACGGACATCTAGGTTCAAATACCTGGGCTCGTACCTGCAGGAGGATGGAGAGATACACAGCGATGTAGCTCACCGTGTCCAAGCAGGATGGTGCAAATGGAGAGCAGCATCAGGGATCCTATGTGATAAGAGGTTTTCAGCAAAACTTAAGGGAAAATTATACAGAGTGGCGGTACGCCCAGCTATGCTATATGGAACAGACTGCTGGGCCATAAAGAAATCGCACAAGAAACAAATAGAGGTCGCGGAAATGCGAATGCTAAGGTGGATGTGTGGCCATACAAGACAAGATCGGATAAGAAACGAAGTGTTTCGACAGAAGTTAGAAGTGGCTTCTATTGCAGATAAAATATGAGAGGAAAGATTAAGATGGTATGGACATGTCAAGAGGAGACGAATGGTAGCACCGGTCAGAGTAGTGGAGAACATCATCATAGAGGGTAGGAAGAGTAGAGGAAGACCTAGGTTGACTTGGGAAGAGAGAATTAGGCAAGATATGGTACACTTACACCTCTCTGAGCACATGATCGAGGATAGGAGTGAGTGGAGACGTAGAATTAAAATTAAGGACTTTTAGTGGTTTCTATAGCTAGGAAAGGACTTTGATTTCTTGTTACGGGGCCAGATGTGTATGTAGTACGCTTGGACCTTTTTAGGGGAAACTTGCTGCTTCCCTGATGCATGCTTGTTCATTTTATACTTCCTTTTGGTGATATTTTAATGTTTGTTGTATGATGTGTGCTGTACCATATACCATATATCATATATCGTATGTTTGATTACATGTTGATTCGCTAGCGTTATTGCTTTTGTTATCGAGCCAGGGGTCTCTTTGGAAGCGGTCTCTCTTCCTATCTGGATAGAGGAAAGACTTGCCACCACATACCCCTCCCAGACCCTACTCTTGAGTGGGATATACTGGGTTTGTTTGTTTGTTTGTTTGTTTGTTTGTTTGTTATATATATGTATACATATATATATATATATACATACATACATATATACATACATATATACATACATATATATATATACATGCATATATATATACATATATATACATACATATATATACATATATATATATACATACATATATATATATACATATATATACATATATATACATATATATATATATGTATATACATATATATATATATATATATATATATGTATGTATGTATATACACACACACATATATATATACATACATACATATCTATATATGCATATATATACATATATACATATATATATATATGTATATACATATACATATATGCATATATATATATGTATATATGTATATATATGTATATATATGCATATGTATATATATATATGTACCAGCTTTAGAAAACCCATGCAAATACACGGGTTGAATAAATAAAATATTAATATAATAAAATTTAAGGAAAATAAAATGATATTTCAAGATATGATATGAATAAAATTACGCATGAGTAAGTACTATAAGTAATAAAACATTGATATCAATCTTTTTTAATGTTATTTTTAATTTTTTTTCAAAAAAAACAACATTTGTTTTAAAAGAAACTGTATAAACATATCATTTTTAAAATATTTCATTATCATAACTCCTAAATTAAATTATTTTTGGTTTTTAAATAATTTACTTTTTAAAAAACACTAATTTTATAATATATCATATTTTTTAAAAAGTTCAATATTTTAGAAAAAAACATCATTTATAAAACATTTGTTTACTTAGAAATAACATCAATAAAAAATCTATTCCTTAATTTATTTAAAAAGTATTTTAATGTAAAAAATATTAAATAATATTATTAGTAATTAAGGTAATTATTTAATAGGAGAGAGAGGCGGTAAATTTTGATGAGGAGAATTGTGGTGATGACACATGTCATACTAAGTTACTTTTTTATTATAATAGGTAGATACATATGTATATATACATATATATATATGTATATATGTGTATATATGTATACATATGTATATATATATATGTGTACATATATATATATATATATATATATATATATATATATATATATATATATATATATATGTACATATGTATATATGTAACACCCCGAAAAGTCAAAACGAGTTATTAAGGATAATGGGCTTAATTAATGGGTATTTAATAAAAGAAGGAAAAGGGTTTTGGGCTAAATTGGGTTTATGGGCAAGAGGCTAGTGATTAAGGCCCATAATCAGCCCCTTAACCCACCCAAAGCAGCCTCCATCTCCTTCATTTCAACCCTAGCTTCCAAAATTCGTAGAGAGAGAAAGTAGAGAGAAAGTGAAGGAAACTCAAGATTTGAAGATTCTAAAGTCAAGGGATTGAAGATCTGGGTGTTTGTGCATCAAATCTCAAGAAAGGAGCAACAAATCCAGGTAAGAATCGACCTCTAAACCCTTCTGTAGATCAAACCCGGATTCTAGGGTTTTGGGTTTTGAAAAGTTTCAAAGAAACACATAAATGTCAAATTTTTACGTGTGAAAACGTGTAAAAAGGTTAGATATGGTTTCATGGAAGGTAAACCAAGGATTTGGACGTAAAAAGTTAAGATTTTGGGTTAAAAACGGGCTGGTTCGTCATTTTTATTCAACTAGCGAAATTGTGCCCCGATCAGTGAAACTGTGCACTCATCCAGCGAAACTATGAGAAGTTCCAGCGAAACTACAGTTTCGCTGGGGCGAAACTGTTGACCCGTAGATACTGCGAAACTAGGAAATTCCAACGAAAGTTGGGCACACCTGACAGCGAAACTGTCGTGCGAAACTGCTGGGAGAAACTGGCAACGAAACTGGCAGCGAAACCGCCAGCGAAACCGCCAGCGAAACTGCCAGCGAAACTAAACAGCGAAACTGCACAAAATGACCTTTTTGAGTGCGAACTTATTTACAGGTTGTGTAGTGTGATCCTAGCCTGGAGTGCTTAGAAGTTACTCACATTATCCAGGTGAGTTCTAGATCCCCTTATTTAAACGTTTTTCTATGTTTTTGGGGCTATTATGCATAGTAAACATAAGGTTTTCAAGGTAAGGATTTCAAGGGGTTTTAACAAGAAAATACATTTTTCTAAAGTAAAATATGCCATTTAAATAGCTCAAAATAATTTTGGGCGCGCTGACCTGGCAGCCGGCCCCAGCCAGGGGCGTTGCCCTTGGACCCCACTAGGGGCTGCTGCCCCTAGGACCCCGCTGTCAGGGGCTGCCGCCCCCGAACCCCCGCTGTCCCGCGAAGGGTCGGTTACGTGTTATGATGACTAGTACTTGGTATGTTATGTACTTAATAAGTTACGTATTATATATTAAGTGAAAGATAATATTAATGAGAAGTTGAACTTAACGAATGTTACCCGGGCCCGTTTGATGATGAAAAGTCTTGGAAGCACTATTATAGACTTCACTTGTGTGAGTCTCACGTATGATGATGGATCCGTATTCATGAGTGGGCTATGTGCCTTGCAGTGTGGATCAACTGTCGGGGGTTAGCTACCATGATGATATGTACCGACGGGGATCGACATTCGTTGTCGATCAACATGGAGCTCTTGCTTTGTGCAATCTCGCTTATGATGAAGTGAAACGTAATGAAAGAATAAAAGATAATGAACGTGCTTAATATGACACAAGTAATGTTTTGTAGTATGATGTATGCGTGTTCATTATATGGAGGATAAAGCTTATATTTTCTTATTTATATAAAACTAGAATTCACTCAGCAAAGCTGACTTTTATGCATAATTATGGACAGGTAAGCGCTGATGCTGAGGATAGCACACGAAGCTACTTGGGGAGCTATGGATGGCATTCCTGTTTAGGAAATCTTTATTGTAATATTAAGAACAAGTAATATGTTTTGTTTACCATTAAAGGACAAATGTATGAGAACGATATGGTTTTTAAGTATTAAAGAATGTTTAATTATTTCCGCTGCAATGTTTTGTTACTGAATGATTTTGCTATGGTTAACCAACTGTGAGGCTTCCCGGGAACGGGGCCTTACAATTATAATTAAGAACAAGTAATATGTTTCATTTACAATTAAAGGACAAATGTATGAGTACGACATAGTTTCTAAGTTTTAAATGAATGTCTAATTATTTCCGCTGCAATGTTTTGTTATTAAACTGATTTTATGCTATGATTAACCAACTGTGAGGCTCCCCGGGAATGGGGCCTTACAATATATATAGATATATATATATATGTATATATATATGTGTATATATATATATATATAACCAGGCGATTAAGCCTCATGCGAATGGACATCCATGCGAATGAACACTATGCGAGTGGACCTTATGCCAATGGACACTATGCGAATGGACTCAATGCAGATGAGTACTTATGCGAATGGGCCCTCAGTCGCATGACTCCCCCATGCGACTGGTCCTCCAATCGTGCGAATGAACTCAATCGTGCAAATGAACCTCAATCGCACCCCATTCGGCCGTATGGCCTCCAGTCGGTCGCCTAGCCCTAGCTGATGCAGAATGCAGTTCATCCCAAACCAAATATGTCATTTTCGACCTTCAAGCTCATCCAAACCCATTTTAAGCTCAAATCAACCATCCTAAACCTTATGAATGCATACCACAACACCATTCAAGCACACACAAGCCCGAAAACAAACTCCAAATGCATCACACGCAAACACATACAAATGGTTCAAAACACACACATTCAAAAACGGGTTTAATATGTGCTCCAGCCCCAAATCAGTTGAAAACCATTAAAAGAAGGGTCCTAGAACTCACACAAACAACATCGAGAAGAAGAGCTTCCTTTAGACCCGCTACACGACGATTTCCAAGCCCGAACCCACTCGAACCAAGCCTTTTTCTCTCTTTTCTCCCTTTCTCCTTCTCCTCTCTTTTCTTTGCTGAAAATATAGGTGTGCGGAGAGGGTAAGGGCTTCCCTCTCCCTTCAAATATCTCCACTTACCCAACTTTCTCACGTCGGCGAGTTTGGTCCCCCCGACTTTGGACTTTATTTCTTTTTCTTCTTTCGTCGGCTTTAAGGAAAATATCCGGGCGTTACAAGTCCACCCCCCTTATATAGGTTTCTTCCCTGAAACCTGTTATTCCTTGAACAAACATGGGTAATGATGTCTCATCTCTTCTTCGGTCTCCCACACTGACTCGGACCCCTTCCTGTGCTTCCACTGTACACGCACAAGAGGAACCACTTTATTTCTCAGCCTCTTCTCTTTTCGATTGATGATTGCCACTGGTTGCTCCACATAATAAAGCCGTTCGTCTACTTCGATATCCTCCAGTGGAACAATCATATCTTTATCTGCCAAGCATTTCCTTAGATGAGATATGTGGAATGTCGGGTGAATTCCACTTAACTCATCTGGTAACTACAATCTATAGGCCACCTCTCCTACTCGAGCAATGATTCGGAAAGGGCCTATATATCTCGGGCATAACTTGCCCCGCTTTTGGAAACGAATGATACCCTTCCAAGGTGAGACCTTCAACATAACCCAGTCACCCACCTGGAACTCAATCGGTCTGCGTCGTTTATCAGCATACGACTTTTGTCTATCTTTGGCTGCCTTCATGAAGGCTTTGATCCTTTCAAGCTTTTCAGTCATTGCCTCGATCACCTCGATGCTCCCTAACTCTTTATGACCAATATCAACCCAACAAACGGGTGTTCTGCATCTCCTACCATATAGCATCTCATAAGGTGGCATACCAATACTGGCATGATAACTATTGTTGTATGAGAATTCAGCTAACGGCAAGTGGTCATCCTAACTTCACCTAAAATCAATCACACATGCCCGCAACATGTCCTCCAATGTCTGAATGGTCCTTTCTGACTGGCCATCAGTCTGGGGATGATAAGCCGTGCTAATATGTAACCTCGTCCCCATGGCGTCGTGGAATTTCTTCCAGAATTTGGATGTAAACCGGGTGTCACGATCAGACACAATAGACACCGGCACACCATGACGAGTTATAATTTCCTTGATGAATAGATCCGCCAACCTCTCAGATGAATATGTCTCGCGAATCGGTAGGAAGTGAGCACTCTTCGTCAGATGATCAATAATCACCCATATAGCATCATACCCTCTCAGAGTACGTGACAGCTTCGTAATGAAATCCATGGTGATGTGCTCCCACTTCCATTCCGGTATATCCAAAGATTGGATCTTCCCATACGGCTTTTGATGCTCGACCTTCACTTGCAAGAAAGTAAGGCACTTACTTACATACTCCACTACGTCACGCTTCATACCCGGCCACGAATAATCTTTCTTCATGTATTGGTACATCTTTGTAGCACCGGGATGAATAGAGTATCGAGTCTTATGAGCTTCATCCATAATCTTCATCCGTAGATCCCCAAAACGAGGAATCCATATTCGTCCAAACCGGGTTCTAACACCAAATGTGTTTTCACCCAACTCCGCGACCAGACCTCTCATTCTTTCAGAGTTAAGTTGATCTTCTTTCAATGCCCCATCTTGAAACTCCTTAACCTGCTTCATCACATCAGAGGTCATGATCAACTGGTACGCTCTTACCCGAATCAATTCGGGTCTCTCCTTCCGGCTAAGGGCGTCCGCCACCATGTTGGCTTTGCTCGGATGGTAATGGATCTCACAATCGTAGTCGTTTATAAGCTCTAACCATCGTCTCTGCCTCATGTTCGGATCTTTTTGCTTAAAGAAGTACTTCAAGCTCTTGTGGTCAGTGAAAATGATGCACTTCATCCCGTAAAGATAGTGCCTCCAAACCATTAGTGCAAAGACCACGTCTGCTAGCTCCAAGTCATGAGTAGGATAATTAACCTCATGAACCTTCAACTGTCGGGATGCATAGGCTATAACTTTTCCTCTCTGGATTAACATACACCCCAATCCCGAGTATGAAGCATCAGAATAAACCACCAGATCTTCACTTCCATTGGGTAATGACAAAACAGGAGCATGAGTCAGCCTTGCCTTTAACTCCTCAAACGCCTTCTCTTGAGCTGGGCCCCATACAAACTTTACATCCTTACGGGTCAACTTGGTTAGTGGAGAAGCGATCTTAGAGAAGTCTTGAATGAATCTTCTATAATAGCCCGCCAAACCCAAGAAACTACGGATCTCGGATGGCGTCTTTGGAGACTTCCATTTCATCACCGCTTCCACCTTTGTCGGATCCACCATAACCCCCTCCGGATTCACCACGTGACCCAAGAATTGAACTTCGCGCAACCAAAACGCGCATTTGGAGAAATTGGCGTACAACTTCTCCCTTCTCAACGTCTCCAACACCTCTTGAATGTGACCGACATGCTCTATCTCGCTCTTTGAATATATCAGGATATCATCAATAAAAACAATCATTGATTTATCCAACATCGGCTGACACACTCGGTTCATCAAGTCCATAAAAGCAGCTGGCGCGTTGGTCAGCCTAAATGACATAAAGAGGAACTCGTAGCGACCATAACGCGTGCGAAAAGCTGTTTTAGGAATATCCTGCTCTTTCACCTTTAGCTGATGGTAGCCAGATCTAAGATCTATCCTTGAAAACCAACTGGCACCTTGAAACTGATCAAACAAATCATCAATCCTCGGTAACGTGTACCGATTCTTCACCGTCAACTTGTTCAGCTCACGGTAGTCTATACACATCCTCATACTACCGTCTTTCTTCTTCACGAATAAGACTGGAGCACCCCAAGGAGAGATACTTGGTCTAATAAACCCCTTATCAAGCAGCTCTTGCAATTGCTCCATCAACTCTTTCATCTCAGTCGGAGCCAAACGATATGGTACTTTGGCAACAGGTTGGGCACCTGGTATCAGATCAATCTAAAACTCGATCTCACGGTCTGGTGGCACTCCTGGTAAGTCTTCGGGAAACACATCTGGAAAGTCACACACCACCGGTACATCAGACAGTTGTGGTGTCGGCGTATCCACATCCTTTACATAGGCTAAGTAGGCACTACATCCACGCCTCAAACACTTTTCTGCCACCGCCATTGAAATCACCTTCGGATTCGTAGTAACCCGATCACCATAAACCGTCACCAAGCTACCGTCGGGCGCTATCTAACCAATCATCTTCTTGCGACACATAATGTTCGCCTCATAATCCGCTAACCAATCCATCCCAAGAACCCAATCAAAACCACCTAAGGTCATTAAGAATGGTCTAACCGAAAACTTATGACCTTCTAATTCAATATCACAGTCTTCTATCACTTCAGAGATCCTTGTAGACTTACCTATAGCGGTTACAGAGGTAGTTTTCTACCTCTCGAACACATAGATTCCAAGCTCCTTTTCATTAAGACTTTAGGACTCCTAGTTCTTTCTACGTCAAAGGGCTCATCGGTACTTCTACTTCTAACGGGCAACTTAGCACAAAAGGCAGCAGAAATGAAACCTCTACTAGCTCCAGAATCAAATAGCACAGATGCAAGAGTTTGATTTACTAGAAACGTACCTGACACCACATCGAGGTCCGTTCTAGCCTCCTCCCGAGTCATCATGAAATCTCGGGCGCTTGCCCTCTGCCCTTCTCCTCCAGCCTTCTTCGCTCCCGAACTTTCAGCCCTTGGCTTTTTGCAATCCATGCTCAGATGACCATTTCCCCACAGTTATAACACCTTATAACTCCATAATCTCTCTCCATATGACCAACTTCCCATACTTGAAGCAGATATTTGATCCCTGTTTGCATTCTCCAGAATGCTCCTTGTCACACCCCAACCTTGACGGCGGAAACGTCGAGATGTGAGAGTTAAGACCGTTCACAGCCACATAATGCTATTATTAAAACCAAATATATTATTCATAGGTTCAAAAGTAACAATACAAACATAAGTCTCAAATAAAGAAATTAACAAGTATAATAAGAAGTATAATAAGCTCATTTATGTATTTAACTAGGTCCATTCGTATGTGTGAACAAGCTTCAAAAGTGGCGGTCAAACTTGAGTATTTCCTGAAACATGTTAAAAATAAAAGGCCAACAATAATGTTGGTGAGATTTCCATAGTTTTCAATACATAAGTATATAAAAGAAGGCAATTCATATTGTAAATTATAGAACAAAGTAACTACGGATGTTTTAGGAGTGTTATCATCATGCAACTTATAATAGCATAAACTTATAATAGCTTTATCTTGTTCGAAGGATCGTTTTAGGAGTGTTATCATCGTGCAACTAGGTGTTGATGATAACCCGAATGAAAATCGATACACAAGAAATAAAAGGTTCCATAAAGCTAGATCAAATGTAAAATTGAAGCATAACGGCGTGAGACGAGAAATCGATTTAAAATTTAAATGTTCCAGGCTTGGAACTAGGGTTAACTTAAGGTGAACAAGACCTCTTTTGAGTTTAGGAATCATGTTTTAACTTGACTGGCTGGAACACTATCGTCGATAAATCAGATAACAGTGTTCACCCTTCAAGTTATTACATGTTTCTTGTCAATTGAAGTCTTAAAACCTTGGTAAGTTTGAGATCAAGGAATGGGAATAGTCACCAAGATGTGGTTATCACTCCTAGCTTGGTGGCGTATTTCCCAAGGTATGACTCTTAACTACCAAGCGAGAGTTTGATCCTAACTCTTTGTTAAGGATACACAAGAATAAAATGAGGTAAGTTACCATTAAGGTAAGGATAATCACTCCTATCTTAATGGTGAAGTTTTATAGAAACAAAACGTAGCAACATGAAAGACTTCATCAAAGTACAGAATTCACTCCTACTTTGATGAGGTCATTTCATTAGAGAAAAAAATACCATCCATAAAATTTTAACGAGTGAAATTATCATCAAGGTATGGATTTCACGCCTATCTTGATGATTGAGTTTCATAATAACAGAAAGCAATCGAGAATTGACCTTTGTCACCAAAGTACGGGGTTCAATCCTATTTTAATGAAGTCATTTCATCATGAAATACGAGTTCAAGAGAAGAACGAGTGAAATCTATCCACAAGATAAGGAAATCACCCCGATCCAGGGGATAAGATTTCATAAAACATCCAATAGAGAAATTGAAAACCATCATCGAGGTACAAAATTTTACTCCTATTTTAAGAAGTTAATTCCATTGGTATGATACGAGTTCACAAGAACAAAAGGAAGAAATGGTCATCAAGGTAAGGAATTCACTCCAGTCTTGATGATGTGATTTCATAAGAACTATAATGACGAATGGAAAATCATCACCAAAGTAAGGGATTCACCCCTGTTTAGACGAGATAGGCTCATTTAGGAGACATGAGTGTCCTTAGTCATAAGTTGACTTGCAGGCTCTTGCATTGCCTACGGTGCAAATGGTTAAAAGATTTTACAAAGCTTGATTTAGAAAATGAAGAGAATATCTGCTAGAAATTTAGAAACTTCATATTACATCGATGTAACATTAACAGGAACAGAAAATCATGCTTGCTATGGTTAAGGTTAAAGTTCAGGATAACGGAGTTAATTGTGATAGATTCTTAAATTTTAAATGGTTTAACTAAGGAAAACAAGATAAATGACGGAAATGATTCAACACAACAATGAGATGTAAACGTTCGGTTCAAAATAAAAGGAAATACGTTGACTTCTCAAAGTGTTACGTCAATCACAACTTTATGGAAGACATGCGTACCTATAAGCGAATACCCATCTCATGAGTTCCAGGTAAGATAAACGGATTCAATGATCGAATCAGGTTTACATGTATACCTTTCCCAGACAAGGTGTCCCGAGATGCAGATATTCCACCTTTCGGCATTGCATGATTTCAGTTATGGGACACACTTTAAGGACATTTGAAAACCCTAAGTAACAATTTTGAGTTTTGAAAACAATTCGGTTTAGATGACCAATATCTTTGGATATATTAAGATCCATGTACACGTTGGTCAAGGTATAAAGATAGTTACATAAGGCGCATAACGTATAACGATGTTTAAACGTAGGAGTTGAGGAATAAAACGAGTTTAATGTTAACGTGAACATTCTGTAAGATAGGAATGAGAAGGTATTAGAGTTTCGGGATAAACCAGTCCAAGGAATCAAGGATCTTTGATATCTTAAATATAAACCGGATGGTTCCATTTGGTAACGCATTACCATTTGGAAACGTTGATACGTCAAGGTAAATTGACCCATTTGCCTTAGAAACTTGTGTATGTTGACCATAGTTTATCTCTCATCCCAGAAATCCCCAGGTAAGCATAACTGGTCTCGCAATAAGATTTATACGATATGCTTGCCTTAGCCCGAAGGCCTTTTGCCAGAAAATCTAGATTTCAGGTGTCTATGTGTCATACAAATTTCTTAGGTTCAGGGAATCAAAACCTTGATGAGATTTTCATAGATTAGACATATATTCTAAGGAATTAAACCCACGATAATAAGTGTAGATTCCACATGTCGTCGAGAATAAGTTTAGGGAGTTTCATTTGTCGGGGAGAATCAAAGAGCCAAAGATAAGTCTAGGGAGACAGGTAACAAAGTTTAAGCATACATAAGGCAATCCTATGCTAAGGCATTAAGTTGCACATAAGAAAGCATAGCATTATGTAGCATGTATACCATATATCTTTACAAGAATTGAGATATGATTCTATAAGGTTTATGCATACGCTATAGTCTAGGTCACCATTTCTAATAACCTAAATCCCTATAGTTATGGGCTCTGATACCAATCTGTCACACCCCAACCTTGAAGGCGGAAACGTCGAGATGTGAGAGTTAAGATCGTTCACAGCCACATAACGCTATTATTAAAACCAAATATATTATTCATAGGTTTTAAAAGTAACATTACAAACATAAGTCTCAAATAAAGAAATTAACAAGTATAATAAGAAGTATAACAAGCTCATTTATTTATTTAACTAGGTCCATTCCTATGTGTGAACAAGCTTCAAAAGTGGTGGTCAAACTTGAGTATTTCCTGAAACATATTAAAAATAAAAGGTCAACAATAATATTGGTGAGATTTCCATAGTTTTCAATACATAAGTATATAAAAGATGGCAATTCATGTTGTAAATTAGAGAACAAAGTAACTAGGGATGTAAGACAGAATGCACAATCAAACCTCGACAAAGTTTTACAAGTCTCAAACGTTTATAAGTATATACGATTAGCTAAGTGTACTTGGATCAACCAAGCAGGCTTGTCAGGCCCATAGATCTATGACGTCGCCAGGCTAGCAATAGTTAATGATTGTACATATATTCGACATTACATGGTAGCTACAAGGTTCAACTAACCACAACACACAAGTAAATTGCCATAAGTTTACAAGAATCAAACGTTTACAAGTGTAATTATTATAACGTAACATGTTTCACCCCAAAGTGTGAAAATATGAAAAAGGAGTATAGAAATATTCACATAATGTATATTGGTATAAATGAGGGTTAAAAAGAATAATAAGCAACTCTTCAACGTAGTCCTTCACAAGATACCTAAATATATATTTTACAAGATTTAAGTCTTATTGTAATGAGTTTAACGAATCAACGAGAACTAGGGTTCAATGTGGTATTAGGGATTTGTCAAATAATGTTTAACAAATGGAACCATTTATATTTATTAATATCAACGAACATTATTATATTTATATAAAGTTTTATATAAAATTATAATACTTATGCTAATCTCCTAAAGGTTAAATGAAGTCTAATAAACATACTCTTAACAATAGTTTTAACGTTTGAAATAATCACATTTGTGGAACAAAGATTTGGTTTAAGTATAGTTTCTTTTATAAAAGTAAGTATAAAAGATATAATTAAAAGTGTTTTAAAATATAAAATTAATTTATTTTTAAAGATATAAAATTTGTGGAAACGAAAGTATAAAGTATCTCTTTTTAAGAAATTAATTTATAGAAAGTAATTAAAAATATTTTAGAATTATCAGATTTTATAAAAATGGTTTTATTTAATATATATATATATATATATATATATATATATATATATATATTAATGTTGAAGGCCAAAAGAAAACAAAAAGAATTGTTTGGGGGTGTCCGGGTTCGAACCCGGGACCTCCAAGTTGAAATGTGGTGTGGGAACAGGTGAACCAAGGGCCGTGGCCATGGTTTTACTTGGTTTTTAAAATTTTTAAACACAATCAACAATAATCCCCAATTCTTATAAACCCTAGAATCGTTTAGCCCCAATTTAGTGATCGATTCGATGTTAGCACTCGAATTAACCATAGGGCTTTGATTCCTAATGTTAAACCGAGTACAATGATGTATAAAACTTACCTGATTACGATCTAATTGATGTGTTTGTGCTCGGTATTGCCTCGGCTCTCTCGCGAAGAACACAGATTTTGAAATCGATGTTGGAGTGATGATTTAGAGGAATTGAGATTGTAGAGAGTTGAAAGGGGTTAATGGGGACATTTGCCCTCTATTATATATGTTCGATTTGTACGATAGAGGGTCGAACGATTTTCAGTTTTCATTCGGCTATAACGGTTACAATCGATTATTTAATCGATTGTTTAATTATAATTAAACGATGTATTATGTTTAGAAATGATTATTAGAACGTTGCAGATCGTTTAATTTGATTAATTAACCCATTGCATAGGATGAACGATTATGAACCGATCGTGTCATTGATTTCGATTCAAATCTCTTTATTACCGAGTGTAATGACCTAATTAATCGTGGGTTCCAGTTCGCGTCATCCTTATGAAGTAATCGGGATAGTTTTTGGGGGTTGAAAATCAGGGAAAAGGGACGATTTTAGAAGTGGCCGGAGCCGACCAGAGGTGGCCGGAAAAAGTCGCCGGATTTGCGGGGTAGGGGGGGATCTGGTTTGGGTTTATTTCGAATTTACACCTTTAGTCCCTGTGGTTTTGTAGGTTATCATTTTATGTAGAAAACCTTTTATTTAAAGTTTTAAATCTGTCTTAAACCCCCCTCAACTTAATTAAACTTAAGTTCTAATTATTTTTTATAACTTATTAATTGGTTAACTTTTATAAATTATTATTATTATTTATTATTGTTATTATTATTACCTTTTTAAATTAATTAACTCATTAACTTTTAATTTAACTAAACAAACATAACAAACCCGAAAAGCTCACAAACGGCATTGAAAGTCCTTACAAGAATTAATGACGTAAATTTTCATTTAACGTGAAATACGAGATGTTACACTCCTTCCCGCATTTACCACACCTTTTCGACCCTGCACCTGATGTGACCACATGGCGGTCATCCACTCGTGCACTCTTGTTAGTCGTCGAGGCATCACCCCGACCAAACCTCTTCCCTCTCCAGTTTTGATCACCACCACCCTTCCTATTACCTTCAGCCACTACCACTACAGCTCTCTCATCATACAACCTCCCTGCCAAGTCCACCGCCGACCTAAACGTGCTCGACCGGGCAGCGACATATGCCTGCGAATATCCGCTGGCAAACCCTGAATGTACCTCTTAATCTTCCGTGATAGAGGCGTCACCTGATCCGGTACCAGACGTGCCATCTCATTAAACTTCGTGGTGTACTGCTGATGGGTCATGGTTCCCGCCTCCAGCTGCATGAATTCCCTTTCCACCTTATCCATCTTCCTGTGAGGACAGAACTCCTCAATCACTAACCTTTTTAGCTCGGACCATTTCATTTTCCCGATCGCCCGACTACCCTCGGCTTGGACTATGTTGTCCCACTAACACAAAGTCGAGTCCACAAACGAATGGGCAGTAAACTTTACCTTTTGGTCCTCCCGGCACTTGCTGATATTCAATACAGCTTCCATCTCTCTCACTCATCGGTGAGCAGCAGCAGCAGTGCCATTTCCATCGAAAGTAGTGGGCTTACACGTTTGAAATTCCCCGTAGTTACAGCCTCGTACCGGCTCCTGCACAGGCTCTTCCTTCTCCTCCTCATCATCAGAGGGAATCGTCTCAGTATGCGGTTGCTCCCGTCCTCCCGAGGACCTGTTCCTCTCTTTCCGTACTGCCTTAATCACTTCGGTCACCATAGACGGTAAGATTGTCTGCATGACCTGATGCACTTATTCAACCACCGCCTCTTTCACCGAGTCCCTCAAGTTTGCACTCTCATCCCCACCCTCCGGATGAGGGGTCTCGGGTCCTTCAGGAACCACCTTTTCAACTCTAGGCCTGCCTCTTTTAGGCCGCGATGCAGCACCAAGTCCACCCCGCGAGGCTTTAGATGATCTACCACAGGCCATCCTCTAACACACACTGAAAGATTCAAACACCAACATGGTCATTCAAGGGAACAACTCAGTTTATGTCAAGTATAGTAAGTCCCTAATTATAGTGACCAGTTGTGATTAGCCACTTACTTTACTCTTCATACCCCAAGCATTACCTGTCCTAACTACATCAGAATCTAAATCTACCAGCAACACATAAATCACATAACATGCGCACGTAATACCGGTTAACATTACGAAAATACCTGATGGCACGCAGCTACTCAGATTGGCATCCCTTCCCTTTCCGTCCCATTCTCAGTTTAAGTTAAGGTTTATTTTGAAAATTTACCCATTTCACTTAAACTTTGGCTCTGATACCAACTTATAAGGCCCCATTCCCGAGACGCTTACAGCTGGCCAATCATCGCACATAAAATATATAATTACATTTGTATTTCATGAAACATCACAGCGGAACATTTAAATAACTTTCATTTCTATATAAATGCTTTTGCAAGTTAATACAACATTCATTACAAAACATCGTTTGTTTGCATTAAAATGCAAAAACATTATACAAAACAATACCATCCAAAAAAAGCTGAGTAGCCGCCCCGTGCCATCCTCAGCAACCATTACCTGCCAACTGGAAACACATAAAAAGTCAGCGTTGCTGAGTGAGTTCTAGTTTTATAAGTAAAACATACTTTTCTTTTGATTAAAACCGTTCTTTACTTTCATGTGATCATACATCATACGCACATCAAGGTAATAGTTATTATCTTCATCATCGTTCGTTTCGTACATTTCGCACATTTCGTACTTGTTGCACTTTTCGTACCTCACTTATTATCTTTCACTTCTATCTAGATCCTGTCAAGCTTTACCCTCTTCATGGCATACAGCCATGATTACTGAGGTCGAATGACAAGGATCCTGTTTCGCACATTATTATTATATTTCGTTAGCGTTCATTTTATACTTTGTCATTTCATTTGTTTCATACCTTATCATCTCGCTCGTTTCCTACTAACTCTAGATCCTGTCAGGCTTTTCCCCCATCGCGGTCCGAAACCGCCATTCCGAGCACAAAGGTCCTTTACTAATTGGCACAAAGCCCGTGGCCCGAAGCCACCATTCCGGGCACAAAGCCTCATTTCTAATTGGCCTAGCCCTAGCTGATGTAGAATGCAGTTCATCCCGAACCCAATCTGCTATTTTCGACCTCCAAGCTCATCCAAACCCATTTTAAGCCCAATTCAACCATCCTAAACCTTAGGAATGCATACCACAACACCATTCAAGCACACACAAGCCCGTAAACAAACTTCAAACGCATCACATGCAGACACATACAAATGGGTCAAACACACACACATTCAAAACCGGGTTTAATATGTGCCCCAGCCCTAAATCAGTTGAAAAAAATTAAAAAAGGGGTCCTAGAACTCACACAAACAACACCGAGAAGAAAAGCTTCGTTTAGACCCGCTACACGACGATTTCCAAGCCCGAACCCACTCGAACCAAGCCCCTTTCTCTCTTTTCTCCCTTTTCTCCTTCTCCTCTCTTTTCTTTGCTGAAAATATGGGTATGGGGAGAGGGTAAGGGCTGTCCTCTCCCTTCAAATATCTCCACTTACCCAACTTTCTCATGTCGGCGAGTTTGGTCCTCCGACTTTGGACTTTATTTCTTTTTCTTCTTTCGTCGGCTTCAAGGAAAATATTCGGGCGTTACACGCCACTTATCTCTTCTCTCTCTCCCTCTCTATCTCTCCTCTCTCTCTCTTATCCATTTCTATGTTTTTGTACTACTGCCCCCGTAACCACCAACGTCACCTCCACGACCACAATAACCACCTCCTGTCTTTTTCACTCTATCTATATATATATGTGTGTGAATGTGTGATTGGTAGTCCACAACCACCACCAATATGAAATTGTGGATCTAGAAAAGTAGATCTAGTGGTGTAGAAGGGTGAAACACGGTGGTGGCTAAGGGTTTTAATAAAAACCGCAGATCTAGTAGTGATAGATGTTTGTGTGGGTGGTGATAAGGGGTTTTGGTTGTGTTGATTTATGGTTGTGATGGTGGTGGTGATGGGTGGCTGCGGTGGTGGTGTTGGGTCTCTTTGATAGAGAGAGAGAGAGATAGAAAGAGAGAGTGTATATGTGTATGTATGGGGCAGGGGGTTGTGGTGGTGTTGATGGGTGGATGTGGTGATGGGTGGCTATGGTTGTGGTGATGGGGACTGTGGTAGTATTAGTGGTGATGAGGGTTGGAGGTGGAATGGGTGGTCATCATGGTGGTAATTGGGGTTATGGTGGTGATGATGACGATTGTGGAGTTGGTGATAGGTAGCTATCATGATGGTGATGAGGATTATGGTGGTGGTGATGATGGATGTGGTGGCTGTCATGGTGGTGATGAGGGTGTGGAGGTGGTGATGACGGGTGTGGAGGTGGTGATAGGTGGATGTCATGATGGAGAACGAGGCTGTGGCAGTGATAAGGGCTGTGAAGGTGGTAATAGGTGGCTATCATAATGGCGATAAGGGCTGTGAAGGTGGTGATGGGTGGTTGTCATTATGGTGATGGGGCTGTGAATGTGGTGATGGGTGACTATCATTATGGTGATGGGGGTTGTGATGGTAGTTTCAAGGGTTGTGGTGGTGGGGATAGAGAGGGGGGAGAGATAGGGAGAGAGTGTATGTGTGTGTATATGAGAGAGAGAGAGAGTATAAAGTGTTGGTGGTGAAGAAGATAATAACTACAAGTTTTTTTTTGTTTTTATTTAATGTTTAGGGTAGTTTAGTTTTTCAACAATAACTTTAACACAAAAACTAATGGTATTAGTCATCTGATCTCAAATTGAGATAAAAATAAAACGACAAGGACTCAAATGGAAACAAAATGAAACGTCACGGGACGGATGATAATTTTAAAATAACAAGAATGCAAGCAAGATAAACTAACATTAGTATGCAAATTGTAATTTACTCTATTTTTTATTTATAGTTTCTTTAATTTTCATTATTTATTGGTTAATTAATGGCTAATAACATATAACATATAATATATGAAATATTTATAAAGCCTAATGATTTTAGTATGTTAAATTATTTTATCCATGTAATATAGGAGTTTTTAACCTAGTAATAATATATATTAGGGTAGGGTTATAGTAAAAATTATTTAATCTAAAAAGTCTAAAAAGGATTGTGGGTTTGACACGTCCTTATATTGTTTTAATAAAGGAGGACATTTTGGTTATTGTGTCAAATACATCAACTCAATCTGTCTTATACATTCATTGTATCATATATTTTACATCATTTGTTATATGTATTCATCATTCTGTTTTCCGTTTTAGATAATTTTATGTTTTTTTACCATTGTTTCTATAGATTATATAAACTTCTTATCTATTATTGTATTTTACAATTAGAAGTACACAATGATGTACATTCACCACTTTATTTCTCAAAAGTCATAGTGTTGAAAATGAGGTATTGTGTCATTTTTATCATTTTTTATAGTTCATATAAACTTGTTGTTATCTACCATTGTATTTTACAATTATAAGTACATAATTTGTTATTTCACCAATTTATTTTTTAAAACTTATAGTGTTCAAGATAACACAATAACTATAAAAAGACATGAAACATTGTGTTATTTTGTCATTGTTTTTAGTGTATTAGATGAATTAGTTGTTAATTTATTATTGTATTTTACATATTAGATATACACAAAAATGTTATTCCACCATTGTATTTTTTTAAAAATTTATCATTTTAGAAAAGGATTATTTGATTTTAATAATCCCAACTTTCGTTTATTGATCGGGATTAATCTCAATCTAGAAAATGTTTATAAACACTCCTAAGTATAAGTATATTTTCCTCCAACAATTACTAACGGAGAGTTAACATCATTAGTTTTTTTATGACATGTACTGCTTTTGTGACCAATACACTAAGTTGAAAATTGAAATCTATAATAAGGTCTGTCAATATGAAACTTCTACAGCCTGAAACCCATGAACTGAACCACTTGACTTGTTAGAGGTAGATTTTAGGTGAGTATGGAGGCTAGGCACCAAAAAAGGACCTGATGGAGGCTGGGCAGTGACGTAGTTAAAAAATGGCTCCAAATTGACCTTATTTCATTAACAAACGAACGAGTGTTAACTCTTGGTTAGTAAGGGATCGCTAGAGAAAAATAAATTTAAGGATGTGAGTTTCTGTAAATATCTCCTGAGTTGATATTATTCACGATCAACAAACGCAAGTTGTGATTACTAAAATTCAATAACCCTTTAGGAAAACACCATAATATCCGAAAATATACAATGACTAAGAAAAGGACACAATTAACTGCGTTATAGACACAATGACGATATATGAGTTTAAAAGCGTAATTTTTTATCTTTCTATATAAAATATTGTACTTGTTTTAAAAATAAAATACGCTCAATTTTATCCTGTAATTATTATAAAAAATAAGGTCATACATAAAATTTATGAACGTTTAAAAAATGGGGAGAAGTTGTAAAAAAATTAACAAAATTGGTTATTTTAAAATTCTCCTCTAACAAACTTTTTTCTATAATTTAATCTCAACCATTGATTAAGAAAATTGGTGGTTGAGATTACATCTCACATTTTTAAGGTTTAAAAGACTTTTTATTTGAACATTTCCCTATGTATTATACAATTTTAGAGATGTAAATCAATATTGTGATGTCTCAAATTAGCAGACGGAATGGTTATTTGAATCGGAATACATAATTTCATAACAAGTTATAAAATGGTTTACATATAGCCTATAGATATAACACCGTAAAACTATGATTTCTCCCAAACATATTATTCAATCCCCTAAATCTAACTCACGAGTACATCCCCATCACCCATAACGACTTTGAAACACCACACTAAAACCGATGTTGCTTGTCGCTATTGCATCTTAACCCATTGGGGCGACCTACAAACCACCAATGCACCACTATGAAGAATGACGCGAGCATGTCACCAACAATAGATTATTCACTCACATCTCATGTAACCAATACCAATAGTTGCCTCTAAATTATTATGTTATTTCAATACCAAGGATTGGTACACTACCTACCTATGTGAAGTGGTAACTACCTTAGGGTATCTTGAATATAGGATTTTGATAAGAAATTGGTTGATCTATCGGACATACTAGATGATTTGAGGCATAAGCTAAGGTGATTTCTATGGACTGCCCTTTTACATTGTTTTAAGTCGTTATGCATGTTGTTAATCCTTTATGAATAAGCATTTTGGTATGTAGAAATTGTCAAATGTGATTGTTGTTATGTTGATGAATGTTCTATATTGTTTTCAGAGGCGAAGCTTTATAGGGGCCGGGGGGGGGGGGGGGGCGTCCGCCCCCCCTCTTTTTTTTTGTCAGTAGTGTAAATTTTCGGCTCGATAGTGTAAATTTTCGGCTCGATAGTGTAAATTTTTGGTCCGGTAGTGGAATTTTTTTAAAAATATAGAGTCCGCCCCCCCTAAAATACTTTACTTTCGCCCCCGCCCCCCCTAATCTTTCGATCAAGCTCCGCCGCTGATTGTTTTCTAAATGGTTTGACATTAAGGTCATACGTTTGAATAAGGTCATGTGTGTAGCTACAACATGAATGAATATAAGCGAACGATAGAAAGTTTTAATGGATCTAGCCCATACGAGTTTATAAGATAGTTTATGCATGGGAAGTAAAAATGTGTTTTTGAAACAAAAAGAGTTTTATGCCTTAATCAGCAATAGTAGAAAAATTCCAAGTAAATTACTTGTATATTATTTGTGATATACAAACAAACAACTACTACCCCTGTGGGATAGTAGAGAGAAAGTTAGATGCACACAGTTGCTAAAGTTAGGTGATAACGACAGCCTAGAGGTTAACGTAACCTCAATATGAAGACTTTTTTTTATCTGATCTTGCTTATCTTTTGATGCAAAGTTGTTCACATGGTATGTTTTGAATGAAACATGTTTTTTAAATCCGTTTATATGAGAGAGATGTTTTAGAACGACCACTTGAAAACTTAAAACTCACTATCATTAGCTAGCCGCTTTATTGGATGAGAGAATATAACCTTGTGTAGCAAGAGCTACGAGACGGATTATAAAGGCATCAAAGATGGTTATTGGATGAGAAAAAAAACTAGCATAGCTATGAATAACACTTATGTAATAGGTGCATTATGTATAAACTTAGCTTTTAGTGAAATGTAAACATTAAGAATATTGGATCTAAATGTAAGGGATTAATAAATAAATGTCATTAACTAAACTATGACCCGTAAAGTTACATATTTGACAATAAACATTAAATCCATTTAATTTGATCGAGATATTATTATTATCACGAACAATTAATGGAACAAGATATCTAATTATCTAGAATTATTATATTTCTTTATGAAACGAGATTTATAATTTACACTGGTTATAAATTATATAAACATTTATTTACTTGTTTAATTAAATGAAATTTGGTCTCGGATTATGTCTTGGGCTTAAACTAATCTAAATTGGCTTTAAGGCCACTAGATATGATTAGTTATATTTTAAAGGGAGCATTAGGGATTTAATATAAATAAAATCCCCCCACCCCGAAAACCTTGTAATTAATTGTCGTAAGACACAGAGGAAAAAAATAAAAGGAATCAAAAACCCATCGACCTCAATTAATTGTTGATTCCTTTTTTCCTTTCCCACGATGCTGAACACCATCGTTGCAGACACTGCTACCGTCGCCTTCAGCTGGTGACACCTTTAATGTCGCCACCATCTTTGTCTAGCGCATCCACTAAAGTTCCATCTGTGGGCCACTTGATCTGTTCTTGTGCGTGTTCGTGTTCTAGCTCTCGTTTTTAAACCTCAGGGACTCAAACGGTTAATCATTAATCACAAAGGTATAATTATCTCATCAATAGGTTAAATATTATCTATGATAGCATTAGTAAAACCGTGTATTACACGGTTTGAATAAAAAATATTAAATAAAATAAAATTTTATTAATTATAAATCGATATTCTAAAATAAGATATGATTGAAATATTTCGTATAATAAATTAAATAAAAAAATTATTTAAAAAGAGACATTTTAATAAATTTCATGCTTAAAAACTTTCTTCTTATAACTCTTAGTTTTAATTACTTTTTGATTATAAAAAAATTACTTTTTAAAAACATCAATTATAATACATTTTGTATTTTTAAAAAGGTTTTATATTCTAAAACGTTTTCTAGTTTTATAAAAAATTATTTCCTTAGAAATAACATTAGTAAAAATATCCCTTGCTTAATTTATTAAAAAACTATTTTAATCTAAAAAATTAAATAATATCATTAGTGATTAATGTGATTAAAAAGAGAAAAACGTGAAAAGAATATTCAGTAAGAATATGATATTGATATGTGTCCTTGCTAGATACACTTTTATTAGATTAGGGAAATTTGTATAGTTCGTAACCGAGATCCTTTCGGATTCACTTTTGGTAATTAATAATTATTCCACTGCATTAACTATTATTAATGTATTAATTATGTTGGAGCATATATTGTCATATATAGTGTGTCCGTCGCTTGACGAATAGTCTAGGCTTGATGTATTACACCTGATATGTTGTAAACACATGAAACTGGGTCATTCGCAGGAGCATATGCGAATGAGACTCAGTCATACGACAGAGCCATGCTAATGGACCAGTCGTGCGACTGAGAGATGTGATTGGGGCATTCGTAAGACTGAACCATAAGAATGGTCCAGTCGTACGATTGAACCATACGCATGGTCCAGTCGTACGATTGAACCATACGCATGGTCCAGTCGTACGATTGAACCATACGCATGGTCCACTCGCACGAATGGGCCTAGTCGCATCTAATATGGGCCGAAGCCTATATATACCAGTTTCGTTGTGTAGAGAGATTAAGGTTTGTGCCCGGGGCCTAGGTGCTGCCGGATGAGAGGGGAGATTATGCTCGATCTCCCCTTGCCAAAAGTCATGATTTTCTGTTTAACGAGCTTGTAATCATTCGGTTTTATCAATGAAATCATTCGATTATTGTTCGTACTATTGTTTGTCTTTTGGTTTACACCTTCCGTCAAGAACACGCTCGGATGTTTATCGATCCAGCGACTTCACAATTGGTATCAGAGGCGGGTACTGCTGGAATGATCTAACAATCATTCTAGCAACCCGAGCTCTTGATTTCTGGATCTATTTTAGGTTCTTTGACGTTAAACCCACTTTGTGTTCTTCGTGTTTTGCTCAGATCTGGTTCGTGTGGTGCTTCTATGTTAAAATCAAACTCTAAACCACGTTCCCATCACCCCTGCGAATCTTATGATGTCTATTTCGGTTCGGTTCATGTAAAATTAATCAGATTAGGGTTTTTGGCGGCCATGCCTGCTGCAGATCTGAAAATCTGCGTGCAGACCCGTTCGTAAAACTGGACCATGCAACGGGACCATTCGTACGACTGGACCATGCGACTGGACCATTCGTACGACTGGACCATGCGACTTGACTATTCGTATGACTGGACCATGCGACTGGACCATCCGTACGACTGGACCATCCGTGCGACTGGACTATGTGACTGGACCATCTGTACGACTGGCATGCGACTGGAACAGTCTTATGACCAGTCATAAGACGGGACTAGTCTAATGACCATTCATGCTACTGGACCAGTCTTATGACCAGTCATGCTACTGGACCAGTCTCACAAAGATATCATTCATATTATCCAATCACACGAATGTGATAATTGTACTCCATGTCATACAAATGAACGACGTTCCAGACAAAAAAAAAGGTCTGGAACTACCGTTTGCACATATTTGAGGATGAGCAAAGTACATTCACCTTGAGGTTCTTTTGTCAAATAAGTTCGATGGATACCCCATTATTCATTGGATTTACAGAATAGGTGATTGTAGTGAGAACACAAAAGAGAGAAGAGAAGATGTCAGCAGTCGGTGCTGATTTTGTGGGATAGTCAGGAGCATCTGACTATTTATAGGCCAATCAAGTTATATTTATCCGCACAGAGAGGATTCTCTTTCTTAGGGGGAATCCATGTATAGAGAGATTGAAGACGCAATCAGAAAGTGATGATGTGAGCAGGTTTTTGATGATGAATCTACGTGCATGCTGATTTGTTTGATATTGTCAGCTGTGGATTGGAACCTTCAACCTTTTGCCCAATACACCATATGAAAACTATATATTGGGATATGCTAAATGTGAGGGGGAATTTCTATAGTTATTAATGTTAATCAGGTTAGACTGTGTGAAGATTTAAGCAATGGAAAATTGTTCATGTCATTATCTGGAAAAATCAGTCATATGGGGAATCTTGCTACTATGATGGTGTTCTGCAAAGTAAACGAAAGCTATTGTGCCTAAATTCATTTTCAGGGATACTGTAGTAACCTGACGGATCGGCAACGTTGGCTAATATGGTTGTTCGTTTGATTCTATTAGAAACCAGAGCAAAGATTGATTGAAGATTGTAAGAGGTGTTATCTACTATTCGCAAGCAACGTCCAAGGGGGAATTTGTTGGAGCATATATTGTCATATATAGTGTGTCCGTCGCTTGACGAATAGTCTAGGCTTAATGTATTACACCTGATATGTTATAAACACATGAAACTGGGTCATTCGCAGGAGCATATGCGAATGAGACTCAGTCGTACGACTGGGTCATGCTAATGGACCAGTCGTGCGACTGAGAGATGTGATTAGGGCATTCGTAAGACTGAACCATAAGAATGGTCCAGTCGTACGATTGAACCATACGCATGGTCTAGTCGTACGATTGAACCATACGCATGGTCCAGTCGTACGATTGAACCATACGCATGGTCCAGTCGTACGATTGAACCATACGCATGGTCCAATCGCATGAATGGGTCAAATCGCATGAATGGGCCCAGTCACATCTAATATGGGCCGAAGCCTCTATATACCAGTTTCATTGTGTAGAGAGATTAAGGTTTATACTCGAGGCCTAGGTGCTGCCGGATGAGAGGGGAGATCATGCTCGATCTCCCCTTGCCAAAAGCCGTGATTTTTCTGTTTAACGAGCTTGTAATCATTCGGTTTTATCAATGAAATCATTCGATTATTGTTCGTACTATTGTTTGTGTTTTGGTTTATCACCTTCCGTCAAGAACACGCTCGGATGTTTACCGACCCAGCGACTTCACAATATAATATAAATGTTTTGATAAAATAAACTTAGCCAAGATAACACTAAACCTAATAGTGGTATCAAAGTCGCACTTATAATATGCAAATCATATGTGCTCTTATAACCAGTTATAGATCACAAATTTTAAATTAGTTTAGAGTTTCTGATCCATATAATTTAGGAAAACTTATTTTTTGGTTAGACATTAATTAACCAAAAGATTGTCCGATTTGTTTTGATTGTGTTCTAGTATGTAAATCTAGCTAGACCATGTCGTTGAATATTTGTATATTATTTGTTTTTGTTTATTTTGATTTTTATGATTTTGGATCATTTGATGGCTCAAAGTTGTAATAGATTAAATTTTTGTTTTATTATGTATCTTTTTTTTTGTAAATTATGTAATATTGGAAGTCCTGAAGTCAAAACTAGAGACAAGATAGTGGGGGCCATTAAGACAACTAGATGTGCTTAGGTCTATCCTTATGGTTGTTTATATATTTTGACCTCGTGACGTAGTTTGATCTTGCTATTTGACTCTAGCGAGATCAAACGAACATAATCACTAGATTTATATATTTACTTAACTAGTGTGGTTTCTTTTGTCTTATAATTTTTATAAGGTGTCAACCTAATACCAATCTAACAAATAAATTTACCCAATCAAAATAATTTACACGTTCTAAACTTATTTTTGTAACCTATTAAAATATCAGAACAAATAGCTTATTTTATACGGATAACCGGCTAAGTTTTTTAATTTAAAATTAATTTGAATTTCAAAACTTGAAACTTGATAGTTTTAAAACTATTATCTTAAAATTAAATATCTATCTCGTGACAAATTTAGTTTTAATAAGGTATTAAAATTTAGTGTCATAAGAGATGAAATCTTTCATCAATCATTATACAAGCTAAATATTGTAACACTGGCTTTTACAAAGCACGTATGATTTTTTGTCATTTGGTTTGTTTCACCCTATTCAGTAAACACTAAAACTAGATCCTATATAAAAACTAATAGTCTATGCCACCCTATTATAAGAAACACTTGGAACATTAAACGAAACATCAGTGTTTAGAGCCATAATAACACACTTGATGTGTAGTTTAGTCTTTTAAGGTGCAAGGGTTTCATAGACGCATCCGGCTCTTCCACATGTACTTGTTTTAGAATGATTATTAGTTTTCTCTTTTGTTATGTGCCATGGTTGTCTACAGAGAAAAGTGGTCATAGATGAGGATAAAAGTATCAATGTATGAACAAAATATGTCATTGCAGCCTCATACCCGAGAGTTTTTCAACTTTTACAATCAGAAATTATTGTAAGTCTACCTAATCACTTACTAGTGTTTTGTGCTCCAACTGCCTTTGGTAATTGATTGAGCTAGACTCTCATTCCTAACTTAAATTACTATAAAAAGATCATTGATTAAAATAAAAAATAATACATCAAAAATACTAATTATATTTATTTTTGTTTATCTAAACAAATGTTTTCAGAAACTAATAATTCATTTATTCTCAAGTATATTCTTGGGAAAAATAACTTGATAACCCTAATTCTTGCATGATACGACAATCTGATAATTGTTATCAAGATACTACAAAGCTCTATGTTTTAGATAGTGTTGTTTCCAACGAGCCTAACAACAATACATGTGCTACCCGTATGACTTGAGAAAAATTTAAGTAGGATGTTGATGAGGAAGCCTGCCTTATGCTAACCACCATGTCCTCTAAGCTCCACAAGAACATAGTGGACATGGCTGAATTTGACATGATTGAGCAACTTAAGGGCATGTTTCAGAAATAGGCCTAACAAGAATGCTATGGTACAATAAAACAACTAAAGTTCAGCAAAATGCAAGAAGTCTAGCCTTTAAGTGTTCATGTGCTTAAAAATGAAAGGATACATCGACCAAATGGCCAAACGTGGTTATCTTATGAAGGATAAAATACAACAGACTTTATCTTGAACTCCTGGTCTAGTTATCATGACCAATTCGTAATGAACTTCGACATAAATACGTTGGTTAAGATTATAGCTCAACTACACGGTATGCTAAATAATACTAAGCAAAACTGTTAGGGATCGTGTACTGGACGATGTACTAACTGATATACATGTATACCGAATCAATCAGTGCGGAATCCTATTTGATTGGTGATCCAATCAGTGAGAACGCACGTAGAAACAATTGTAGATTGAATCTAAACGTTAAGAACGATTGGTAATCGATCTAGTGCGATCTATGAACTTGGAACAGGCTCTTAGAGGTCTCTGGACGGCTAGGGTACGTATGTATGCAAGTGTTAAGTTTTTCCACGATTTAAGTGGTATTTATAGGTTAGTGTTTCTCATTCGGGTGACTGAACCACAAGTGTGGTTCAGTCGTGCGATTGAGCCATGCGGTTGATCCATTCGCATGACTGGGTGTTCAGTCGTACGACCAAGCCAATCTCATGTTACAATCATACGACTGATCCAATTTCCTGGTTCAGTCGTGCGACTGAGTCATTTGCATGAAGTTGTTCATACGTATGGTCCATTAGCATGGGCCATTCGCATGAGAACTTCATATTACTAAGTTTGAATGTATTTCTTAATCATTACATTACTAAGATTCATTCAAACAACCACAAACCTATATAGTCAGTCCAATAAGCGTTAAACTACTAATCAATGAAATAATAAACATTATAAGCACAACCACACATTTTAATTCATCAAAGTACCAATTTAATTACATATGTGTAAGACACTAAAGACATATTACATTAAGCTCAGAAACTAGGTACACATGTATCTACAAACTCCCCCTTGGACCTAGTTTCATCTAGTGTCTTACATTCTTCATAACCTCCTCATATTTCTTGTACTTCTCCTCTCTTGTAACTCCTACATGTATTTCAAATGCAAAGCAGAGTCTGATAAGGTTTTGGAATTAGAGGGCTTGTACAATATCTTGCGCGTCATAGAACAGTGGCCACTTGTATAAGGTGTAAACATCGTCAGCTGACAACTTAGTGAGCCACATGGGGTCAAATACCCTGATAGTTTCCAGGCTACTATTTCTGTTCAACACTATAACCGCCTCACCTGTTCTCCAATCGTAGTACCACCACTTGAAGTATGGAGTGAAGTCCTGTGGCATTTCCCGTAGAGGGATTCTAGACATCGTGCGTGGAGGACTCCACTTCAGCACTACTTTTGGCTTTCCAGTAATGGCATCAACTTCAGATCTTTTGATATACCTTATTGGTTGTTAAGGTTTGAAGTTTACCCACCTGGTGTGGTACTCTCTCTTTAAAGCAGCTTGAAACCAGCCTGACATCTTACGAGGGTCAGCATATAACAACTTTAACTTAGCTAACTGGTTAAGCTCAAATCCCGAAAGAGTCTTCAGATCGTGTGGAAATCTAAAGTACTCGATCCCTCTCTCTCTTTTAACAACATAAACGTTAAGATCTTCAAAATAGGCCCATGCTATAATTTTGCCTGAGACTTTATGATGCTTCTTCACTTTATACAGTTTGGTGTAGACACTTGACTTTGCAGCACTGCGTTGGGCTCTAAGTTCTGCAAAACATGATGCTCATTCAGCCTTTCTAATGTTGACATCAGCGTCTGAGGCTTGGGCTTTATCTTTGTCCTTCTCCGACTCCTGCTCCATTTTATCCAGAGTTTCGAATATATCACTGACAAGGGCGTCTCCCAGATTGGGAACAACATTTCCTTCGTTGTCAGTATACTCTGGATAATGTTGGGCCGTGACATCCTCAATTTCTATCTCGTCTATCTCATTTAGCTCATCGTCACTTTCCACGTTTACTGTCGGAGCATCCTTCACGATCTCATCAGGATTGAGT
This sequence comes from Flaveria linearis, assembly GCA_024085815.1. NCBI lineage: Eukaryota > Viridiplantae > Streptophyta > Magnoliopsida > Asterales > Asteraceae > Flaveria > Flaveria linearis. The sequence continues at coordinate 31,234,831 of CM044003.1, forward strand.
CGGAACATTTCGGCCAATTACTCATCAATAAGATCGTGAATTATTTCTCTTTCTTCAGGAGTGCAACTCACAGATCTCCTGACTATCCCTTGCAGATCAAGAATCATTGTGAGTTAAGTCTTGATCTGTTAAAGGGGAGCAACCTTATATTCATCTCTTTGATAATTTGGATCTGCTTGATTTAAAGCATGTAACATGTCAGCCATTAGTCAATAATCAAAATAGACACACATTAACAAAATATAAACATTATGTACATTAGTTTGATACAATATTCAAATACACATGATTTTAAATTACATAAACAGCTATGCTTTACTTTTGTCTTGAATGGGACGGACCCTCCCTGGACCCTGCGAAAACGCGGGAGCTCTTTGCAGCACCAAGTACGCCCTTTATTTTTGTCTTGAATCATGTGTTCCTCTACAGATGGGCTAATGTAGAGGCACCTTTGTCTTGAGCTTTCTTGGTCCTCCTTTCACTTGCTGATGTGGCACCCGTAGCAGATGTATCTCCTTCTCCTTCATCATCGTCATCACCTGCATCAACATCTTCATCTCCCTCTGTATCGTCACCTTGAACATCACCATCATCATCATCATCATCATCATTATCACTATCATCATCACCACCCTCTTGGATCTTTAGAGTCTCATCCTTTGAGCCATTAAGTTTGAGTAGGATGGTCCTCTTGGCATACTCCAACTCCTCAATCTTCATAGAAGCTAACACGTTCTGCTTCTTGAGTTGGGTAATCTCTAGACTCTGAGCAGCCATTTGCTGAGCCTGCTCCTTAATCTGCTGTGCCTGCTGAGAGATCTGCAGTGATTGTGCAGCAGTAAGCTCCACTAACTGTCGTAGCTGCGCTATCTTCTCGTCATCAGCGGCTAACAACTTCAGCACCATACGATTTAGTGCTGAAAACTGTTCCTCTACCCCACTTAGAGGTAGAGGCGATCCGGAAGGGAAAGATGGGTGAGATGATGGTCCTGCCTGGTGGCTAGTGGTGGTGGTAGTGGCAGTGGTGGCTATGGTGAAAATGGGAGGTGGTATATAAGTGGATGGAGACGGGTGAGCTGTAGTGGTGGTGGAAGTAGTGTAGATGGGTGGTGGAATGGGTGTGGTAGTGATGGTGGGTGAGGTGGTAGGAGTGGTGGTGGTAGTTAGGGTAGTGGGTGAGTGAGTGGTGGTGGTAGATATGGTGGCAGTGGTGGTGGAGGTAGAAATTAGTGTGAACCTCCGTCTTTTCAGCTTCATCCCATGGGGATGAGCCATCCTCTTCTTCCTCGAGCCCCTCGAGGAGGATGCTCCCCCTCGGATGTTGGGCTGGTCTGGGGTATAAGTAGGATCTGTAGTAGTCTCCCCAGACGCAGCTTGGCGTCCTCTAACCGCCTCCATTCCATGTTCAGTGGCAACCACCCTGCTCCCTACCCTTCTCGTTAACGGCTCATCATCACTCTCCTCCTCCTCATCATGTCTGAAATCCTGATGGAACCTAGCTATGTCAGCTTCTCCCTGAGTGGATGGTGGAGGGGTAACATCTGTGGTGGTGGCCCTAGATGGAGTGGGGCCCGTGTCTCCAACATTGCCACTATCATCATCATCCGAGTCATCAGATGGAAGAGCAATTGGCTCAACATCTGAGTCACTCTCCCCATGGCGCGACTTTCGCCTTGTCGACGTCACGTAATCAGCCTGGGCCAAATGCCTGAAGAGTCTCTTCACAGGGGGTTTGACTTGCTTCCCCCTGTAGACCTTCATGTGGCCCAAGGTCGTGTCATCCATCACCTCGAGTGTCACCACATCCTGACTCTCCTTAGGCAGAGAGGGCAGCTTCTCATCAATAATCAGCTGAAGAAACCCAGGGTACATGCAAAAACCCTCTTTGCCTTTAGCCTCCAGATTCTCAATAAGATATGAGAATATCATGTTTGAGAAGCTGAAGGGGTGGTTCAGAACCAGTGCCACGTAGGTATTCTGAATCTGGTCTAAAAGGTCATCAAAGCCACCCCTCCTCGAAGCTAAGCACTTGAGTATCACATGTGCTAAGTACTTGTACTGGGGACACAGGTTGCTCTTGTTCAGCACACCTGCATTTATATCCCCAGCGTACTTCATCCTGAGGAAGCACCCTCGCACTGTCAGAGGATGTAACCTGGTCGGGTGATCAGCATCATCACCCAGAGCTAGTACTCGACGTATGTCATCAGCAGTAACCTTGATATCCTTACCAAAAATAGTACTGCGGATGCTGTATGGCTCATATGAACGATCAACCGATGCCCCCTCCCAGAAGGCCTGCTTAATTGACCTATAGGGAGGGCACGGAGTGGATATAGCTCGGTGGATCCGGGATCTCTGTAGGAATGCAATGATCCCAACAAACTCAGCCCCGTTTCGAGTTGTTGTGTCCAAATGAGCATAGATGTTGTGCTTGGGGTTGATGGACCACCGATCAGCCATAGATCTGTAATACAAGACATATAAACGTTAGATCAGCACACAACAAAAATCAGTTCAAATTAACCAGGTTGAACTCAGTCTGGTTCAATCATGCGATTGAACCATGCCACTGAGTTCAGTCAGTTGACTTATCATATGACTAAATACAGTCGGGTGATTGAATCATGCGGCTGAGTTCAATCGGATGACTAAGCCTGCGATTGATTCATCAGCCGACTGAGCTCATTCGTATTATTCGTTCGGCCGATTGGCTCAACCGTCCAGCTCAGTCGTGCGATTGTAGTTCATCCGGGTGTCCAGTCGCATGACCCGTTGTTCGGTCGACTGAAATTTGAATTTGGACCAATTCTTAAGACTGGACGTCATGTTTTGGTTCATTTGACTCGTAATCTATAGACTAATAACCTAATAACTTTGATTTCAACATTTTACTTAGTTTAGTTAGGTTATTTGTCGTATTTCAGTCTCGGGTCTATTTAGGGCCAAATTTCTTGATTTTGAAGTCACATCGATGGAATTTTTGCAAGACTACACCACAATATACCTGTATAAACACTAATGAATGTCAAAAGATCAAAATACGGTGTCAAATTCGGTCAGAGAAAATTTTGATAGAGTAACGGTAGGCTATGCGATTTTAGGGCGATTGGGGGGTGATGAGTTTATGCGATCGACTATGGCTCTGTTTATACTGAATCGGATTTCAACCGGGCAACTGGACCCATTCGCTCTGTTCATTCGGGCGATTGGACCACAGTCATGCGATTGGTTCACAGTCATGCGATTGGTTCAGTCAATCACATTCAGTCGGCTGACTGGGTTTCAGTCAGGCGACTGACTCATCGCACAGCTCCATTCGGGTGACTGGCTGAATCTTGTAAGCCATTCGGGTGAATGGTTCCTACTCATGCTCCATTCGACTGCCTAGGGCATAAGTATGGTCCAAGCGTACGGTTGGTCCATACTCATGGTCCAGTCGTGCGTATGAGTCATACTCATGATTTTGACTTTATGACCATTTGACATTTTACACCCTTTGACTATTGATTAAACATTTTGAGCATTCGATCATCTCAGACATGATCATTTTAACATTGAGAACCGTTGATCACCTTAGACGTGATCCATTTAAAACAATTTGTCACCTCAGATGTGTCTCATTTTACATTTGAAAACATGTTTGGTCACCTCAGACGTGACCCTTTTAAGTGATTAAATCCCAGATTGAATTCCATGTCATAGTCCGACAGATAAAGCTAAACTGACTAAAATTTAAACAAGCAAAATTAAACTGCAAAACTAAAATGTTTTTGTGATTTTGTGTGGGGTGGAAATCCTAGGATAGAAATCTACCAGATTTATTTCTAGAACATGCAACTTCAAGTTATTTTGTCCATAAGTGAAACGATTCATTATGGAATTTATACAGGTCATCAAACCATTTAGTACGTGTTTCCAAAATCATTTGATGCTTGATTCTTGTTTTCATCGAGAGTCATTTAGCATCATACTGGTACTACAAGATGCACATGTTGATTTGGACTTTCAAGAATTGCAGCCACACTGATTGTCAGTATTATTTGTCCACTTAAATCCATACATAGACTTTTGACAAAGATTGGTGATATATTAGGTTTTATTATTTCAACCAATATTTGTGGAGCCCATGTTTATATGGTAATCAACATTCCTCAGGAGATTTTTTGAGCGGTCTACGGGTATTTTGACAAGAAGAGACTATTCTTAGAGCTTTCAAAGAGAAGCCAAGCCTCAGGTCAGTGCCATTGCACAACAAAGAGGTGGCAAACAACAATGAATTCTAGAATATCTAGGTTATGCTTATCCTCAGGTCAGTGCCATCGCACAGTAGAGAGGCACACAACCTATCTTCTTGTTAGAGCATATATATTTTTTCTTTTGCACCTAACGCACCAACAATATAGGTTATCGGCTTGATTGTGTTTATTTTTCATTTTTTCGCGCTTTGCTCTTTTTGTGGTCATCCGCACACATTTGTGACGTTTATTTGCTCGTCACTCCTTATTGGAAATACCTGATTGTGTTAGCCAGTGATAAGATGGGAACCCACAGTCAGTTGAACAGATTAGTTTAAATTGAGTTCACCAATAAGGTCTAATCATCTATTGTGTTGAATCTACCGACACATCATGTAGTGGTCTTACAACCTCTAGATCTACTTTCTTTGTGTGACCTTAGTAGTCACCAGTTTTACTATCATTTTTCCTTTTATATTGCTCAGGCTACACAGACTTATACTTTGAACTTCGCATCTAATTCAATTTAATCTTTTAAAAATCCTAAATGGTTTGTTCCTGTGTACTATCATTTTCCAAAGTTATTGAATCGATATCACAAATACGATCTGATTTCTATCAGCTAGCCTTTCCTCCTCTCTTGTTTTTTTAATGTTGTTAACTAAACCTATTCTCCCCCTAAAATGCTAAAACCGTAAATGATTTGCGTTTTTAGGATTTTAATTGGCGAAAGACATACAAAAGTCGTATGCTGACAAAAGGCGAAGACCGATAGAATTCAAGGTTGGCGACCAAGTAATGTTGAAGGTCTCACCTTGGAAAGGAATTATTAGATTCAGGAAACGAAGTAAGTTAAGCCTGAGATATATAGGACCTTTCTGAATCGTCGCACGAGTAGGGGAGGTAGCCTATCGACTTGAATTGCCAGATGAGTTAAGTGGAATTCATCCCACATTCCATGTATCTCATCTGAGAAAGTGCTTAGCTGATGAAGACATGGTTGTACCACTGGAGGATATTGAGGTGGACCAACTGCTCAACTATGTAGAGAAACCAGTGGCAATCATTGATCGTAAGGAGAAGAGGTTAAGGAATAAAGTGGTTCCTCTTGTGCGTGTACAGTGGAAACACAGGAAGTGACTGGGTTTGAGAATGATATTCTCTGCTGATGTGATTCAACAAGGATCGAATATGATGATTGAGTCAAAGATTGAAAGGCGGAATCAGACAATCAATGATCATAAAACACTTGATATACTCATAAATGCATTCTTGTCTTGATTAGATGAACTGTTACAGAGTAAATGCTAGAGTTTAGCAAGCTACAGTAACAAGACAGCTAACATGGGAGAAAACAAAGTATATTCTAATTGCCTATCTCAAAAGTTGTGTAAATAGTCACACCAAAAATTACCTCACATACGAGGATTCTATTCTATTTATAGGCTGACTCACAGCTTGTTCAAAAAGACTAAACTACCCTTAGTCTAAGTCTTCATCAGCATTTGTTCTTTGTCATCCGCATTGACTAATGCGGATGAGTAACTCTTCATCAGCATTGGTCTTCGTCAGTCGCATTAGTGTTTGGTCATCAGCATTAGTTAATGCGTATGAGCAAACACTTAGCCGCATTTGTTGCTAATCATCCGCATTAGTTTATGCGGATGAACAAAGGCCTTATTTGCCTTGCATAAGCTTTCCGCATTTGTTAATACGGATGAACAAATACTTGTCAGCATTTGTTCTCGGTCATCCGCATTGACAAATGCGGATAGCCGACACTTGTTCTTTTTCTTCTTATGCAGACTTCTGTATCCGCATTTCTTCTTGGACTTGGGGAGATTTCCAGCAGAACAACCATCCACCTCTTGAATTGGCATGTATGATCCTTTCAGGGTCCAACAATACTCCTCCTAAGGATTATACAGCCTAAGTACTTCAAGGGTTTGAGGGTGGATCAGGTTGTGAGGATTCTGTTGGGTCTTGTACAGTAGGAGGAGATGACACTGGAGCTGCGTCTGTGTAGGAAGGATCCAGTAAGGCCTTGATCATATTAGAGAACTGTCTTGCTTCATCCAGCTTCTCTCTGCTTAGTACATGAATCTTCATTTGGCTCATAGTATGGATGGCTTCAATGGGCAGCTTCTTCAATGAAACAGCTCCCAGAATGACACAGTTGACAGCCCATCTCTGTAAATCAGTAAAGATCCATCAGTATCAACCTCTAACTTCATAATGTTACCAAACTGCAAAGGAGTCTTCTTCTTCCTCCTTTGCTCTTTCTTCTTGATGATCCTGTCATAGGCCATCTTCAGGAGTTTAATGCACTTGAGAAAGAAGTACATATCAGCTTCACCAAGCTTATTTCTGATCTCCCTAAAGTGCCTTGTATATATGTAGTGGATGTATGATTCATCTAGCAGTCTCACTTCATATCCACTGAACAGTCGAATTTTAGCTCCTTCTTTTCCTCCCCACTTCCTTTTAATCACCAACTCATATGTTTTCTCATCATAATAAACATTTGAGATTGGCACAGAAGTGTGAGTACCAGCAACCATCTTTCTCTTCAAGGATTCAGTAGGTTTTACCCTAAGCTCAGGGAATACCACTTCTTCAGCTGGTTTTCTTTTCTTTTTCTCAAGGGGATTGACAAAAGATCTATCCTTTCTCATGCAGATAGCCTTCAATGATTTGAAGTTGTCAGTTCTCTTGAACATCCTCAGAATGTCTTCAAACTCATATCCCCTGAACATAGCCCCATGATTTATCAATCTTAAGTTGGCTAGTTCCTTGAGATCATGGATCATTAGAGAATTCACAAGAGCAGAGTATTCTGTGAAAAATTGGACTAATCCTGATATTCTCTTCACCATGAACATATTCCAATCACTGTCATACTTTCAGGCAATAATCTTCTGATCAGTCTTGCCTTTTGGAGTAGACACACCTTTATCATTTCAGCAGTTGTGAGTCCTTCATGTAGTTCCAGTTGTGAAGGCTCAGCAAACCACTCTGGGTATCTATGGAGAATGGGTGCCAGGGAATCATGATCTCCCTAAGTGAGACTCATTTCTTGAGCTGAAACTCTTGTTCTTGGTTGGGTTCTGATGATCTCCTCCTTGATTGATCTGTTGATGCATCCAAGGCAACAGAGGGAAGAAAGTACCACTGTAGAAGTTCCTTGGATCTCTTTTTGTGATGTACCTGTAGGACTTGGCATTATAGTGAGGAATGTCCATCACTGGTCCTACTGGTGCAAGATCAGGAAAGGCTTCATTGATGAAGCACTGTATAAATCTGGGATACATCAATAACATGTGCCTTCTACCCTCTTGGATGTTTAAGACTAATCCATTGAAAACATATGCAGACATGTTGATTGGACGATTGGTGCATAAAGCACAAATAGCAGATGAAGTTGTCACTGGGATATCATTCTATCCAGTCTTCCTCTTAGATAAGCAATGTTGATCCATATGTATCAAGAATCTCCATTGCAAATCTACCAACCCTTTCACAATCTACTTCCCTTCATATCCACCCTCATAGCCAATATTGGCAAAGAAGGTCATGATATCATCATCTTCAAGTTCTATAGGGGAGTCTGCATTATCTCCAAACTGTAGACACTGTCTCACAGTTTGCTCAGTGATTGCCAGGGAATGATCATCAGTGATTCTTCTAGTCAGTGTTCTCACACCATCAACTTCTACTACTTCAGCTGTTCCCCAAAATGACCTAATGAAGGTCTCATAGATGATGGGTCTTACTGTCATAGCATAGGCCACCCTTGTGGTTAGAAGAAATCTGATCATGTCCCTTAAGCCTTCAGCCTCAGTTACATCAGGGTCAAGAAAACCACTGACATTATGGAGCTTGCTCCATGTGAGGTTTGCCATTGTTCACTGCATTCCAGGCATATGTATTAGAATGATGAATAATATATATCAACAAAGAGTTTATCATAAATCAAACTAATTTGATCATATTTTGACTTTTCTTGGTCAAAATTGAGTGTTCATGTATACTGTTTCATATACATTTGATCTAATCTGATTTAGTCATTCATGTACATTTTGATGAGTTATTGCTGATTGCGTTGAGTATTCTTTCTCCATTTCAACTCATTTTAACCATTGTGACGTCTTTTGATTCCAACATTTTAGTATTTACATGCCCTGATACTACGACAAACTGAAGTTGTGAAAATTCTTTGTTTGATGAGTTTTACTTGATTAGCATGTGTCTTTCTGTTGAAATCGACAATGGTTCATGAACACTTGTTTGATTTGCATGATTCGTTCTTGACCTAGTTTTGCTAAGTTCATATTTTCGATGAATGTCGACAGTTAGGGTTCTGAACACTTTGGATTCTCACCTATTCCTCGATAATACTGCTGTAGTGAATTGAAGATGAGTGAAAGATGGTGAATCGAACTTAGAACATAGGTTTAGAACATGAAGAAGATGATGAAGATGAACAGTAACTTTAGTGGCGCTCGTCTCTCCTTTTAAGTCTCTCAATTTTGAAAAGTATTAAATGACCTTTCGATTTTGGTTTATATAGTCAACTTGATTTCAAAGTCTGAAGACAAATGCGCTCAAATTTTAAAATTACTGTAGCAAATGCGGAAGAACAAAAACTTGTCAGCATTTGTTCACTGTAGCAAATGCGGATGAATAAAAACTTCAGCTTTCATCAAATGCGGTAGAGTAAACTCTGTCTGCATTTCTTTAACTTGTTCTAAATGACACAAGAACATGAGCACTTATTCCTTTTATACTGACACAAGCTTACACTCAAGTTTAAGTATTGATTTCATCTTTTCAAAAGAAATACGGATGAACAAAAGTTTTGTCCGCATTTGTTTTTCATACTTAAAACTTGTGATGAGACTAATGCGGTAGAGTAGTGTTGTCAGCATTAGTTCTTGTGTGTTTTAGTTCACAAAACCAATACCTGCATTGGTTGAATGCTTGGGTTACCTTCACCCGCATTAACCAATACTCTTACCTGCATTAAGTTTCAAACTTAATGTTTTTGCTTTGGTTGGTTTTGGATGAATTTTGTTTGAAACTTTATGAAGCAATGTTTTTGCCTTTATGAAGACTTGTCAGTTGCTTGATTCTTATGAATTTTGACTGATTTTGGAATATCAATTCTTGCTTGGATTGACTTGTTCATCTGTTGTGAATCAAGTTTCCTATTGTTGACTGATCTTGGACTTCTGTGCATCAAAATGTCTGCAAGAACTGAGATACTATGGTATAACTTCTGCAACAACACAGACATATTTTCTGATTACTCCCCCCAAAGTTTATATCCATACTGGATAGAAACTTTTAAGGATTTGAAAATTTTGAAAAGAAAATCTTTTTGTAATTTTTGCTTTCTTCACTGTACAAGAAGTTAAGTTATACCTTTCTTTGGGATCATATCAATCTTACCTTTCACAAGTGCAAGCAATTGTTAGTAAAACAGACATGGTCATGAACATATTGATTGTAGGTACGTTTGTCCTCTTAAACTCATACTTGGTTAATCTTCTGATGCAAATGATCTTATCATGTTTTGAGTTGATTGGGTATTCAACATGTACCTCACACTCAAAGGCATGGCAAGGTCAACCATCTGCATGCAATGTATGGTAGAACTTTCAACATCTTACATGACCAGGATATTTATAATTAGAAATCTCATATTACATGATCCTCATTGGGATTCTTTTATTTTTGATCCATTTATCACTTTTGATCCACATTGGGATTCTTTTCACTTCACTTTGGAAGGTGATCTCTCAGGATTCTTTTGATTCATTCATTTTGAATGATTTTTATTTTGTTTGTTTCATCCAATATGGATGTATTCCACATAAGGAATCTTGATGGATCTTGACATCAGCACTATGTGCTTGTTTCTCCAGGTCTTTGCTTAGCAAAACAAAGGAGGAACTGATATGAGTAAATGAGATTCATAAGTCATCATTACCTGGGGTGTTTTGGTTTCTACACACACACATATTTGGACAAGTCAAAACTTACACATACTATAAGATGACAGCATCACAGTTGAATATAAGCTTTAATTTATCACTGCATGTGGTTTCTTTTCCAAGTTGAGCCTACCAACATATCAGATAAGTCATGTCAGTCATTTAAGTTTTATAAATTAGCACAGTGAATGATATAACAACTGTAATTATATCATTTCCCTTAGATAAACTATACTCTTCGTCATTTGATTTCTTTTTGATATTTGAATGTTTTGTTTGTCTTCTTTTTACTCAAGATTAATCATGCCAATTGATTAAACTAAGAATTCAAATCTGGTTAGATCAAAAGCCTTAGTGAATAAATCAGCTAATTGATTGTCAGTATGAACTTGTATCAATTTGATTAATCCTTTTTCAGCACAATCTCTCAAAAAGTGATATCTAATTTCAATATGTTTTTGTTTTTGAGTGTTGAACTGGATTATTAGTTATAAAAACTACTGCTATGTTGTCAATATAAACTGGAGTATGCAGAAAGTTAAAACCGTAATCAAGCATCTGGTTTTGAATCCAGAGAACTTGAGAACAGCATGCAGATGCTGCTATGTACTCAGCTTCTGCTGTTGAGACAGAAACATTGGTTTGCTTCTTGCACTACGAGGATACAAGTCTAGGACCAAGAAATTGACAACCGCCAGATGTGGATTTCCTGTTGAAGTTACATCCTCCATAATCACTATCAGTGTATGCATAGAGATTGAAATCTCCGTCCTTTGGATACCATAGACCAAGAGCAGGTTTGCCCTTAAGATATCTGAATATCCTCTTGACTGCATTGACATGAGATTCCTTGGGATCTGCTTAATATCTGGCACATACATAAACACCAAACATAATATCAGGCCTACTGGCTGTTAGATACATAAGTGAACCTATCATGGAACGATAGTGTGTTTGATCCACTGATTTGCCTTCAGGATCAGGTCCAATCTTCACTTTAGTATCCACAGGAGTTCTGATGGACTGACAGTCAGCAAACTTGAATTTCTTCAGCATTATTTCCATATATTAAGATTGATTGATGAAGATTCCGTCTACTGTCTATTTGACTTGTACTCCCAGAAAGAAAGTGAGTTCTCCTATTGCACTCATTTGGAATTTTGAATGCATGAGATTCTCAAAGTCTTTACATAGAGACTTGTTTGTTGAGCCAAAAATGATGTCATCCACATATATCTGTACAAGCAACATGTCCTTTCCTTTTCTTTTTCTGAAGAGAGTCTGATCAATCTTTCCTCTCTCATATCCATTATCACGAAGAAATGATGAAAGAGTCTCATACCACTTTCTTGGTGCTTGATGAAGACCATACAAGGCTTTGTCTAGCTTGTAAACCCTATGAGGAAAATCTGGGTCTTCAAATCCAGGTGGTTGACTCACGTAGACCTCTTCAGCAATCTTTCCATATAGAAAAGCACATTTCACATTCATTTGATAAACAGTAAAGTTCATGGATGCTGAATATGCAAGAAAGATTCTTATGGCTTCTAGTCTGGCTACAGGGGCAAATACTTCATCATAGTCAATTCCCTCTTCTTGAGTGTATCCCTGAGCTACTAGTCTTGCTTTTTTTCTAATAACAATTCCCCTGTCATCAGTTTTGTTTCTGTATAGCCACCTGGTACCGATAGGGTATTGTCCTTCGGGAAGATCTACCAGCTGCCATACTTCTTGCTTCTTGAATTGCAGCAACTCTTCCTGTATTGCTTCAATCCAACTGTTGTCTTGAAGAGCCTCTTTGATATTTTTGGGTACTGTTTGACATAGAAAGCATGAGAACAAGCAAATGTTGGCTATGCTTGACTTGCTTCTAGTCACCCGTTCAGTTAGTTCACCAATGATGTTGTCAACTAGATGATCTTTATGTATTCTTGTGGTTGGAATTGAGTCACCAGCAATGGTTACATCAAGATTGGAGACATTAAGCTCATCATGGTGAGAGGCAATATCTTCTTGTACTGTTGGGGAGCTATGAAAGTAATCAAAATTTCTTTCAATTCCTGCTTCAGTGTTAGCAGAGATTTGATTACTCCCATCATTTGAATTTCTTTCAATGTCAACTGGAGGGGTAACATGAGGTTGAGTTCCAGCTTCTTCTTGGTTTCTAGTTTCAATAGATGGCATCTCTGATGGAGAGAGCAGTGTACTGGGACCATCCTCAATCGATGCACTTTGATGTTGATCAATATGTCTGACAGGATTAGCTTGTAGTGGTACTTCTTCATCGAGCTGCTCAGTAGAATTTGGAGGAATCATTGGAAAGTCAATCATTCTTTCTACTAATGATGAAGGTGCTGTTGATTGTAGATTACCTGCATCAGACATGTGAAATTGATCAAAAGATTTAGTAAATGAGTCAATATCAAACAGCCAATCAGGACCATTAGTAGATTTGGGAAAAGAATGTTCCTTGAATTGAACATTTGTTGTTTCATCTATGATGTTTAATCTAGAATTAAACACTCTGTAAGCCTTTGAAACAGAGGAATAACCTACAAAGAATCCTTCATCAGACTTGGATGAAAACTTTCCTAAATGGTCGCGGGTGTTTAATATTGAGACAGGACAACCAAATGACTTGAAAAATCCAATGAATGGTTTTCTTTGAAACATGAGTTCATAAGGTGCCTTATTACTTTCTTTGATAATCAGAGTTCTATTTTGTACAAAGCATGATGTGTTAACTGCTTCTACCCAAAAGGTGATTGGCAGTTTAGCATCTGCTAGCATCGTACATGCTGCTTCAATTAGTATTCTATTTCTTCTTTCAGCTACTCCATTTTGTTGAGGAGTTCTAGCTGCACTAAATTGATGAGCTATGCCTTTGGTTGTACAAAAAGAACTCTTATCTTCATTTTTAAATTCTGTCCCATTATCACTCCTGATTGTTTTGACTTTAAGATCAATTTGGTTTTCAATCTTAGTGATGAAATCTTTTATTAATTGGGATGCCTCATTCTTATGAAGTAAGAAGAAGACCCATGTGAATCTAGAAAAGTCATTTATGATCACCAAACAATATTGCTTCTTTCCCATACTCATAACATGAGTTGGACCAAAAAGATCCATATGAAGTAGTTTCAATGGAGAATTGTTGGTGTTCATCAACTTTGGCTTGTGAGACGATTTGTGTTGTTTTCTTTTGAGACACGCTGAACAGTGGTTAATGAAGTGGAATTCTTTTTGAGGTAAACCAATAACATGATTTCCCTTAACCAGTCTGTTCATGTTTTTGAAATTTGTGTGTCCCAATCGTCTGTGCCAAAGTTGTGATTCATCAAAGGATGCTTTTAATATAAGACATGTTTCTTCTTTTGGTGATGCATAATTAAGGTTAATGACATAGGTGTTATTCTTTCTTGGTGTTTTCAAGACAACCCATTCTTCAGGAATTTGAAATCCCGATCTCAAAATATAGCAATGAGTGTCAGTAAAGTGAGTGGAATATTCCTTGTCACAGATCTGAGACACGCTGAGAAGATTGAGGTTCAGTTGTTTACAGTAGTTCACTTTGTCAAAGCTCAGCATTCCATTTGTCATAGATCCTTCACCTGTAATTCTACCACCTTGTGAATCTCCTCCAAATGCCACAGTAGTTCCTTGAATGTGCTTAAAATCATGAAGGAGGGAACGATCTCCAGTCATGTGTCGGGAGCATCCACTGTCCACATACCATAAACTGTTGGAACTGCATGAATGACCCTACAAGCACAGAAACAACTAATTAGACTGTGAAACCCAAGCCATGATGATCTTGGGCTTACCGTTTCTATCCATGATAGTAACCTGTTGGTATTTTCCTCTAAACTGGGGCTTTGATGATGGAGTTATCATTGATTTGTTTCTGAAAGAAGAATGGTTCATTACTTCAACTGAAGAGTCAGATGAATATTCAAACCTTTGATCCCTGTTCCTTTTCAGAAAGTTGATTTGTTTTTTATTATCAAACTTTGTTTTAGAGTTATAAAAATCATTGGTTTGTTTAACTGCTTGATTTTTATTTCTTTTGATTCTGTTTGAAGTTCTCAGGTTTTTCACGTCATCATCAGATTTTGAATGTCTGTGTTAGTAATGACCATTAATCTTAGGTTTCTCAGACATGGTTGGAGAGATAGGTTTGTTTTGAGGTACTCTCACTCCCTTTAGCTTAAAGAAACAGTCAGATGTATTGCGATTGTTCATGTTGCAGATAGAACAGTATTTGTTGAAATAACAGTTCTTGGTGGAGTGGTTGTTCATATCACATTGAACAATATTGATTGAAAAAGCATTTATCTGTTCTATGATTTGACCTCTCACACACATCACAGTACATGTGTTTGTTTCTGACTACTGATCCTGGTATTGAGGATTTTGTAGCTTTGACAGATTTGTACTTAGATTCATTTCGTGATTTTGATGAGATAGCATGATCTGCCTTGTTGGTAGTTTGTTTCTCAACACTACTGTCTTTGTTTTTTTGAGGCTGGTTATTCTTTCTTGTTCTTTTCCTGATCTCCTTATCAAATTGATCCACATGCTCTTTATTGAAAATATCAAAGCCAACCCCTTGCATTGATTTTGATGTTTGAGGGTCTGAGTTAGTTTTAGTTTCTATGACCTGAGCGACTTTTCTTTTGATTGATGGTGAATCAGTGTCTGATTTGCTTGAATTTTTTGGAGAGTTTATCTCACTATCAGATCTACTTTCTGTAGGTAGATTCACCTTTTTAGCTTTTATTTTCTTTTCCTTGGAAATTGCAGGGATGAATTTTACAAAAGGAACAATAGCCTTGATTATGTTATCTGTTTTGATCACACCCACTGTCTTGTCTGAACACTCCTTGATTTTAATTGGGTGGCCTAACTTAATTTTGTCCTCATTTGTTTCAATGTAAAACTGGGTTTATTTTGAGGATTGATGATTTGTTTTACTATTGTTTTCGGTTCAATAGTGTTAGGTTCATTTTCTTGGGTGAGTGTGACAGAATCAGGCATGACAGTGTAGTTATCATTGTATGGTGGTGGACAAGAGTTATATCCAATACCAGACATGTCTTTGGGATCCTTTTGTGAATCAAGCATCTCTTTCAGCTTTACTGATGACCGTTGAAACTTTTCAAGTTTCAGTTCTGTAAGATTTTGTTCAGTTTTAGATTGAGCTAATTTTTCAGTCAGTAGCTCATTCTCAGCTGCAAGAGTGTACTTTTCACCATGCAATTTCTCAATGTCGGAGATGAGAGATTTAATTTTGATTTCAAAACCTTTTATTTCTCTTTTGAGCATCTCTGATTTAACCTTTTCTTCTTTAATTTTATCAGCCAGTTTATGATTATGCTCTCTATACCCTTGTAGTTCATGTATGCATTTATCACTACACAGGTTAGATTTTACCTCAGTAGGCATGGGGGAAGGTCCATCATTGATGTGAGCCATGAGTGCATGATTTTGAAATTGAGGCTTTACTTCCTCCGCATACATGCTCCAGTCACATACTCCATCCTGCCTGATAACAAGAGCATTAGCTGATGACTGATTGCTTCCATGAGCTTGATTGGTCAGTTGGGGTTGAGTCTGATGTGATTGTTGATATTGATGAAGCTGTTGTTGATGATTGTTGGGGTGAAAGCTTGAAGATGGTTGTGATGATGACTGGCTCTGAGAAGTCCTTTGAGTATTGTAGTTTCTTTTGGGAGCATTACATTCTCTTGAGAAGTGGCCAGTCATGCCACAATTGAAGCATTTCACCTTAGATTTGTCATATCCAAGCTTGGTGTTTTCATTGAGGTGAAGCTTTTTCCCTCTTCTGAAAAACTTCTTTGCCCCCATAGCAATCATGGCCATTTGCCATTGTAAGTCCATTTCCTCCACATCATCTGGATCCATTTCTTCCAGATCTTCTTGGATCAGATGTGCAGATGTAAGTCTTCCTCCCAAATAGGCTTCAAAGCTGGCAACAAATGCATTGTAAGTTGCCTTTTGTTTTTCAGATCTTGAATCATCATGAGCAGGGGTTGTAGAGAATTCTGATGCTTGAGTTGTTGAAGTTGATGGGGAAGAAGTTGATGGTCTGTTAGACGGTGGGGTTGTGGGAATCCAGTAGCTTTAGCTTGATCTCTTGAGGAGATGAAATCATCTTCCTCAGTAATGAATACATTTTCCAAAGAGTGATTATCTGTGGGAAACTTGTATGCTTCAACTACTCTGGGTCCTCCCAGATTTCTGCTTCTTTCATCCAGTTCCAATGCTTCGATCTTTGCTATCATAATATCTAGGGTGGTGCTTTCCAAATCAAGAGTATTCTTCAGCATGGTTACATTTTGTTTCCAATTTTCAGGAAGACTATGTAACATTTTCTTGTTTAAATCCTTGGATTTGTAAGTTACACCCATAATCTCTAAATCATTTACCAGTTGCACAAACCTATGCAACTGTTTAGAGATGGACTCCCCTTTGGAGTGATGAAATGTCTCATACTGGTTCACAAGCTTGTCTTTGTTGATTTTAGCCACTTCACTACTTCCTTCACACATGATTTGCAGTGCATCCCATACAGCTTTTGCAGTACCATATTTTTCCAATCTTTTGAGCACATCCATTTTAAGTGCTTGAGTAAGTATGGAGTAGGCTTTGAGATCAATCTTGATCTTCTTGTAATCATCATCATCAAGAGTGAGATCTTCAATAGGGATTCTTGAAGTCTTGTACATTGCAGCTTGATCTGCAGATAGAGTGACTGGAATGTGTGGGCCTTTGCATATTGAGATCCAATAATCAGGATCAACACCTGTAATATAGTTCATGAATCTGATTTTCTATTGTTTAAATTCAGATTTATGTTTGAGCATGGGTGGTTTTGAAGCATGCCCAAGTTCAGAATAATTGTATGAATCCATAGTTGACAATTTGTTTTTAACTTGTTTAGATCTGGATTTAATTGATTTTATGGTTAATTAGTCCAAATATTTCAACAAGTCCAAACTTAGTCCTGTAACAATGGATCTGCTGAAAATATATAAATTTCAGCCTTTGATTTTCTGTTCTTGATGACTGAGCAACCTGTACTGTTTATATGAAGATGAGTTCTTCGGGTTAACAGTAACAGTTGAATATATTAGTGAGTATTTGGTAAGAATACTGAGAAGAGATGTTTGAAGCCTCTAAACAGTAACTCAATCACCAGATCAATCGGGTTAAACCTAGATCTGAGCAGATCTGAGTAATAACCGAGAGCCAAAGCTCTGATACCAATTGACTGGGTTTGAGAATGATATTCTCTGCTGATGTGAATCAACAAGGATCGAATATGATGATTGAGTCAAAGATTGAAAGGCGGAATCAGACAATCAATGATCATAAAACACTTGATATACTCATAAATGCATTCTTGTCTTGATTAGATGAACTGTTACAGAGTAAATGCTAAGGTTTAGCAAGCTACAGTAACAAGACAGCTAACATGGGAGAAAACAAAGTATATTCTAATTGTCTATCTCAAAAGTTGTGTAAATAGTCACACCAAAAATTACCTCACATACGAGGATTCTATTCTATTTATAGGCTGACTAACAGCTTGTACAAAAAGACTAAACTACCCTTAGTCTAAGTCTTCATCAGCATTTGTTCTTTGTCATCCGCATTGACTAATGCGGATGAGTAACTCTTCATCAGCATTGGTCTTCGTCAGCCGCATTAGTGTTTGGTCATCAGCATTAGTTAATGCGTATGAGCAAACACTTAGCCGCATTTGTTGCTGATCATCCGCATTAGTTTATGCGGATGAACAAATGCCTTGTTTGCCTTGCATAAGCTTTCCGCATTTGTTAATGCGGATGAACAAATAATTGTCAGCATTTGTTCTTGGTCATCCGCATTGACAAATGCGGATAGCCGACACTTGTTCTTTTTCTTCTTATGCAGACTTCTGTATCCGCATTTCTTCTTAGACTTGGGGAGATTTCCAGCAGAACAACCATCCACCTCTTGAATTGGTATGTATGATCCTTTTAGGGTCCAACAGGAAGGGATCCGAATCTACGTGGGAGACTGAAGAGGAGATAAGCCAACATTACCCACATCTGCTTGAGGAATAACAGGTTTCGAGGACGAAACCTATATAAGGGGGGTGGACTTGTAACACCCGTATTTTTTTTAGAAGGAAATAAAAGAATAAAAGAGAAAGAAAAAGGAAGAAATGAAAGTCAAACTAAAGTGGAGGGGTTAAAAGTGTCCAAAGTACAAAGTCTTTTATAATTTTGTATAAAAGTGGCATGGCCGCCCATGTCCTGCGGCTTTTCACCTTTCTACCGATTCTAGAGAGAGAAAGAAGAGCAGCTTCGGAATTTAGAAAGGACTTCAAGCAAAATTCGGATTTAAGGTAAAGTTTAGTGTTTTTAAGTTGTTCTTGGCTAAATTAGCCACGGTTAAATGTTCTTATGTGTATATGCTTTCGGGTTTGCATGCTTTAGACCCATCTAGGTGTTCGAGTTCCTTGGAAAGTTCAAGGTTTAGAGTTTGAAGGTTGAAGGCAGCAAAGGTGAGTTCTAGACCCCTTTTTTTTACTTGTTTTAAACAATCTTTGGGGCTGAAAATGTATGAAAATAGTTTTTTTTAAAGTTCATGTGTGAATACCCGTATGTTTTATGTGTGCACGATGATGTTTTATGCTCGTATATGTCATGATGATGTTTAGGAAAGTGAATACAGGTTAACAACATGTTAAGATGTTGTTTGGGACTGGAAATAAGTTAGAAACATATAAAAAGGGTGTTTATGAGCCCAAACAGGGCTCATGCGCCTGCAAAATTATGTCAAAAATATCAAGTATAGGCTCATATGTCCAAATAGTAACCTTATACGCCTAAATATTGCCTTAGAATTTCTAAGCATAACTCATATGCTCAAACAGTACCTAATACGCCTAAGACTCATGAGCCTGAAACTGCCTTAGAAAAACTTAAGTATGACTCATGTGCCTAAACAGTATCCTTGTGAGCCTGAACAGTGGTCATATGCCTAGAAAGGTTAGCCGAACGACTAAGTGTAGGGACATGTGCCCCAACAGTGTTCATGCGCCTGAATAGCTCATGCGCCTAAAGTTAAAAATGTTAAGTGTAGACTGGTGCGCCTACATAGTGATGAAAAGCCTGAACAGGGCTCATGCGCCCAAATAGCTCTAATGCGCCCAAACACTTAGAAATTTTTACAGAATTTTCTGGGAGTCTGTGCCTTAGGGATTTGACCGAGGTTGACTAAGGACTTATAAATGATGATGTTCTATGCATAATATGATTACTATGATTGTTCCATATTGCAGTTATTGCTACTACTATTATTACTTATAGTATGTGACTTTGCGTGGTATGTTATTATCGTAACGTAAAGTATATTGTAATAATAAAGTGAAAGAGCAATAAAGAAAAGAAGTAGGACATAAATAAATGTTAATAAGTCTTGAAAGCATATAGGAGGGACACGACCGTGTTGTCGTTAGCTCAACTGTGTTGCGGGTTAGCTACCCTTTATGCACACAGGGTCAATCAATTGAGATTGGCAGGACCTTTGTAGCGTGCCCTGGGTGATTGGGTAGGCCTTGTACACAGTACACATAGCCCCTTTCGAGGGATATAGTTGACCCTTTCAAGGGATACAGTTGACCCTTTCGAGGGATATAGATTGCCCATCACCCGTTTTCCATCGCGCATATAGTTGGGGCATTGCGCACTGGTCCATACAGACAATGGAACATAAAGTTAAAAAGTTTACAGACAAGGCATACAGTACAGAGAACGAACAATATTTGTTCATATAGTTATACAGTACAGAGTTGTATTTTACAGAAAAGAGTATTTTCACATACAACATATAGAAAGTATTTTAATTATAAAACTAGAACTCACTCAGCAACACTGACTTTTATACATTTTCAGTTGGCAGGTAAATATTGCTGAGGATGGCATGTGGGCGAAGCTACTTGGCAAGACAAGGCTGACGTCCATCCGTATTTTGATTATATTGTTGTTTGTAATGCAATTGAACAACCTTTTTGTAACTCATGAACAACATTGTATTGCTTAACAACAGTAGTTAAAAGTAAATGAATGGTTTTATTACATGAAATTCTGTTGTGTATATTATGAAATGAATATTAATAGGTAACTATGATGCAATGAATGACCAACTGTGAGGTTTCCGGGATCGGGGCCTTACATCTGAAGTTTTCTTTTTGGTTATATGTATGGTACCTTTGGGACTGCAGATGCAATCCTTTGCAAAGAGACAGGTACCTCCACACATAATGCATTCAGTTGGTATACTTCTAAGATTCTTCTTCTGAGCAGTAGGCTGAGCTTGATCTTTTTCCATTTCATTTTTCATTTTCATAGATGATGCAACATTTTTCTTATGGTGAGGCTTGCTATTAAAACTAGATGGTTCAGGCTATGCATCAGTGGTGCACATTTGGTCAGCCTTCTTCTATTGACTATGATGGTTTGGACATGAACTAAAACTCATGGTACTAGAGTCCATAGTTAAGTTTTCAGTCTTTACCACTTCAAATCTAGTAGAGATAAATACTTGTTTATATTGGAGTTAAAGGTGGTTTTGATTTCTTGGGTTTTCTTTGATTTTCTTTTGGCTGCCCTGATCAAGTTTTTCTTAGCAAACTTGGTCATCCTTGGTTCTTTCTTTTCTCCAGGAGAATGGTGACCCTTGTTGGGATGATCATTTTCACTCACTTCGGATCCATCCATCACTATCTTCTATTCATCTTCATCCTTTTCTAGAATGGGATCTATGATGGGCAGCTCATTTTGACAAGTTACACACCTTGGAGATCTTATAGATAGTAATATGTATGGAGTAGTTATGTCACTTGAACCGAGTCCCTGCCTTTTAGATAAAAACTATTTGCATACAAGGATAAAGATATGATATTTTTAAAGTTTTCCTCTTCAAGAACACACTTTTCTGCCATGGCTTAGCTGATCACAAGCTCAGCCTGACATTCAGTTAACTTGTAATGAGATTTTTTATTTGAGTCCTCTAATTTGTGTGCTCATGCTTAAGAGTTGAAATTGTTTTCTTTAAATCTTCTATTGTAAGTTTATAGTCATTTTCATCTATTTTGAAATCAACTTTTAAAATGTTTAAGGACTCAAGGTTAGATCTCATTTATAGGTTATGAAACCTACAATATTTACTTTGGCAATGCATTCAGGTGTACAAAGATGTTCTAATACCTTGGCTTATTCATGGTCATCCATCAGCTAGTTGAGAGAAGCATCTTCTACCTGAAAGCTCCAGTCAAAACCCCCTAGTCAACAGCAATAACAATTTGTTGTTTTGGTTGGCTTGGCTTCTCAGATCTAGGAGCAGCATCAGTGTAGTTAGGCCTGGATTTTACTTGACCACAGTTAGTACTTGGTGCCTTGAACTCCCAAGCAAAGTGTCCCATTTGGTTACAGTTGTAACACTTCATTTTACTTTTATTAAGTCCAGACTTTCCACTAGATACATTGTTGGGAAATTTTCTTTCTGTTATCTTGTAAAACTTCTTGGCTTTGTGAGTGAGAAGAGCCATTTGCTGGACTATCTCCATGTATTTCAGGTTATCTGGATAGATACAATCCAAGTCTTCAAGAGTGAAAAGAAACTTGTCATAACTTTCATCAGCAGACACAAAGGCTTGAGATTAGCTCGTCTCTTGGAATGAGATTCCTTGGATGTAGCTCTCCATTGGTGTCTTAGGGAAGGTCATAAAAGGGTCATTTTGTTAGTTGTCAGAGTAGAAAATAAGATGATGTTGTAGTTCTCTACTATCCTTTTCAACCACATGGAGGGATGAACTCTATTGATTGCTAAAAGAGCTGCTTGATGGGTTATGCATGTTCATCTCTATCTGGTAGCCACTAAGGATACCATACAACTTATTAAGAGTAACAGTAGAGAGGTTTTCGATTCTGTTAATGGACACATAATAGTGTGTCCATTGTCTGGGAACAGAGAATATTAACTTACTCATAATGTCATTATTCTCGATATTTACTCCAACATACATGATAGTATCCACAATCTCAACATATCTAAAGTATTAAAGAGTAATAGTTTCACATTTCTTGCAAGAAAAGTTCTCAAACTGCTGCTTTATGTGGTACTACTTGTATTCTTTAGACTCATCAGACCCCTCATACATGAGCTTCGGTGCATCCCAGAGCTGCTTAGTAGTTTTGCACTTCTTGAAGCCTCTGTATATAGAGTTTGAAGAGCGGTCATGGCCTTCTGATCTACGTCAATCTTCTTCTAATCTTTCTTAGAATAGTCAGCTATTTCCTTTGGAATCATCCCACCTAAGTGTTACAAAGCTTAAAATGAAATAATAAGTACTTGAGACACTTTATACTACATCCTACAGCTACTCATACTCTGAAGGCCAACTGGAAACACTAATCTAGACAACAAGATCAATGTAAAGTCAAAAGGCAGATTGCCTTTTGACTGATGAATATGACATGTCATAGCTCACATCCTTATCTAAGACAAAAAGGATAAACATACAAAAGTGGGAATTTAAAGACCCAGGATCTTAATCTATAGTTTGATAAAAGTATGAACTTTTCATCAACTCATATAAGTTGGTGAGTATTCAGAGGTGGTAGTAGAAAGTAGTTTAGCTTTTATCAAAATGTTATTCAGAAAAAGCATGTCTTCTTTGTTTTCGGAAGAAATCAGTCTATCGGCTTCAGAAGACTTTGTATTTGAACCTTCGGAAGACTTTATCTTTGGCTTTGAAAGATTTCGTATTTTGGCTTCGGAAGGTTTGATACATAGAGTAATTTATTGAGCTATATCAAATCTTGTGAAGTAACTTCCTTGTACTTCACATGTGCATGCTGAGAGCTCTTTGGTGCATCAGCATCTAAGTATAATCCTCATAATGTAGAACTAACTTACCTTACTCCTTTTGGAGTTATGCTTTTATGACAGCTACCCGACTTGTCAATCTGGCACTAACTAAGAAGGTAGACAAAACCTCATATAAGATATGACATAGGTCTAAACCCAACTTGTCTTACTTTAGAGCATGGGGATGTGATGTTTATGTCACCAACAAGTTTGTTGAATAGCTAGATCCTCGAGTCAAAAGGGTATTTCATTGGATATCTTTTACCATCCTGAAGCAAATATAATTTGTATCAAAAGGAAGGCATATTTTCTTACGAAAGGGTTTCTTGATCGGGGAACTAGAAGTAATATTATAGATTTTAAAATTTTAAGAACCACAAACAAATGTTGATGTAGTCAGTGTGTCTAAACAATAAGAAGTTGTTGATGATTCAGACATAAACACAAGCTTTCTCAAAAGTAGTACGACTCGCCAAAAATTTGATAGATATATTTGGAATCTGGAGGATCTCGATGTCTTGGTAGTAGCTGATTTTGTGATGAACCTACTAACTAGAATGATCTATCTTGAAATTCGAAATCTGCGAAATGGCTAGATACCATGAACGTTGAGATACAATATATGAATGACAATCAAGTCTGGGACTTGGTTGAGATACCCCCTAGTTCTCGGACAGTATGGAACAAGTGGATTTTCTAGATAAAAACTAACATGCATGAAAATGTACATACCTATAAAGCACATCTAGTGCGAATGATTTCAGTCAAACTTAATATGTTGACTATGATGAAACTTTTGTTTCCCGTTGCTATAATCAATTCGTTGAGGATATTACTTGTTATACTTACGTACTATGACTATGAGATATAACAAATGGATGTCAAAACCGCTTTTCTAAAATGAGCATCTCTCTGAAGATTTTTATATAGTTTAGCTTGATTTGTTCTATTGATCCAAAATATCCAAATAGGGTGTGCAAACTATACAAGTCTATTAATGGACTTAAACAAGCATCTCGTAGTAGGAATCTTCATTTGATAAGAGAATCATAGAATTCGGTTTTATTAAAAGGGAAGATGAGTTGTGTGTTTACAGAACTGTAAGTGGTAGCACTATATCATTCCTTATATTGTATGTGCATGATATACTAATTATTAGAAATGACATCCATATGCTAAATGAAGTTAAGCAATGGTTAGGAGCTCGTTTTGCAATGAAATCTTGGATAAGCTGCTTGCATTCTAGGAATCAAGATCTCGAAGGATAAATTTAAGCGGCTTTTAGGGATTAGTCAAAACAAGTACATAGATAAAATGATGACATGCTTTAAGCATGGAAAACTCCAAGAAAGGTGTTCCTATGACTAAAGGTATTATGCAAATCGCAATCTCCATTAATGAACATTAACATTAAGCAAATGGAAAAGGTTCCATATGCTTAACGGGTGGTTCTATCATGTATGCTATATTGAGCACTAGACAATACGTCTTGTGTGTTTTAAGCATTACCCATCGTTATTTGCAGAACCCTGCTTTACCCACTGAACTTCAATTAAGAACATCTTGAAGTTTTAAGAAGGACTAAAGATATGTTCTTAATATTTGAAGGAGTCGAAGAACAAATTATTGTAAGGTGTTATACTGATGTTAGTTTTTAAACTGATTGAGATGACTCTCGCTCACAATCTGGTTTCGTATTCGTACTTAATGGTGGAGCCATCTTGTAACACCCGAAATTTTATAGGCAAAGAAAGAAAAGATAAATGTAGATAAAGGAAATATAAAGTAACCCAAAGTTGAGGAGTTAAAAGTGTCCAAAAGTACACAACTTAGGAAAAGTTGGTGAATAAAGCAACATGGCCGGCCATGTTGTCCCTTACACCTTTTCATTCGGAATTTTAGAGAGAGAAAGAAGAGGAGCAGAGAATTCTCGGAGGTTATAGAAGAAGAAGAAGAAGAATTCGAAGTTTTTGGTGTTAAAAACGTTTGAGAAAGTTCAAGAGAAGAGTTTAAGTTTGAAAGCTACTGAGGTGAGTTCTAGATCCCCTATTTTTCATGTTTTAACTAATTTTGGGGCTGGAAATGCATGTATGTACGTTTTTATAAAGTTGGGTTTCACACCCGTAGGTATATTTGAATTTGTATGTGGGTGGGTATGATTTGGGCGCATTTGATGTTATGTTTATGATATATGTGTACGTTTTGATGCCCCGAATGTTAGAATTCAGCCTAAAATATGCTACATTAGTGTTTGGGACCGATTATGAATGTTGTTAGTGTGTTAAGACTGCCCATGCGCCTAAGGTTGGCCCATGCGTCCAACTAACTAAACTACCTAAGTGTTCCCATGCGCCTAAAACTTCATGCGCCTGAGTAGTACCCCATGCGCCTAAACAGTGCCTTAGAAAAATCTAAGTATAGTTCATGCGCCTGAATAGTACCCCATGCGCCTAAACAGTGCCTTAGAAAATCTAAGTATAGTTCATGCGCCTGAACAGTGACTCGTGCGTCCCAATAGTGACCATGCGTCTGAACCTTCCATGTGCCTAAGTGACTTCATGCGTCTAAGAGGCCCATGCGTCTGAACAGGGCCCATGCGCCCGAACAGGGCCCATGCGCCCAAACAGGGCCCATGCGTCCGAACAGGACCCATGCACCCACACAGGGATCACGCGTCCAACACTTCGAATTTATTTTTCAGGAATTTTATGGAAGTTTGTGCAATTAGGGTTTGGAACAAGGTTTGACTAGGGTTAATAAATGCATAATCATGATTGTCTTTATGATTCCTTATTATTATTATCATTACTGTTATCTTTATTACTATTGTTATTAATATCTTTAATATTGTATGACTTTACGTGGTATGTATATGATCGTAACGTAAAGTATTATCATTAATAAAGTGAAAGATTAATGATGAAGAAAAGTGAAACGTAAATGAATGACTGAAAGTCTTGCAAGCAAATGTATGGAGGTGCACGGCCTTGTTGTTGTTAGCTCAACTATGATGTGGGTTTGCTACCCCGAAAAATGCACACAGGGTCAATCATTGAGATTGACAATGAGGTGAGCGACCCTGTGGTCGCAAAAGACTCGGATAAGTGCAATCATTGAGATTGCTAATGAGGTGAGCGACCCGTTGTCGCAAAAGACTCGGAAAGATAATGATAAAAGTACGAAATGAATGAAAGAATAAATGAAGTTACACCTTGTTGTATGTCTGATGTGTGCTCATGTATGGAAGTAAAAGGGAAAGGTCTTATGAAAAGAGTATTTTCATATAACAACTACACAAGGAATTTCTAATACTTTTAAAACAAGAACTCACTCAGCAACGCTGACTTTTATGCATTTTCAGTTGGCAGGTAAGTTGTTGTTGAGGATCGCACGCGGATGAAGCTACTCGGTGGGGCATGACTGACATCCATTCTTACATGATAATGCTGTTATTTTGTAATGCAATCAAACAGTTCTTTTGTAACCCAATTAAACCATGGTGTATTGCTTAATAACAGTGTTTATAATGAAATGAATGGCTTTTGTTAAATTTATTCCGCTGCTTAAATTTGTAATATGTTACATTTTATGTAATTATTGCTGTGAATGACCAACTGTGAGGTGCCCAGGATCAGGGCCTCACAAGTTGGTATCAGAGCCAAAGTTTAAACGAATTGGGTAAATTATTTTCAAAAACCTAAACTTAAACTGAAATTGGGACAGAAAGAGAGATGTCAGCCCGAGTAGCTACGTGCCATCAGGTATTCATTTTCTTGAAGTTAATTAGTATTATGTGCGTGTTATTTGACTTATGTGTTCTTAGTAGATTAGATACTAATGTAGTCAGGACAGGAAATGCTTGGAGTGTGAAGAGTAAAGTGGCTAATCACAACTGGCCACTATAATTAGGGACTTACTATACTTGACATAAACTGAATCATTACATTGAATGATAGTGTTAGTGTTTGAATCTTATAGCATCTAGGAAATGGCTGGACAAAAATCTTCCAAGGTTGCCAGAGGCTGAGGTCGGTAATGTGTGACTAGGAGTAGTACTAAGTCTCCTGAGACGACTCGTGAGAACCCTGAAGTTCATGGCCGAAGCGAGGAAAATGTGAATGCTAGCCTGAACGCCTCAGCTAGGGAGGCGATTGCTGATGAAGTGCACCAGGTCATGCAGACAGTTTTACCGTCTGTAGTGACTGAAGTCATCAGGGCCATAAGAAACGAGGAGAGAAAGGAGAAGGAGAATAGGAAGGGATCAACGGGTAAGGGGAGCAGAGGGGAGGAGGAACGACCAGAGCCTGAGGTGGTGTTGTCTGATGAAGAAAAGGATGATGTAGTGGGGTGACTACCAAAGGGTGCAGTTACGGGGCATTCCAAAGGTGCAAGCCCCCAACCTTCGATGGCAATGGTAGTGCTGCTGCCGCTCACCGCTGGGTAAGGGAGACGGAGGCGGTGTTGGAAATCAGTGAGTGTGGCAAAGACCAGAAGGTGAAGTTCGCGAGTCACTCCTTTGTTGACTCAGGTTGTGTTGGTGGGACAACATTGCCCAAGCTGAGGGTGCCAGAGCCATCGGAAAGATGTGATGGAAAGAGCTGAAGCAATTAGTGATTGAGGAATCCTATCCTCACAGGGAACTCGATAAGATCGAGTGGGAGTTCCTAAAACTCGAGGCGGGAACCATGACCCACCAGCAGTACACCACCAAATTTAACAAAATAGAGAGGCTGGTACCGGACCAGGTGACGCCGGTGTCCCGAAAGATCAATGTACATCTAGGGATTGCCAGCCAACATTCGTAGACACTTGATCGCTGCCCGACCAAGCACTTTTAAGTCGGCAGTAGATTTGGCCGGGAGGCTCTATGATGAGAGGGAAGTGACGGTGGTCGAGGTGAAGAAAGCTGGTGATGGTGACCGAAACTGGAATGGAAAGCGGTTCGGGCATGGTGGTTTCATCCCGAACAACAAGGAGATTAGAATAGATGACCGTAGGGTGGGGTCATCAAGCTCGGCACCCAAGAGGTGTGGCAAGTGCGGGAAGGAACATACGGGTGGGTGTAGGTTGGGGCTCAACGTGTGTTTCAAGTGTGGGAAGCCTGACCACATCTCCAGAGACTGTAAGGCGCTGAAGTGTTATACCTGTGGCGAGGAGGGCCGTGTGAGCAGGGACTGCAGGAGGCCGGGGGCGGAGAGTTCCGGGACGGAGAGTTCCGGGGCGAAGAAGACGACCGGGACTGAAGGGCAAAACGCGAGCGCCAGAGCTTTCACTATAACAAGGGAGGAGGCTAGGACGGACCCCGATGTTGTGTCAGGTACGTTTCTAGTAATCAAACTCTTGCTTCTGTGTTATTTGATTCTGGTGCTAGTAGAAGTTTTATTTCTGCTACTTTACGTGCTAAATTGCTTGTTAGTAGTAGACGTATTGATGAGCCCTTCGATGTAGAAACTGCTATTGGTAAGTCCACTAGAGTTACTGATATGATAGAGGACTGTGCCATAGAACTAGAGGGTCGTAGGTTTGCTGCTAAGTTACATGTGATGCCCCTAGGTGGATTTGATGTAGTACTAGGAATGGATTGGTTAGCAACCTACGAAGCAAACATCATGTGTCAAAAGAAGATGATTAGACCGACAGCGCCCGATGGTAGTCCGGTGACGGTATACGGCGATCGAGTTACGGCGATTCCGAAGATGATTTCGATGGCGGTGGCCGAAAAGTGCATGAGGCGTGGATGTACTGCTTATTTGGCCTACGTGAAGGATGTAGACACGGTAACACCATAATTGTCTGATGTACCGGTGGTGTGTGACTTTCCCGATGTGTTTCCAGAAGATTTGCCAGGTGTTCCACCGGATCGTGAAATCAAATTTCAAATTGACTTGATACCCGGTGCTCAGCCTGTAGCTAAGGCACCGTATCGTCTAGCTCCCTCCGAGATGAAGGAATTGATGGAGCAGCTGCAAGAGTTGCTCGATAAGGGGTTTATCAGACCGAGTATCTCTCCTAGGGGTGCTCCGGTCTTGTTCGTAAAGAAAAAGGACGGTAGTATGAGAATGTGTATTGACTACCGCGAATTGAACAAGTTAACGGTGAAGAATCGGTATCCACTGCCGAGGATTGACGACTTGTTCGATCAACTCCAAGGTGCCAGTTGGTTCTCGAGAATAGATCTTCAATCTGGCTACCATCAATTAAAGGTAAAGGAGCAAGACATTCCTAAAATAGCTTTTCGTACGCGGTATGGACACTACGAGTTTCTCGTGATTTCTTTTGGTCTAACTAACGCACCAGCTGCTTTTATGGATTTGATGAATCGAGTGTGTCGGCCGATGTTGGATAAATCAGTGATTGTGTTTATCGACGATATCCTGATTTACTCAAGGAGCGAAGAAGAGCATGTCGGTCACATTCGGGAGGTGTTAGGGACGTTTAGAAAGGAGAAGCTGTATGCCAAGTTTTTCAAATGCGCGTTCTGGTTGCGCGAAGTTCAGTTTTTGGGTCATGTGGTAAATTCCGAAGGGATTATGGTGGACCCGGTAAAGGTGGAGGCGGTGATGCAATGGAAGTCTCCAAAGACGCCATCCGAGATCCGTAGCTTCTTGGGGTTGGCGCGCTACTACCGAAGATTCATTCAAAACTTTTCCAAGATAGCCTCACCTTTGACTAAACTGACTCGTAAGGATGTGAAGTTCGTGTGGGGACAAGAATAGGAGGACGCATTCGAGGAATTGAAGGAGAGATTAACACAAGCTCCTGTCTTGACATTACCCGAAGGTAGTGAAGACTTAGTGGTATATTCGGATGCTTCTTATTCTGGGCTAGGTTGCGTATTGATGCAACGCGGAAAGGTGATAGCCTATGCATCCCGACAGTTGAAAACCCACAAAGTCAACTATCCCACGCACGATCTAGAACTGGCAGCTGTGGTATTTGTCTTGAAGATTTGGCTGCACTATTTGTACGGGACGAAGTGCACCATCTTCACAGATCACAAAAGCTTAAAGTACTTCTTCGAGCAGAAGGACCCGAACATTAGGCAGAGCCGATGGTTGGAGCTCGTAAAGGATTATGATTATGAGATCCACTATCATCCGGGAAGGCCAATATGGTGGCAGATGCTCTTAGCTAAAAGGAAAGGCCCGACCCTATTCGGGTGAAGGCGTATCAGTTGATTATGACCCCGGATGTGATGACGCAGGTCAAAGAGTTTCAAGATGAGGCGTTGAAAGAAGATCATCTTAACTCTGAAAGGATGAGGGGCTTAGTCACAGAGTTGGGTGAAAACACTCTCGGTGTTAAAACCCGATATGGGTGGATGTGGATTCCACGTTATGGGGGTTTACGTGGAAAGATCCTGGATGAAGCTCAAAAGACCCGATACTCCATTCATCCTGGTGCTACTAAATTGTATCAGGACTTGAAGAAGTACTATTGGTGGCCGAGCATGAAACACAACGTGGTAGAGTACGTGAGTAAATGCCTCACTTGTTTACAAGTGAAGGCAGAGCAACAGAAACCATACGGGAAGATCCAACCGTTGGATATACCCGAGTGGAAGTGGGAGCACATCACCATGGACTTTATTACGAAGTTACCACGTACCCTGAAAGGGTATGATGTTATATGGGTGATAGTTGATCGATCGACAAAGAGTGCTCACTTCCTACTGATCCGCGACACGTACTCATCCGAAAGATTGGCGGACCTATTTATTAAGAAGATTGTAGCTCGTCATGGTGTGCCGGTGTCCATCGTGTCCGATCGTGACACCCGATTCACATCGAAGTTTTGGAAGAGGTTTCATGATGCGATGGGGACGAGGCTACATATTAGTACCGCTTATCATCCTCAGACGGACGGTCAGTCTGAGAGGATGATCCAGACACTTGAGGACATGCTTCGAGCATGCGTGATCGATTTTGGAGGAAGTTGGGATAACCATCTGCCGTTAGCGGAATTCTCGTACAACAACGGTTATCATGCTAGCATTGGCATGCCACCATACGAAATGCTATATGGCAGAAGATGTAGGACACCCATTTGCTTGGGTGACATTAGTCAGAAAGAATTGGGAAGTATTGAGGTGATTGATTCTACGACTGAGAAACTAGAAACGATCAAAGCCTTTATGAAGGCAGCTAAAGATAGACAGAAGTCGTATGCTGATAAGAGACGTAGACCGATTGAGTTTCAGGTAGGTGATAGGGTTATGTTTAAAGTCTCACCTTGGAAGGGTATCATTCGGTTTAGAAAGCGGGGCAAGTTGAGCCCAAGGTATATAGGACCTTTTCGAATCATTGCTCGAGTAGGAGAGGTGGTCTATAGGTTGGAACTACCAGATGAGTTAAGTGGAATTCACCCGACATTCCATGTATCTCATCTGCGGAAGTGTTTAGCTGATGAGGATATGGTTGAACCACTGGAGGACATTGAAATTGAATAACGGCTCAACTATGTGGAGCAACCAGTGGCGATCATTGATCGTAAGGAGAAGAGGCTAAGGAATAAAGTGGTTCCTCTTGTGCGTGTACAGTGGAAGCATAGAAAGGGATCCGAGTCTACATGGGAGGTTGAAGGAGAGATGAGGCAGCATTACCCTCATCTGTTTGAGGAATAACAGGTTTTGGGGACGAAACCTATATAAGGGGGTGGACTTGTAACACACGAAATTTTATAGGCAAAGAAAGAAAGAATAAATGCAGATAAAGGAAATATAAAGTAACCCAAAGTTAAGGGGTTAAAAGTGTCCAAAAGGACCCAACTTAGGAAAAGTTGGTGAAAAAAGCAACATGGCCGCCCATGTTGTCCCTTACACCTTGTCATTCGGAATTTTAGAGAGAGAAAGAAGAGGATCAGAGAATTCTTGGAGGTTATAGAAGAAAAAGAAGAATTCGAAGTTTTTGGTGTTAAAAACGTCTGAGAAAGTTCAAGAGAAGAGTTTAAGTTCGAAAGCTGTTGAGGTGAGTTCTAGATCCCCCATTTTTCATGTTTTAACTAATTTTAGGGCTGGAAATGCATGTATGTACGTTTTTATAAAGTTGGGTTTCACACCCGTAGGTATATTTGAATGTGTATGTGGGTGGGTGTGATTTGGGCGCATTTGATGTTATGTTTATGATATATGTGTATGTTTTGATGCCCCGAATGTTAGAATTAAGCCTAGAATATGCTACATTAGGGTTTGGGACTGATTATGAATGTTGTTAGTGTGTTAAGACTGCTCATGTGCCTAAGGTTGGCCCATGCGTCCAACTAACTAAACTGCCTAAGTGCTCCCATGCGCCTAAAACTTCATGCGCCTGAATAGTACCCCATGCGCCTAAACAATGCCTTAGAAAAATCTAAGTATAGTTCATACGCCTGAATAGTACCCCATGCGCCTAAACAGTGCCTTAGAAAAATCTAAGTATAGTTCATGCGCCTGAACAGTGGGTCATGCGTCCTAATAGTGACCATGCGTCTGAACATTCCATGTGCCTAAGTGACTTTATGCGTCTGAGAGGCCCATGCGTCCGAACAGGGCCCATGCGCTCGAACAGGGCCCATGCGTCCGAACAGGGCTCATGCGTCCGAACAGGACCCATGCGCCCACACAGGGCTCATACGTCCAACACTTAGAATTTATTTTTCAAGAACTTTATGGAAGTCTGTGCAATTAGGGTTTGGAACAAGGTTTGACTAGGGTTAATAAATACATAATCATGATTGTCTTTATGATTTCTTATTATTATTATTATTATCATTACTGTTATCTTTATTATTATTGTTATTAATATCTTTAATATTGTATGACTTTACGTAGTATGTATATGATCGTAACGTAAAGTATTATCATTAATAATGTGAAAGATTAATGATGAAGAAAAGTGGAACGTAAATGAATGGATGAAAGTCTTGCAAGCGAATATATGGAGGTGCACGGCCTTGTTGTCGTTAGCTCAACTGTGATACGGGTTAGCTACCCCGAAGGATACACACGTGGTCAATCATTG
This sequence comes from Flaveria linearis, assembly GCA_024085815.1. Classification (NCBI taxonomy): domain Eukaryota; kingdom Viridiplantae; phylum Streptophyta; class Magnoliopsida; order Asterales; family Asteraceae; genus Flaveria; species Flaveria linearis. Next base: position 31,268,008 of record CM044003.1, read on the forward strand.
AGATTGATAATGAGGTGAGCGACCCTGTTGTCGCAAAAGACTCGGATTAGTGCAATCATTGAGATTGCTAATGAGGTGAGCGACCCTGTTATCGCAAAAGACTCGGAAAGATAATGATAAAAGTACGAAATGAGTGAAAGAATAAATGAAGTACACCTTGTTGTATGTACGATGTGTGCTCATGTATGGAAGTAAAAGGGAAAGGTCTTATGAAAAGAGTATTTTTATATAATAACTACACAAGGAATTTCTAATACTTTTAAAACGAGAACTCACTCAGCAACGTTGACTTTTATGCATTTTCAGTTGGCAGGTAAGTTGTTGCTAAGGATGGCACAAACGGGTGAAGCTACTCGGTGGGGCATGACTGACATCCATTCTTACATGATAATGTTGTTGTTTTGTAAAGCAATCAAACAGTTCTTTTATAACCCAATTAAACTATGGTGTATTGCTTAACAACAGTGTTTATAATAAAATGAATGGTTTTTGTTAAATTTATTCCGCTGCTTAAATTTATAATATGTTACGTTTTATGTAATTATTGTTGTGAATGACCAACTGTGAGGTGTCCGGGATCGGGGCCTTACACATCTCTTGGAAAAGTTCCAAGCAATGTGTGGTGGTATAGTACACTATTGAATCTGAATACATGGAAGCATCTGATTCTACAAAAGAAGCTTCTTGGATGAAAAGCTCATAGCCGATCTCAATGTGGTTCCAATTATTCAGCAACCAGTTGAGATATTTTTGATAACGCATGTGCTATTGCTCAAGCCAAAGAGCATCGATCTCAGCACAAGGCCAAGAACATTTAGAGAAACTTTAACCGCATACGAGACATAGTAAAACAAGGAGACATCATGATAAGAAAAAAATATACACAGATCAAAACCTATCAGATCTATTTACTAAGCCCATGACTCAAGATAAGCATGTTGGATTGGTGTTAAGGATTTAACAAGACTTTTCTATTGATCAGTAGTTAAACAAATGCGGAATCTAAGTTAACTACTTACTAAACAACACAAATATATTTTGAGTAAACATAAACACAAGAGGTTCTTTCAAAGTATACAGTTGATTAATCTTTTGAGCACAAATATTACAATCGGCACATAAAACAAGTGGCTTGACAAGCTTTTTATTCAACTATACAAATATGAGGTTTTATACTATGAAATCTAAAAAATTCGAATAAATTTTTTTATGTTCAGAATGTACAACATGGCAGATAATTGACATATCAGAGTGAGGTAATTCAGTACTTTGTTGTCTGTAAAAGGCAAAACACTACAGCCGTCGGTACTGATAGTCTTGTCCAATTGTGATTGATCAGCAGAGCATCCATTGACTGCTGATATGCAGTCAATCAGTATTTTATCACTTTCAGTACTGATTAGCATTCGTTCTGCACCTGGCATATGCTGATCGGCAATGGATCAGCACTTGGCATCATTCGGCGGTTGACAGCCATGTGCTGGATCCTGAGTTTTCTGGTAGCTTCATCTTCTTTACAGATTCACAAAGAAAAGAAAAAAAGAAACAAAAAGCCATCAACCTTAATTAATCGCCGATTCCTTTTTTCCTTTCCCATGACGCCAAACATCATTGTTTCAACAAATGCCATCGCCGCCTTCGGTAGGGGACACCTCCGACGCTGCTGCCATCCTCGTCTAGTGCATCCACTAAAGTTCCATCCACGAGTCGCTTGATCCAGTCTCGTGCGTGTTTGTGTTTGTTTGTTGAACCTCGGTGTCTCAAATGGTCGATCATTAACCATAACGGTGTAATTATCTCAACAGTAGATTAATTATTATCTGTATTTGCATAGATTGTGATGATGTCGTGTTCACGTTTGGTATTTAATTATTATTCCGCTGCGTAATCTGATTAATAATTATAAAAAACATTTGATAAAATAAATTTAACCAAGATACCTCTGAATCCAATAAATAATTCCACTACGTCATCCCTATTTATTGTGTGTTCTATGTAAATCTGATAAGTGGCAGTCTTGGGCCTAAGCACAGGATACGTGTGTCACACGGGACAGGCTATCATATACACCTTTTGAATCAAACTTCTTCATTCCAACTTCTCAAATAGAATGGTTCAATGTAGGTGGTTTACCCATGTAACCCTTTGGAACTACTTTCAAGGCCTGTACATCCTAGAGATACGCATGTATTAGATTATTAAAATATCAATTAAAGATAAAGACACATGGCCTTTTGTCACAGTTAACTACTTAACCATGTGTTGTAAGGGTGGAACTATTTCAGCTATAAAAGAAATGAATATATAGAGAATGTTGTGCTGATTGGAATCAAAACATACAAGATATACAAAAGATACCAACCCACAATTCAGTTTCAGTTGTGATTTTGGTGGTGAGGGGAAAGAAGAAGCTATCAATTAATTAAAATCTAAGCAGTTAAATCGGTGAAATATCGGATATCGGTCACTGACCGATATTTGATATATCGGTTCTCGCGGTGATATATCGGTGAGATATCGGTAATTGCATATATATATAAAACACTAAAACTCATATAATATTAATAATAAGATACTAAGATAGTCAAATACATAGTCAAAATACTTAAAAACTAAAAGTCAATAGTTAGTAATTAAACATAATGACATAATCTAATTTAACAAAATCAAAAACATACAACTCACTGCTTCAGTGCTTCAACAATCAACATACAACTCACTGCTTCAATACAACATACAAATTACCCTTTAAATTGACCAATCCAATTTAAAGTTTCAACATAATCAAAAACAATATAGTGAACATACCTTCAAATTACCCTTTTAAATCCAAAATTGACCAATCGAACTCACCAATCGAACTCGGTAGTCGGTTGCTTGGCTGCTTGGTTCACCAATCGGTAGTCACTGACCAAAATTGACCAATGCAACTCACCAATCGACTGAGGCTCTGATGTTCGAGTGTTCGACTGAGGCTTTGATGTTCGAACTCACCAATCGACCAATGCAACTCACCAATCGACCGATGTAACTCACCAATCGATTCGACTGAGGCTCTGATGTTCGACTTCGACCGATGCTTGGTTGTTCGACTTCGACCGCTGCAGCGCTGCTTGGTTGTTCGACTTCAACCGCTATATCGGTGATATGACCGATATTTGAAAGCCAAAATATCACCGATATATCGGTCATATCGGCCGATATTATCGGTGCTGATATACTAACCGATATTTTGTACCGATATTATACCACGGGGCCGATTTAACTGCTTAGATTAAAATAATTCAAATCATTTAATTTTTATTAGTTCTCTTAATTTTTGTTTCTATTTTAACTTTATCTTTTGTTATCGTAGGGTTTTAGGCATTAAATTAGCATGTTCTCGTTTCAAAGAAAAATCAACAGAATATAATAATTAAATGGAGTAATATATGAACTGAATAATCATTATGACAAAATTATTATTCAATCGTTAACTGATAGGATGACACTAATTGAACCGGTGACTGTAACAGGAGAAATTAACATCTGCTAGATTACACAAGAGCATATCAGAAGTCACCTGCGAGTCCATTTGCATACGACACAGCTAGACAAATAAAAGACATTCATAGCCTTGAAGGAGTTCCTCCAGAAACCACAATAGTCTCGCCCGTTATATATGTAGCATCATCAGAAGCCAAAAAAGCAGTGACTGCAGCTATTTCTTCTGTCGTCCCAAGCCTTTTGAGCGATGTCATTTCCTCGAGAACCTTTCTCTGAAGGGTATTTTAGACATTTCATTAAAGGTCATATGCGCAAGGAAAACTAAAGGTGCAGAGACACTATTGAAGTGGAAGACGCTTACCTTTGTTACATTGCTGGTAATGTATGAAGCAAAGTGTGTTGGTACAAACCCAGGAGCTACACAGTTAACACGCGTATGAGGAGCCAACTCAGTTGCCAGAGCCTAAACAAATACCAAAAGGAAAAAAAAAATTGTAACTTTATAATTTATATGATATTTTTTATTATTTTTCATACAATTCATTATTAACAGATGCTACAGAAGACATTTACCTTGGTAAGGCCGAGAAGAGCGGTCTTTGTGACACCATACATAGCCATGCCAGGTGGCGGTTGGAACGCACTGACAGAAGAAATGAAAACAATCGACGAATCTTTTGATAAGTGAGGGGATGCATCCTGTTAAAAGATTGAGACAAATAGAAAACACTGCTGAGCCCACAACACATATCACTCTGTTTGATGTTTCCAAAAGTTGGACTCTTTGGTTAAATGTGATATATATGACTTTATTTTACAATTTTACAGACAACAAAAGTAGGTTCATTAGTGTAAATGATCAAATACATTACTAACAAGATTCACCTGAAGAAGTAGTATAGCGGTTTTAACATTGACTTCCCAAATTTTGTCAAGGGTTGACTCCTTAGACTGGAGAATGGGATCAACTGAGGGGTTAGCAGCAGCATTTGACACTACTACATCTATTTTCCCATAGTTCTGCATATATTAAGAAACAACTCAGGATCAAACAATGCTACATAATCAACTTGAACCCACACGCGCTCACTTAAAAAATGTTGGATCGGACATTTGTTTCATCTCCTATATGAAAGTTCAAAATTTTGAATTCGCAAGTGTAATACAAGAATACGGTCAAAGTTTATCCTCACCTGAACTGTCTGGACAATGAGATTCTTTCTTTGTTCTGCATTAGAAACATGACATACCAACCCCAACACTTCAATTCCTTGTGCTTTGAGCTTTCCAACCGCCTCATCAACGTTTCTCTGAAAAAGATTGTTTCATCTTTAAACATGATTTGATATTTCAATTGATACACATTTCAATACGCAGAAAAGAAACAGATCAAATTTATGTCCAGTTCGTTCTAAGAAACAGATATATTATTATGTAAGCTCAAAGTTAACTTTCAAGGGGTGTGGCGGTTGTAAGCATCTAAATTCTGCTTACTGTCTTAACCCGTTGAAGGCAACTGACACAAAGTAAACCGCACCTGATCCTACTGGTTAGCTGCATATTTGTGGAGCCCGTTATTTTTCTCTAATGGATTCTCACGGTTACAAAAATTATAAGCTGAAATTTGTATTATCAGAGTAGGAACACGAACAAATGAGTTCAAATTGACTTGATGATGCATGAACACGGTCCTTGAAACACATACTGACAGGCTCAAGTATTAATTTAACGCCCAAACACCTCAACTAATAATGAATTAAGTACATCAATCAGTTGTGATACAGCATAAGTGCATAACTTCAATAGATACTCAATCTAAAGAAACTAAAGAAATTGCAAACATGGATATAATCAATCTGATGCTCTATGATAAACTGTTACCAATTTGAGGTAATTAAACAAAACTTAAGCGTGTTTAGAAAGAAAAAAAAAAGAGAAAATAAACTACTTAAATTAGAAAATTCAATAACCAGATATTCCAAATCATGATCAGTTATCACAAAGAGTCATTCAAATACACAAGGTACAATTCACCAGCAAAACCCTAAGATTAACGAGCTAGAAGATCAAAACAACTTAGAAAGTTGATAACTGAATAAGAGAGAAAACCTGTCTGCGAGAAGAGATGACAACAGAGGCACCTTCTAAGCCAAGGCGTTGAGCGATACTGAAGCCTATGCCTTGAGTTGAAGCTGTAACGATCGCCACTTTTCCTTCAAATCTTCTTCCGATCTTTGATTTCTCCATTTTCATCGATCGATCAGTTGTTTACTTTCTCATGAATTTATGTTACCCGACGAACGACTGATGATGAAGAAATTGAAGGTTGTAGTTCGTCATTTTCATCATGACGAAGGTATATACCACCGAACTACAATGCCTTTGGATTTTTCTACCAACCGTATCTCTACTTGTTGAACTTTGAAAGATACCAAATTGTTTTGCATCTATAAAGCAAGTTGATTTAGTAAACTCGTGTATTACGTAATAAAAAAGTATTAATATAATAATATTTATTAATTATAAAATAATATTCTAATATATAATAAAATTTTATTAATTATAAAATAATATTCTAATATATAATATTAATTATAAAATAATATTCTAATATATAATAAAATAGTAATATCAACTTTTAAAATTTATTTTTAAACTTTTTTTCAGAAAATAAATAAAAACAAATTATATTATTGATTATTGTTTGTTTTTAAAAAGTGACTTTTTTAAAAATAGCAGTTTTAAAAATTTTGTATTTAAAAAAATATACTTTAGAAAAATTTGTAATTTTATAAAAAACGTGTGTACGAGCACCTGTCGGAGACACAGACTACTTCCCGGTGGAAGTAGGACTCCATCAAGGATCGGCATTGAGCCCATTCCTTTCACAGTAGTGTTGGACGAGATTACCAAGTCTATACAAGAGCCAGTACCATGGTGTATGCTGTTTGCGGATGATATCGTCTTAATATCAGAATCTAAGACGGTGCTTAACGAAAGATTAGAACAGTGGAGAGCAGCACTAGAACGCAGGGGCTTAAGGATAAGCCGCTCTAAAACAGAATACATGCATTGTAACTTTAGTGGTGAGGCCGATGAGGACACCCAAATCAGTATCCAGGGAATGGCGGTCCCCCGGACATCTAGGTTCAAATACCTTGGCTCGTACGTACAGGAAGATGGAGAGATACACAGCGATGTAGCACACCGTGTACAATCAGGATGGTGCAAGTGGAGAGCAGCATCAGGGATTTTGTGCGATAAGAGGTTCCCAGCCAAACTAAAGGGAAAACTATACAGAGTGGCAGTACGTCCAGCTATGTTATACGGCACAGACTGTTGGGCCATAAAGAAATCGCACGAGAGACAATAGAGGTCGCAGAAATGCGAATGCTGAGGTGGATGTGTGGACATACAAGATTGGATCGGATAAGAAACGACGTCTTTCGCCAGAGGCTAGAGGTGGCTTCTATCACAGAAAAAATAAGAGAGGGAAGATTAAGATGGTTTGGGCACGTGAAAAGGAGAACGATGGCAGCACCTGCCGAGCAGTAGAGAACATCACCTTAGAGGGTAGGAGGAGTAGAGGTAGACCTAGGTTGACTTGGGACGAGGTTATTAGGAGGGATATGATAGACTTGCATCTTTCTGAGAACATGATCGAGGATAGAAGTGAGTGGAGGCGTAGAATTAAAATCAAGGACTTTTAGTGGGTTTTTGTGGGTGGGAAGGGTATACGGTAATATATGGCCGGACCACACTCGCTAGGTGTAGTTTTCCTCATATACCCTCTTTGGGTGTTACATGCCGTTTTTATTACGATTGTTATTGTTATTGACTGTGTTATATCTTTGTGTGAATATATATCTTTGTGTCGTATGCTTTATCTAATTCTCTATGTGATATATATCTGTGTGTTGTATGCTTTGTATTATGCTTGTTATTGTTATTGACTTTATTAACGAGTCGGGGGTCTCTTCGTAGTGGTCTCTCTATCTTTCTAGATAGGGGAAAGACATGCCACCATATACCCCTCCCAGACCCTGCTCTCCAGCGGGATACACTGGTATGTTTGTTTGTTTGTTTGTTTGTTTATAAAAAAATTATTTATTTAGAAATAACATTAAAAAAAGATTTATTTATTAACTTATAAAATCTAAAAAGTTGTTAAAGAATATTATTAGGAATTAATGTAATTATTTAATTAAAGAGAGAAGCGGAAAATTTTTATAAGAATGATTGTGGTGCTGCCACGTGTCATCTAAGATATATTTTTATTAGAGTATGTAGATGTAGATATCGGACACATGGGAGCAGATGATGATTATTATTGTTATTATCATTGTTATTATCATTGTTATTATTTTTATTTTATTATTATTGTTGTTATTATTATGTTGTTATTATTATTGTTTTTTATATTGTTGTTATTATTATTATTGTTATTATTATTGTTATTATTATTATTATTATTATTATTATTATTATTATTATTATTATTATTATTATTATTATTATTACTATTACTATTACTATTACTATTACTATTACTACTACTATTACTACTATTTTTTTAAGATTATCCGATTCCCGGATGACTAGATCACACTTTTCACCGAAAAACCAAGCCTGGTGACTTGACCTACCTTGTCCCGTAGAATAAAAAGACTTTTGTGTCCTTAGATTTAATAAAAGCCTCTCACCATCCCTACCCACCCATTTCTGTATCCCCCTTTCTCTCTCTCTCTCTCTTTCTCTCTCCCATTTTTGTGCACCCTCAAATCAACACCGCCTCCAATGAGCACATCCCCACCACCATCGTGCATCGTTACCACTTACAACCCGTCGACCGCCACCAAAGTCGGCCACCACCCACCCATCATCAACGACCAAGCTGCTCTCTCTCTCTATCTCTATCTCTCTCTTGATTCCATCAAGCTTTTCGTTTTTCTGGTAAAAGAACCGTTACCATCTCCATCAACGACTAGGCTGCTCCCTCTCTCTATATATCTCTCTCTTCGTACGACCACAACCATCGTCTTCTCACCATCATCATCTTTGATTCTCAAATATATTTTAGCATATCAGGTCTTAGTTATAAGAGTAAATTTGCTTTGGGGGTGAAATATAGTGTAGGAAGCGGTGGTTTAGGGTGAAATGGAGTAATGGAGGCGGCGATTTAGGGGTGGAGGCCGAAGGTGGCTGGTAGTTCTTGAGATGATAAAGATAGATAGAGAGATAGATAAAGGTATATAGATGTATATATATATACACACACACACATATACACATATGTACATATGTACATAACATATGTACATATGTACATAACATATGTACATATGTACATAACATATGTACATATGTACATAACATATGTACATATGTACATAACATATGTACATATGTACATAACATATGTACATACATGTATGTACATATGTACATATGTACATATGTACATGTATACATGTATGTACATATGTACATATGTACATGTATACATGTATGTACATATGTATATACATGTATGTACATATGTATATGTACATGTATGTACATATGTATATGTACATGTATGTACATGTATGTATGTATGTACATGTATGTACATGTATGTATGTATGTACATGTATGTACATGTATGTATGTATGTACATATGTACATGTATGTATGTATGTACATATGTACATGTATGTATGTATGTACATATGTACATGTATGTATGTATGTACATATGTACATATATGCATGTACATATGTACATATATGCATGTACATATGTACATATATGCATGTACATATGTACATATGTATGTATGTACATATGTACATATGTACATATGTACATATGTACATATATGTATACATATATACATATAGGATTTGGATCTTTTATTATCCTTCAAACTTGATATAATATAAAATAATCATTTTATTAATGAATGGCTCAGATGATAATAAGAGTAAAAATATCTTTTTAATTATATACTTTATCTGCACCATTATCAGATCTATCATCCCCTCATGCTAATAAAGCAACTCCTCATTTGAATAGACAAAAAAAACTTCATCTCTCATATCCTCCACTAAATCAAAGTTCCTAAACGAAGTTCCTCCTCTAGAATATTGAGGAGTTGCATAAAACTTAAATAGCGCTAGATGGTGGTGATTGCCGGTCTTGGTTGGCTCAATAGTCGGTGAGGGTGGCGGTAGTGGTTGTATTTACATACTCGTCGAACGGGCAAAAACTCCTAAACACGCCGGAATCCGACACCATAAAAGGTTGATTGTTTGGAGAAAATGAGTTTATATCTGTGTACTCCGTGGAAAAAGTCTTCAACACCTACGTTAAGCTCATCACTCGCCACCTCATCTTGATTCTTTGGGTTCGAAAATATTTACTCTTCATCTTTGTTATCATTGTGTACAGCTCTTAGGCCACCTTGAACATCTACAATCCAGCCTCACCTCCGGTCACTTTGCATTTTTATTGCTATTACATAATATTTAAGTGTTAATGTTTTAATTTAACAGAAGGTAGACTTCTATTTGGAGCAATAATTTATTCTCTTTTCCTTTTCAATTGTGTGACTTAAAGAATTCAGATTCAAAATAAAATTTCTACTCTAACTTAAATAAAATTTTCTTATCAAAATTATAAATTCATTTAATTACTCTTACTTTAGTCATTATTACACCTTTGTTTTACATCAATGTTTGTGTTGAAGACTGTAACCCCATGTTACCATAGTGTAACACTTGTGTTTTGTTAGTTTTTATATATGCTTTTTAATGTAATTTACTTTAAGTAATTTTAAATATGATGTAATTCAATGTTGTATTGGTTAGTATATGTTCTTAGTTTATATTGGTTTATAATAGTTTTAGGTTGTGTTAGTGCCTCTGTTCTTAATTTACATTGATTTACATAGATTGACAAATTGTTTTGTAGATTGGTTTACATTGAAAAATAGTAGTTTACATTGGTTTGCATTAAGCAATACAATGTAACTCACTGTAAATTTAGGCCGGAATTAGCACGTAAACATGATGTAATTCATTGTAATATATAACGTCTAGAAATAGTGTAACCATAGTGTTGCATCAATCTACCCCTTGTGTTGCAATGGTGTACTCGTCTTTTTCTTACATCACTATGGAATTTAAACAAAAATTATAGTATAATAATATTTTGATTTGTATTGTATTATTTCTTTGATTTTTATGGAGTAACACATTATTACATTAGTGTATTACGTCATGTGTCACACCCCCGTTGACCAGGTCTGACCGTGACCGACTCATATCATCATAATACAGCAGAAAATAAATGGATCCAAACTTAATCATTACATAACTTCAAATTTTCTTACATTAAATAGTCTAAAATCCAAACAATACATTTTTTATTCATTGTTCATAAATAGATGGTTGGATAGGGTAGTAGCTAATTCTCCAAGGGTTCTTCTAAGGTTGCTCCTATCCATTTAACACATGTCAATTACACATCACTTAAAATACACACTCAAAATACGTCAACATAATGTTGGTGAGCCCATGAGTTTTTAGACACGTTACCTTTTGTGGCAATATAATGTTCAACCATTTTGACCAAGTCATAACCATGATATAATATAAACTTCATGATGCATTATAGAATATATCACAATCAATCCTGACCCGGACATTCCCGCCCGAGTGCTAAAATATCCCCTAACCCATTATCACTAGATTGTTGGGTTAAGTGTGCCCTTCTAAGCACGGTTAAATGGCACTAATTTGTGACATAACAATTATTGAATCTCAATGGGGGGTTTCTCCGCATAAAGGGCCCATTGTGTGCGGGGGATTTCCCAATATTACTATCCACAAACCACGCGGCTCCTAATGGAATTAATGATTGTGCTCCATTCGGGGACAAGAGCAGGTAGTATTGCACCATAATAACATAATCATAATATTTAACGAGAATATATTTCACCCTAAAAAGTTGTAAAGTAAAAAGAGGGTTCATGAAACTCACCTGTGGTTGATCACTTGGTTGTTTGTAGGGTTCGGATGCTACCGACCGTGAGGGTTCCTATATTCATTTGAAATTAGTTAGTTCTATATTCATTAGATTATATACACCCATCCCCTAAGGTTTGTGTTTGTATACTTGGGCTTGATAGGGGCTGCTTTATGTATGTGATATCTTACTTTATGTTCCTAGGTTTTGCTCAGTCATACTTAACCCGTTTAATTGATAAGTCATTATCTCATGTTTTCTGATTATTTTTGTTCTTATTGGTGTGGTATGGTCTTAAATCAGGAAGGTTTCAATAGTTGGCAAAATTGGTCCCTTAACTTTACTAAATTTATGTTTTTGACCCTAAAGTTTGGGATATTTGCATTATAATCACTTATTATAGTTTTTATAATTTTTAATGAATTAGGCTACTATAATAAGTGTGTTTTTGTGTTATTCAGTCTTTCTTAACGGTTTCAAGTGCTTGTTTTCGGTTTAAGCGTTTTATGAGATTTTATTTAGTTACTCTTTATTTGAGGGTGTTGGTTGGTCAATTGAGGGTTATGTCTTAAATATACTTATTTAGATGATAATTGGTTGTTGAGGTGTTAACGGTATAGTCTTCAAGGTTAGTGAGTTACTTATGGTGTCCTTAAACGTGTACCGTATCGCGATTCGGGCGTATTGAGGATGTGTGATTAATCTAGGATTTTTATGTTTATTTATTTTGTGAGCAAGTGGTAAGTTATATTCTCTGAAAATTAATAAATTTTAGTAGATTTGAGGTTATCTATATATTTGTGATTTTTCTTATATATATTTTGTGATTTTTCTTATTTATTTTACCGGTAGTTATGGTTATTAAACGCTATAATTCGTAACTACTTTGTAGTGTTTCAATACTCATAAGTATTTAGTTTTTAGTTTATCTTGACCTTAAATAATTTATTAGTTTCTGGAAATTTTGGTTTTTAGCTTGTTGTATCGGTTTTGGGATTTTATCGTCTTCGGTTCGGGGTTTTTAATATACTTATAATCACCTTTAGTTTCTATATTTTTCACTAAAACTTTTCTTAAATTCGTTTTTAACAATTTTCCTATTTTATGGCGGATATACGTTGTATTTTTGTTTATTAAGAAAATAAATTCGAAAAACTATGAAATTATATTTTTAAGATTGTATGAGTATTATAAGGTTAATGGATTTTTTATATCACCAAATAATGTATATTTATTATTTTCGTTAGCAAGTCCGGTTAGTTTCGTTAGATATCCGTTAAGTCTCGATTAAGTCTCATTTTTGGATGTACTACTTGTCTTAATCTGATTTCTCCCTTCCCAAATATTCCATAATATAAATATAACCTATATAATCTATAAATTTCAGTTCTATATCCCCCTTCCTGTTTCTTGTAATTTTATAAAATATTAGCTTTTCAACTTTTGTAAATTTTATAAAATGCAAAGTGCTTATGTTTTATTTATAAAATTTTATTTGTGACTTAAAATAGTTCTTTTAAACCCCTAGAATATTTTGGTTAAAGTTTTTGAACTTCTATAATACGTGTTTACATTTTGATGTGTAAAAAGAGTTTCCGGGTGAGTTAAACTTAACAAATTCGTGTTTACGATTGAATAAGGTTTTGAGATGATTAGAGTACCTTATTATTAATGGAAAATAATGGGTTTTATGATTCACAAGAAGTTGGGGTGTGTGGTGTTAGTATTATCACTAACGTGATGAAACGCGATATTTACGCGTTTTCGGGTTGTAGCTTGTTACCTTCGCGATTGGGTGACCGAGAGGGGTTCAAATGGCTGGAGTGGGACTTTGAGAAGTCAAGAAAATGCTGTGCAAAATTGGTAGTTAGGTCAAGTGAAGAAATTGAAGAAAGAACTTGAATGTGCTCATGTATGTGTTGAAGGTTACCTTGTTCTTGAATGGTTGTTGGTGCTTGAGAGTATGATGTTCCTTGGCTTTAAGTGGCTGGAGATTTGATGTGTAAAGTTTGCAAGAGAGTAGCAAGAAGTCAAGAGAGAATAGAGAGTGTTCGTTTGAATGGTAAAGTGTGAAATGGAAGTGGTGTGGTGGTATTAAGGCGGGTGTTCGGCCGAGGGGTTAGGGAGGGGGTTTGGGATGCTCAAAATCTTAGATTTGACAAGATTATGGCTGAGATTTGAGGTGATTTTGATGTCTATCGCAAGTCACTAGGTCTCTAGAGGATTTCTCCATACATTGATTGATATATAGGGGTGATTTGACTAAACATTAGTTTAGTTTTTATAAACTTTGTGTAACTTTTATAAATATTAAAGTGTGGTTGAGATTTTGTAGGTGTTTTATTATATATTTGTGTATAAATACATGCATATATATACACGGTTATGTGTGTGTATGGGGTATGTGTATGCATCGGCTGTGTATACCCGAATGCATGTATATATATACGTGCATGTGTGTGTCGTATGTGTGTGGGTGTAAGTGTACGTGTGCATGTATATATATATATATATATACGTATATGTGTGTTGTGGGTATATATGTATTTGTATGTATATATATATATATATACATGTTACGCATGCATGTATGTATACATACGCATGTGTGTGTCGCTTGTATTTATATGCGTGTGTAAGTGTACCTGTGCATGCATATATATATATATATATATGTAGAAGTATATGTGTGTCGGGGTTATATATTTTTTATATGTATATATATATAACATCGGCATATATACGCGCATGCGTATGTATATATATATATATATATATATATATATATATATATATATATATATATATATATATATATATATATATATATATATATATATATATATATATATATCGGTGTCAGAGGTAAAGAACACGGCGTACGAGATGATATATAAACGATTAGAGACGAAAAAAGGAGAGCATGACATGTTTAAGATAGCCAAGGCAAGAGAAAGTAGAAGACAAGACTTGAGAATGGTGAAGTTCATAAAGGCTGTGGATGGAAAGGTTTTGGTGAAGGAGAAAGACATCAAGGTGAGATGGAAAACTTACTTCGATAACCTTTTCAACATAAGGAACCCAAGTCAACAGACTGAGATAGATAGAACAACACAAACAACGCAACAAAACAACTGCTATTGTACAAGCATCACAGTTGATGAAGTTACAAGAGCTATGAAGAAAATGGGAAGGGCTAAAGCAGTAGGGCCAGACAACATACCGATTGAAGTGTGGAAATGCCTGGGTGATGAGGGTCTCCAATGGTTAACAGACTTATTCAACACTATCTTTAAGACAGGGAAGATGCCAGACCAGTGGAGAACCAGTGTCATAGTCCCTGTATATAAGAAAAAAGGAGATGTTCAATGTTGCCAAAACTACAGGGGAATAAAGCTATTGAGTCACACGATGAAATTATGGGAAGGAGTTATTGACATGAGAATTAGACGGGAAACTCAGATAGCGATAAACCAATTTGGATTTATGCCAGGACGCTCTACAACAGAAGCCATATACGTCGTAAGGCGATTAATGGAGAAATATAGAGAAAAGAAAAGGGACCTTCATATGGTATTCATCGACCTAGAAAAGGCATATGACAGTGTTCCGCGACAACTAATCTGGGAAAGTCAACGAGTTAGAAGGGTACCAGAGAGGTATATCAAAATAATTAAGGATATATATGACGGGGCAAAAACGTGTGTGCGAGCACCGGTAGGAGACACAGACACCTTCTCAGTGGAAGTGGGACTCCACCAAGGATCTGCACTGAGCCCATTTCTCTTCACAGTAGTGTTGGATGAGATGACCAAATCCATACAACAATCAGCCCCGTGGTGCATGCTTTTTGCGGATGATATTGTATTAATATCAGAATCTAAAACGATGCTTAACGACAAGCTAGAGCAGTGGAGAGCAGCACTAGAGCACAGAGGATTAAGGATAAGTCGCTCTAAGACGGAATACATGCATTGCAACTTTGGTGACGAGGCGGAAGAGGACACCCAAGTCAGTATCCAGGGTTTGCCGGTCCTACGAACGTCTAGTTTCAAATACCTGGGCTCGTACCTGCAGGAGGACGGAGAGATACACAGCGATGTAGCGCACCGCATTCAAGCAGGATGGTGCAAGTGGAGAGCAACATCAGGAATTCTATATGATAAGAGTTTTCCAGCAAAACTAAAGGGAAAACTGTACAGAGTGGCGGTACGCCCAGCTATGCTATATGGAACAGGCTGCTGGGCCATAAAGTAATCGCACGAGAAACAAATAGAGGTTGCAGAAATACGAATGCTGAGGTGGATGTGTGGAAACACAAAAATGGATTGGATAAGAAACGAAGTGTTTCGTCAGAAGTTAGAAGTGGCTTTTATTGCAGATAAAATACGAGAGGGAAGATTAAGATGGTTTGGGCATGTCAAGAGAAGACCAATGGCTGCACCGGTTAGAGCAGTCGAAAACATCATACTAGAGGGTAGGAAGTGTAGAGGAAGACCTAGGTTGACTTGGGAAGAGATAATTAGGAAAGATATGGTACACTTGCACCTCTCCGAGCACATGATCGAGGATAGGAGTGAGTGGAGGCTTAGAATTAAAATTAAGGACTTTTAATGGAATATGCATCTAGGAAGGGACTTTTTGATTGCGTGTTGCGGGGCTTGTTGTGTATGTAGCCCGCTTCTGCCCTTTTTAGGGGAATCTTGCTGCTTCTATGATGTATGCTTGTTCATTTTTTTCCTTCTGGTGATATTTTACTGTATGTTGTATGTTGTGTGCTGTATCATTTATCGTATCATTTACCGTATCTTTGATTATATACTAATTCGCTAGCGTTATGGATTTGACAGTGAGTCGGGGGTCTCTTTGGAAGCGGTCTCTCCACCTATCTGGGTGGAGGAAAGACTTGCCTACACCTACCCTCCCAGACCCTGCTCTTGAGCGGGATATACTGGGTTTGTTTGTTTGTTTGTATATATATATATATGTATGTATGTATGTATGTATATATGTATGTATGTATGTATGTATGTATGTATGTATGTATGTATGTATGTATGTATGTATGTATGTATGTATGTATGTATGTATGTATGTATTTTCTTGCATAGGTTTTGGTTTGTTGTATTTAATAATTGTATGTTTTTGTAAATTTTAATTAAGTTGTTTATTGCAAATTTAGGTGCCAACCCTTGTATTTATTTAATAATATACACATTTCATATGTATGGTTTTGTTTTACTTATTTGGTAGATAGGTAATTTATAACTTGTTACCTAGATGGTTAAGTCCAAATGTTTGTTTTATTGGGTGTGTAATAAGTTTTGGTATGAGATATATTAAGTGGTTAATTAACTTTTGGTAAATTGTAATATATTTAGGATGGTCAATTATATTTTGTAAAACTAGCGGACGCTAAATTTGGTTTCCATTTCTATTTAACTAAATTTTCCGTTTTCTAGGGTGATGGGCCCGTGGCCCATTGGGTCGGTTCAAGCATGCCCTAGAAATATTACTGGCCCGTTGGCCCACATTGAATACGTGGGTTGATGCCCATCAGTTAGTTGGCCCAATGGCCCATTTATGGCCTGTTAGGTTCAAGCCTATTTACGTGAGTGTGTTGGTTGTGGGCTTAAGCCCAATGTTGTTGGGCCCAATTCATGGCTTCCTAAACAGAGTTTGGTGTCAGGGTGTGGCCCAATAAGATTTTTAAAAAAAAAATTTTCAAGCCCAAAAACTGGGGTTGTCACATCCTCCCCTACTTATAGAAATTTCGTACTCGAAATTTACTTTGTGTTATTTGCTAAACGGTTGGCCTTATTTCTAATATGCTAATAATCATAATCATAATGAAAACATTGATCAAATAGTTTACCAGATTGCGAAGATAGTCAGGTGCTGTGTGGTGCTAAGGCTGGTTTTCGTTTGCGACTTCCACACTTTCTCAAGTTGAAGTCGGGGGCCTAAACAGGTGTGGGTAGTTTTTTTTTTAATTTCACTTTCTACTTCCCACGTAAACTGTGGTCCTCTCTTCGAGCTCCACTTGACCTTTACAATCGGGATTCTTCCTCGCCTAAGCTTTTTCTCTTGTCGAGCTAGAATTTCAAGAGGCTCCTCTACGAACTGTAGTTTTTCGTTAATCTGGATTCCGGTGTGTGGCATCACTAGGGTTTCATAGTTCAGACACTTCTTGAGATTTGATATGTGAAAGGTGTCGTGTATGCCTCCTAGTTCCTCAGGTAATTCTAGTCAGTATGCTACGGGTCCAATTCTTTCGGTTATCCTGAATGGTCCGATATACCTTGGGCTCAGTTTCCCTCGCTTTCCAAATCGTATCAGTCCCTTCCAGGGAGAGACTTTCAACATCACACGGTCTCCCACCTGAAACTAGTGGTTTTCTTCGGTTATCTGCGTAACTCTTCTTACGGTCTCTAGCCACTGTGAGATGCTCTCGGATTTAATGTATCTTGTCGGTCATCTCTTGAACTACCTCCGGTCCAGTTAATTGGCTCTCACCGACCTCTGCCCAGCAGATTGGGGATCAACATTTACGTCTATAGAGTGCTTCAAACGGTGCGACTTTAATGCTTGTGTGATAACTATTATTGTATGAAAATTCGGCCAGCAGTAAATAACTATCCCAACTCCCTCCAAAGTTTATCACGCAAGCCCGCAACATGTCTTCAAGTGTTTGAATCATTCTCTCACTTTGATCGTCTGTCTGGGGGTGGTAGGCAGTGCTTAAGTTTAGCCGTGTGCCTAGTGCTTGCTGGAATGACTACCAAAATCTGGATGTGAAGCGGCTATCACGATTAGAGATTATCGACAGTGGCACTTCATGCCTGGTTACCACCTCATCGACATATAGCTTAGCTAGTTTTTCTATCTTATAATCCTCTCTGATTGCCAAGAAGTGTGCCGACTTGGTCAGTCTATCCACCACTACCCATATGGCATCATGCCCATTTAAGGTTCGTGGGAGCTTGGTGATAAAATCCATTATGATGTGCTCCCATTTTCATTCAGGTATCTTGGTTTATTGAAGTAACCTTGAAGGTTTTTGATATTCTGCTTTAACCCTGGAGCAGGTTAAGCATTTTCCTACATACGTGGCAATCTCCTTCTTCATCCCTGGCCACCAGTAGTTTGCCTTCAGGTCTTCGTACATCTTGTCACTTCTAGGGTGAATTGAGTACTTGGTCTTATGAGCTTCATGTAGCACCACCTCTATCAATTCACCTTGCTTTGGAATCCACAACCTTCCATTCATTCTCATTATCCTATCATTTTGGGTACTCAATAACTTTTTCATTCCATTTAATCCTTCCTTATTGTTATCCTCTATCTTTAAGGCATCCGTTTGGGCCTTACGTATTTGATCCAATAGGTAGATTCGGCAGCGGTTTTGCTCTTTCTTTCCTACTCAAGGGATCGGCTACCACATTCGCCTTCCCGGGGTAGTATTTGATTCCACAGTCCTAATCATTGAGTAGTTCTACCCATCTCATTTGCCTCATGTTTAACATTTTCTGGTCAAGGATGTGTTGTAAGCTCTTATGATCTGTAAAGATCACACATTTTGTGTCATATAGGTAGTGTCTCCAGATTTTAAGGGCGAACACTACGACTCCGAGTTCCAAATCATCAGTGGTGTAATTTTGTTCATGCACCTTCAACTGTCGCGAGGCGTATGCTATTACCTTATCTTTTTGCATCAACATACATCCAAGCCCTTGTCGTGATGCATCACAATAGACTGTGAAATCCTCCATTCCTTCTCGTAAGGATATGATTAGTGCACTATATAACTTCTGCTTCAGAGTCTCAAATGACTCTTGTTGCTGTTTTCCCCAATCGAACTTAATGTTCTTTTGAGTAAGGCATGTTAAAGGTTTGGCAATCCTTGAGAAGTTCTCAATAAATCGTCTGTAGTATCCTGCCAACCCTAGAAACTGCCTTACCTCGGTGGGGGGTTTTGAGGGCTTCCCACTTCTTAATTGCCTCAATTTTGCGGGATCCACTTGAATTCCTTCTTCTGTGACTATGTGGCCAAGGAATTGGACCTCTCTCATCCAAAATTCACATTTAGATAATTTTGCATATAGCTGTTCGCTCCGGAGTAACTCTAGGACCTGCCTCAAATGCCTTGTGCTAATCTTCGGTCTTAGAATATATCAGGATGTCATCTATGAAAACAATGACAAATTTGTCTAGATGTGATTTGCACACCATATTCATGAGATCCATGAATACAACACCCAAAGGGCATTACGAGAAACTTGTAGTGTCCATACCTAGTTCTGAATGCAGTTTTTGGCACATCTTCCTTCCTGATTCTCAGTTGGTGGTATCCCGATCTCAGATCTATTTTGGAGAAGTATCGTGACCCTTGAAGTTGGTCAAACAGATCATCAATTCTTGGAAGCGGGTATCGGTTTTTGATAGTGACTTTGTTCAGTTCTCTATAGTCAATGCACATCCTTAGGGTTCCGTCCTTCTTTTTGACAAACAAGACCAGTGCTCCCCACGGCGAGAAGCTTGGTCAGATGAACCTTATTCCATGAGTTCCTGTAACTGTATCATTAGCTCCTGCATTTCTGACGAGGCTAACCTATATGGTGCCTTGGCTACGGGTGCAGCTCCTGGAACCAGATTGATTCAAAACTCGACCTATCTTTGTGGTGGCAACCCTAGTAGTTCATCAGGAAATACATATGGGAATTATGACACTACTAGGACATCTTCAAGTCGTTTCTCTTCCTCAGTAGTCCTTACGTATGCTAAGTATGTAGCGCACCCCTTTCTTAGACACTTATTAGCTTTCATACATGATATAATATTCATCCCCTGCCTTGACCTTTCTCCGTAAACTATGGGGGTTTCTCCTTTTGACAATGGTATTTTTAGTAACTTTTTGCCGCACATGATTTCTGCTTTATTCTTTGCCAACCAATCCATTCCTATTACAATATCAAACCCTCCTAACTCTATGGGTATCAGATCTATAGGGAATTCATGCTCATCCAGCTCTAACGTACACCCAACCACAGGTTCGTCAGCCTCAACTAGGGTTCCGTTTGCTAACTCTATGGTATATGCCTCAGATAGCTTAGATGAATCTAGGTCAATTATTGGTCTAAATCTTGTAGATACAAAAATTTTATTTGCTCCAGTATCAAATAATATGTATGCATAATGGTTGTTAACAAGAAACGTACCCGTCACAACTTCAGGTTCCTCTCTAGCAGCTTCTACGTTCATGACTAAGGCTCTTCCTTTAGGGTGGCCGACTGCTAGCTTTTTAGCCTTGAGTTTGGGACAGTCAGGGTGAAGGTGTCCAACTTCTCCACATTCGTGACACCTGGCAGGCCCAGTGGTAGTGGACTTGCATTCCTTGGCAAAAATGTCCCGGTCGATTGCACTTGAAGCACACGTTTGCTTTGACTTCCTTTCCTAGGGGCTTCACCCCTGGTTTAACTCGGCAAGTTTCCACATGATGTAACCCACACTTTCCACAAAGCAGCTGTATCCCCATGTACGGTTTCTTTTCTCCACTTGGTTTACTTCCGCTCGATCTCCTACTCGGATTTCCATTCATAACTCTAAGTTTTCCCACTTCCTCTTTATTCTCACATTCACCGATCCTTTGGTTCCTTCACATCTGACTACCTCATCGTTTAGTGTTGCTGAAATGTCCATAGTCTCCTGAAAAGTCCTAGGTTTTGCAGCCTTCACCATCCCCCTAATCTTCAGGGTCAAACCCCACACATACCTTCTTATCTTCTTTGACTCGGGGGTGATCAAATATGGTACTAATAATGACAACTCTTTAAACCTATTGGTGTATTCCAAGCATGCAGTTCCCTTCATATCCAAGCTTAGAAACTCAGCTTACATCTTCTCTATCTCATTTATTGGACAATAACGCTCAGTCGTCAATTTCTTGAACTCCTCCCATCTCATTCGGTTCACCACGTTCCTACCTCGGGTTTGCAACAGGGTGTTCCACCAGTTTAGGGCTCCATTTTTAAGTGAGTGTGTAGCAAATCTCACTTTATTCTCCTCGGCACAGTCACTAATGTCAAGCATGGCTTCCATCTCTTCCAACCAGCGGATGGTTCCTGTAGCACCTTCGGTTCTAAAGTAATCAACAGGTTTACATGCCATAAAGGCCTTATATGCGCACCCAGTTCTCACTCGAGTCATTTCACGGTCTTCTTCATTCGTATGAGTATTTTCTTTATTATCATTGTTACCTCCAGTTGGTGTTTCTTGATGGCGTTCAGCATTCACATGGGCGGCAATGGTAGGTAAGGCGTTGGAAATGGCTTCAGAAATCAATTGTTGGAGTCTAGCTTCTTGGTTGGTACCGTTATGGGTGTTGGTAGGGTTATCGGTATTATGGTCATTGTTGAGGTTGTTGGCGTTGTTGGTGTTTCCTCCTAGGGTCTCATCTGTTCGATTGGTGAGTGCCCTAGATCGGGTGGTGGCACCTGTCCTTGTGTTAGGAGTACGTCCGCGACCTCTTCCTCTCGGCATGGCTATAATATGCATTTATATCTTAGTTACACAAGTAATCAAATTTTAGGTATTATAAATTTCATACAATCATCATACCAAAATATGCAGATATTAAATAAAATTAACCCCAAACAAGCACGAGGGTCCGAATCATAGTGAAACCGCTATGGTTACAATACAAAATAAATTCAAATACAATTTGGTGTGACATGAGTGGATACTCACTCATGTCCTACAAATACATAGTTTCTCGAATCAAATAACATAAATAAAAAGGAAATAGACGACTTCAACGACGACGACGATGACGATATCGGGACCATGGATCAATCACACACTTCTGAGCAACGCTGTAGAGCTTCTTCCTTATTCGTCTTACTACGGACACCGCCTCGTCCCTTTCTTGTTTCATCACGACGTAGTGATGGTGGCGACGCCAGACCTCCATTATGAACGAATCTTCCACAAGCGGCCCTGAGTAATACAAGGGCAGATCAGCGAAGACCTGGTGCGATGCGCTAGAATAGCATGCTGACTCGGCATAGGGGTCGGTGTAGTACACCGATGGACCCATATGAAAGCTATGACGCGCTAGTGCGTCACGTCCATAGGGCCCTATAGGGTATGATGGGACCGACTGCGGTGGTGGTAGCAATGACGGCATAACAGGTGGTGGCAGTGCTCTGGTCAGTCATGTAACTAGGTTACCCCATTCTTGTTGGAAAGTAGGGGCGGGTCAGATGGATATTCGTGTTGTTTGCCTCACACGGTATGCCTCGCCCTAATTCCCACCTAGTCGTAGGGAACTGGCCCGAGCAGTCGCATATGAATCTGACGAATCCTCCATAGGCTCTGACTCCTCCATCTCCCAATCCTCGTTAGGATTAGGCATCATGTGCTCATAGGGGCCCGAAGGGTACCAACTAAGGTCTCCATACTCGGGTGCAAGGGGGCATACTCCCCAATTTCATGGGACTGGGGGCGTCTCGAAGGTCCTGCACCCACGTCCTGTGCAAAGGTGGGTAGTGGAATGGTGGTTTGATGGTAAGGCGGGGGTGGTACGTCGGGTGAGTCACTAATATATATGGTCTTTCCTTTGTTTTGGTTTCCTGCCATCTAATGAACAAACGGGTAAATTGCAACATGATAATATATGTATATAAAAGAAATCAGAAATTAATAATAATATGTAGAATATACAAAATACTATAAGCGAGATTAAGTGGTAGTAACCTTCCTAGGTTCGTATCGTATCCTATGGGGGGGTCTTCCTCTTACTTCCTTATGTCCCATGACCAACTGATATCATCACAATGCAGCGGAAAATAAATGGATCCAAACTTAATCATTGCATAACTCCAAATTTTCTTACATTAAATAGTCTAAAAATCTAAACAATACATATTTTATTTATTGTTCATAAATAGATGATTGGATAGGGTAGTAGCTAATTCTCCAAGGGTTCTTCTAAGGTTGCTCCTATCCATTTGACACCTGTTAGTTACACATCACCTGAAATACACACTCAAAATACGTCAATATATTGTTGGTGAGCCCATGAGTTTTTTAGACACGTTACCTTTTGTGGCAATATAATGTTCAACCATTTTGACCAAATCATAACCATGATATAACATAAACTTCATGAATCAATCCTGACCCGGACTTTCCCGCCCGAGTGCTAAAATATCCCCTAACTCGTCACCAAAATCACTTCATAGTTAATTTTTGGTACTACATTCAAAGGCTTCCAAAGCTGAGAAGAGATCTTCCGAGAGTTTGAAGAACAGCTTCCGAAGACAAAGTCTGAAAGAGCTTCCGAAAACAAAGTCTGAAAGAGCTTCCGAAGACAAAGTCTGAAAGAGCTTCTGAAGACAAAGTCTGAAAGAGCTTCTGAAGACAAAGTCTGATGAAAGAGCTGAAGACAAAGTCTGAGCTTCCGAAGACAAAGTCTGATGAAAGAGCTGAAGACAAAGTCTGCTTCCGAAGACAAAGAAGACTCCAAGCCTCGGAAGAAGCATTCTTGTCAGGATCTCAGCCTCTCGGTTGATCAATTAGATTATGTTTGCAGCAGATTTAGCACATTGATTAGCCATTAAAGCAAGAACATAAAAGATATTTCAATTTAAAAGCATAAACATAGAGAGAAGAGAGTTCTGCGAAACAATAAATGTTCTATTGGTCGCACGTTTCGGCAATTAATACAGTATGGTTACCCATCCTTTTATAGGCGGCAAAAGGATGGGTTGATGTCCTTTTTCTGACATCACTGAATATTAAAAATACAACTGACAAAACATAAAACTACTGAAGATGTCAACAACTGACATCTTCTTACAAAAGTTTCCTAAGTACTAACAAAAGTAAACTACTGAAATCCTACAACGACTGAAGAACAAACTCTTCAGTCGTTTATAACTACTGATACTATAACAACTGAAGAACATGCTCTTCAGTTGTTGTACAACTACTGAAACAAAATAAACTACTGAAAAGGAAAAACCATCACAACAACTGAAGAAGATATCTTCAGCTGTTGTGACAAACTCTGAGTCTTCAGTACTTGGTCTTCAGACTTGGCTTCAGATGATATAACAACTGATGACTTCAGTAGATATCATCAGTTGTTGTCTTCAGTCTTTGTCTTCAGACTTTGTGCTTCAGTAGAAGGTCTTCAGTTCTTCAGTTCTTCAGCTTTTGATTCTTCAGTACTTGTCTTCAGTACTTGAAGTCTTCAGTACTTGTAAGATCAGTACTTCAGACTTCAGTACTTGGTCTTTAGTACTTTGGAGTCTTCTTCAGCTGTTATTCTTCAGTTCTTTGATCTTCATACTTTGTTCTTCAGACTTTGTCAGAACAGCTGATGGTTGGAGCTAAGATGCTCTCGAGTCTGACATTCAAGCAAGAGAACACAATAGCTGATGGGAGTCTTCAGCAGTTGTTGTGATGTCATGTGGGACTTAGAGGTTTTCCTGATCTTGGCTCATTGGTTCTTTTGGTCCAACAAACTCCCCCTGAACCAATGCAGCCAAAACCTCTAATTATTGGTTGTCCCACTTATTGGTGGCATAATGATTGGTCTATTTCCTTCTAGATCAGATTAGAAGTTGACCCAGATAAGCACTGGCCTGAGAGGTAGTCTCAAGTGTTTGTTTGGCTAAGTATGGATGGGAGCTCTATCTTAGGGAATTGGACACAGAGCTGTTGCCCCATCCATGAGATCTACCTCCCACGTACAAGCCGGTAGGATTCTCGGGTGTAGGCCTGAAGAAAGATCATTTGTTCTTCTTTGGACAGGTCTTCAGGCACACCTTCGAACAATCCCTCCCGACCGTACAGCTCTGAGATGTACTTGGCCTGTCTACCATTTTTGAGCTCAACTGTTGTGATTTGCCTGTATGCAAATTCATCAGGGTGTTTACCCTCCAACAGCAGGTTGAGCTCATCCCTATGGAAATTCTCAAGCTTCTTATAGACCAGACCCTTCCTAACCACCCTATTATCTAGCATTGAGAAGGGTGATTGGCCGGCTCTATAAGCTTTCTCGAATTCCTCTACAATTTCCCAGGGTGTTATTACAATAGCCACAGAGATCTCTTCATCTACGATTCTCTTTAGTTGGCTCTTGTATCTCACAGGCATGTCCTTCTTGACTATCCTGTGAGACACCCTTGGGTCAGGCCAAGTTCTCACCCTCTCCTTTTCATATTGAAAGGTTTGTTTGAGGGTGAATAATCTCGGAGCTTCTTTCTGCATGTTCATTATAGAGGTCGAAGCAGCATAACATTTGTCAATGCTTTTCAGCATTTCCTCATCATGTCGTTTTTTGCTGCTCCTCCTCTTCTAACTTTACCCTCACAATGTCCTGCTGTGAGGTGGGAGTGATGGTTTGTGGTTTGGCTTTGGGTAGAGGTATAACTGCTGAAAGTGGCAAGCTATCCTCCTCATCCTCCTCTTCTTCATCTTGCAGCCTCAGCACCCTTCTCTTCTTCTTCAAGGGTGGATCATTGGCTGCGGGTTTTGGTGGTAAAGGAGTTGGTTTTGTGGGTTGTGATTGGGTTGTTGGTGTGGGAATGTTGGCAGGCACTGCTAGTAGCCTAGAGATAAGGGCTGGTTTGGTCAGTTTTACTAGCAGTGTCCTGTTCCCAGCACCGGCTTCAGATAGGGCCTCAGCGACCAGTCCCTTAGTAAAATCACCAGCCGAACAGATCTTGGTGGTTATTGCCAAGAGTCTGTCCCTGGTCCATGCCTTGACATCAAGGACTGGTCTGCCCAGGTACTTCGAAGTGAACCTACTCATAGCCTCAAGTTTCTTTCTTTCCTCTTGGCTATGAGTAGTCCATCGGTACTCAATCTCTCTTCTCTCCATATTCCTGATCTCTTGATCTAGCAAGGCAGTGTCCTTGTCAAAGCCTTGCCTGAACAGCTGTTCAATGACAGAGTCCATTGAACGGCTATGCTCAGCATCAGCCTCCTTGACAAGGGCTGCTAGATCAGGATCAACCACCTTCTCCCTCCTCTCCCTTTTCTTATCAGTGACACTGAAATCCTTTTGGATTTCAGCCACTTCTATTTGCTCTACCTCCCTCTCTTTCCTCTTCCCTTTCTCCCTCACCTTCCTAGTCTCCTCAACCAACTCCCTCTCTACCACCACCTCTTTCTCTGCCTCTTTCCCTCCTCTCCACTCTTCCTCTTGGCTTGCACTGATGTCTCCCCCTTTTTTGGGTGCATTGGTTGGGGTTTGACTATCAGCAAGCGCCTTAGTAATGGCAACCTCCACCATGGGTTGTATATAAGTGGGAAGCCTCTCATCAAGGGTTTGAATGATTATATCTTTAAGGATGGGTGTGATGAGAGGCAGGGATTTCTGGAGGATAGCATCCAGCTGCTCAGGGGGGTTCTGACCTTGAGAGCTAGTGCCAGAAGCAGGGGCTGGTGGCCGAGTTTGTGGGAGTGGCTCAGTGTTTTTGAGACCTTCGGGTGAAGGTGCCATCTGTGGGGTCATGGTGGCAGATGGACTTCTATCTTGAGTCATTTGAGCAAGCAGCTCTTTGAGTCTGCTTATCTCATCTTCTAAGATAGTGTTTTGAGCTACTACATCGTAGAAGAAGCTCAGGTCATCATCAGTGGGAGCTGAATCACCTGACCTCCTGACTGTGTCAGGATATACATGCTCTGAGTGTGGCTCAGTAGTAGCATGTGCCCCTTGTTCATGGTACTGGGGACTTCCAGCCTCCGGATTGGATCCATCATCGGCAGTTACCTCTGGTGAGGTCTTACTGATGTTACCAGTTTCACCCTGCTCAGATGTTGATGCAGGGGAAGTGGCAGCCTCACCAGATTGTTCTATCTCCCTAGCCACACTGGGAGATTGAACTGATTCTCTGTGCTGTGGGCTCCCACCGGCACTTGTATCCACCCCCTCTTCGGTTGGAGTCTCCCCAGTTGTAATAGGTTTCTGGGGAGAGGGTGGAGTGCTCAGATGGGTCAGCACTTTGGCGATAACCAATGTAGGGCTTTATGGGGCGGTCTCATCAAGAGATGGGCTCGAAGCAGTGTGCACATGGGGAGGACTGTGCTCTTCAATGGCAGTCTTCTCAAGTGAGAAAGACCCCAGTAATGTGGTTGCCCCAAAACTGGTTGCATCAGGCTCCTGTTGAGAGGAAGCCTGTGCGGTTGTGGTGGGTGGAGTCATGGTACCTGCTGGGAGAATCGAACCAGCAGGCACATCCTGCCTTTGTGTGCAGGGGCATCCTCAGGGGACTCATCTCCCTGAGTAGCCTTTTTGGGCTTCTTTTTGGCTTTTGGCTTGGTGGGGACTTTGGATTTGGAGGTGGAGGCTGTGGGTTCCAGCTGCGTGGGT
Source organism: Flaveria linearis (assembly GCA_024085815.1). Lineage (NCBI taxonomy): Eukaryota > Viridiplantae > Streptophyta > Magnoliopsida > Asterales > Asteraceae > Flaveria > Flaveria linearis. The sequence continues at coordinate 31,295,890 of CM044003.1, forward strand.
TTTCGCAGCCGGCCAGCCTGTTTGAGTGTGAGGTCAGTGTTGTGCCTGGAGTATACCTCGGCTTGAACAGCCATGGCAGGGACCCCAGTCCCAATTAGTCCCTCAGCCTGAAGCTGGTTCTCTATTATGGCCATAATGAACCGAGGATACAAGATCCATCGGTTAGAAATTGGTTTTGTGGCCATATCCTTTATTTCCAAAAATAGTAAATCAGTTAAGTTTAACGGTTGGTTTTCAAGGATAGAGAACAATACCTGTTGCCACCTTGTGGACATCTGGTCCCACGAAGAGGTCTTGGGAGCCAGACACACGTTCACCATGTGGAAGATCAATCGTTGAGGGTCAGGGAAGTGTTTCTTCAACAAGGTGGAGGCGGAGAGGTTACCCTGGTAGTCATGGGATGTGAATGAGAGATCCAGGTACCTTTGGGGTAGGAAGTTGGGTGAGTGGCATCCTCCAGCTCTAGGGTTTGGCGTAGTGTAGCTGGAGTGATAACCACGGGGTGGTTGTTGACGGAGGACCGGAGAGAGACCTCGCCATCCTGCTCTCCAGTTTGGACGGTTATGTTTGTCCAAAACTCCGTCAAGGAGTCGGTGTATATAGTGGGGTTCAAGAGAAAAGCCGTTTTGTATGGTGAGTCGTGCATAAGATCGACGGATTGGTGAAATTTGGGCCATAATGGCGATTTGGTGAGATGGGCGACACAGTTGTGTCGAGGTTTCAGTTGCATGTTCGCCATTAATGGTGTATGGGAATTTCAGAGGTTTTGAAAGATTAGGTCAAGTGAGGAGTAAATGCTCTGAAGGTGGGGTATTTATAGGTAGGGCAAAGGCTGGAAAGAAAACTACTTAAGGTTTTGGCGTTAGTTATCAGTTGTTGTAACAACTGATGACGTGGTTTTAACCTTCAGTGGTTGTCACATCTGAGGACTTGGTGTTGGTCTTCAGTAGTGGAAACTACTGAGACCTTGGTTTTGTCCTTCAGATGTTTGTGAACGTCTGAAGAGTTACTGTCAGTCGTCAGTAGTTATGAACTACTGATGACCTAGTATTCTTCTTCAGACGTTGGAACAACTGAAGACTTGGTGTTAGCCTGCAGTAGTTGTAAACTACTGAGATCAGTAGTTGTGAACTACTGAAGACATGGTATTGCTTCAGTTGTTGTAAACAACTGAGGACTTGGTGTTAGCCTTCAGTAGTTGTGAACTACTGATGTCAGTAGTTGTGAACTACTGAAGACATGGTTTTGTCCTTCACTTGTTTGTGTATGAAACAGCAGCTGTTGTTATCAGCTGATGAGAAATTACTCATCAGCTGTTTCCGTCAAATCAGTTGTTTCATACTAGCCTCCGCACTTACTCATCAGCTCTTTGGCTGACTTTCAGATGTTTCATCGACCCTTCAGCTCTTGTGAATATTTATGCCTTCAGCTCTTGTGATCAGATGTTCACAAGTGCTGATGAAATATTCTTCAGAGCTGGTGAACAAATTGTCTTCAGTATTGTGTAAGATTACACATCAGTACTTATGAACAAAATTTGTTCTTCAGTACTTATTTATTTGAAAATCATACATCAGTAGTTGTAATCCACCTCACTACATCAGTTGTTTTTCATAAATAATGTACATCAGTACTTTGAGTCATTTTAGTCTTTGTGAAAGAGCTGAAGACTAAATTACTCACCAGTACTTGTATTTGACCTAATGCTCATCAGTAGTTGTGAAGTAAAAACAGCAGCAAAGGTCAAATCAGTCAAGCTGCAGCATGCCAAGCCTTAGTACCAAATTTTGGAATGTGGCAGTATCTAAAGGCTTAGTAAAGATGTCTGCAAGCTCATCAGCACTAGGTACAAACTTAGGATCAATCAGACCTTTCTCATAGCAATCCCTGATAAAATGATGTCTGATCTCAATATGTTTGGTCCTAGAGTGCTGGACTGGATTCTTAACAATACAAAGAACTGAAGCACTATCCATTAATAATGGAGTCTTAGTCTCAGTAATGCCATAATCCAGAAGTTGGTTCTGAAGCCAGAGTATTTGAGAGGTACAGCTTGCAGCAGCAATATACTCAGCTTCAGCAGTGGATGTAGCAATGGATGTTTGTTTCTTACTCTGCCAAGAAACTAAACAATTGCCTAGGAATTGGAAACCACCAGAAGTGGATTTTCTAGTGACTTTGCATCCTGCATAGTCACTATCAGAGAAAGCAACTAATTTGCAAGAATGCCCAGCTGAATACCAAAGACCTAGTGATTGGGTACCTTGCAGATATCTAAAGATCCTTTTGACTGCAATCAAATGGGATTCTTTAGGTGCAGCCTGAAATCTAGCACAAGCACATGTTGCAAACATGATGTCTGGTCTAGAGGCTGTAAGGTACATCAAGGACCCAATCATACATCTGTAAAGGGTTTCATCAACCGCTTTACCTTTCTGATCTACATCTAGTTGTGTGATGCTGCTCATGGGAGTAGAACAGGGCTTACAGGTTTGTAAATCAAACTTACTCAACAACTCTTTGGTATACTTGGACTGATGGATGAAGATTCCATCATCCTGTTGTTTGATTTGCAAACCCAGAAAGTACTGTAATTCACCCATAGCACTCATTTCAAATAGTAGCTTCATAAGCTTTGTAAATTCATCACACAACTTTGGATCAGAGGATGCAAAGATGATGTCATCAACATAAATCTGAACAAGGAGCTTATGTTGTCCCACAGTCTTGATGAATAAGGTTTTATCAATGGTGCCTCTAGTGAATTTATTCTCTAGAAGAAAGGTTGAGAGTGTCTCATACCAGGCTCTAGGTGCTTGCTTCAGCCCATAAAGAGCCTTATCAAGCTTGTACACCCAATCAGGATGTTTATTGTCCTCAAAGCCTGGTGGTTGACACACATAAACCTCTTCTTTTATTTTTCCATATAGGAAGGCACTTTTGACATCCATTTGAAAAACCTTGAGACTGTGAGAGGCAGCATAAGCTAAGAACAGTCTGATTGCTTCTTCTGGCCACAGGTGCAAAGGTCTTATCATAATCGATGCCTTCCTCCTGTGCAAACCCTTGGACAACCAGTCTGGCCTTGTTCTTGACAATTTGGCCCTTCTCATCTGTTTTGTTCCTGAATACCCACTTGGTGCCTATAGCACACTTATCTTTGGGTAAAGGAACAAGCTCCCACACTTGCTGTTTCTTGAATTGAAGAAGCTCAAGCTGCATAGCTTCCACCCATCCATTGTCTCTTAAAGCAATATGATAGTTCTTTGGCTCTTGCTAACTGATGAAGAGAGCATAGAAGCAGAAGTTGGACAATTGATTCCTGGTTGAAACTCCAGCATGGATATCACCAATGATTTGTGAAGTGGGGTGATTCTTGAGCTCTTGATAAACTATAATATCTGTGCAAGTGTTTGTAGACCCATCAGCAGCAACAGATGGTGATGGAGATTCCTGAAACCATGTAGAGGGTGGCAGCTCAAACGAAGTAGAGCAAGCAGAAATCTCATCAGCATTTGTAGTGGATGGAGCTGCTGAGGCTACAGGAGCATCAGGTTCAGTGATCTTAGGCAGATTGTCACTAAATCTGAAGAGGTGAGTACTGACTTCATCATCATCAGTACCACCAGGTGGAGATCTGCTGACAGGCTCAACAGATGGAGGTTGATAAGGAACATATTGCAGTATGTCCAGATCAAACAACTCCACAGGGTTTTGTGGAATCTTGTCCTTTGGAGATTCATTGAACTTAACATGCAGAGTTTCTTCAACCCCCTTGGTTCTACAGTTGAAGACTCTGTATGCTTTGCAAGTTGATGAATAACCAACAAAGTACCCTGCATCCACCTTACTAGCAAACTTATGGAGTGGGTTGCTAGTGTTGAGAATAAAACAAGGACACCCAAAGGCTCTAAAGAATGAAATAAGAGGAGCCAAATGATGAAGAACTTCATATGGAGTCTTCATCAACCTCTTATTTACTAAAGCTCTATTTTGTACATAGCAAGCTGTATTGACCGCTTCAGCCCAAAAGGTCAGTGGCAACCCAGAGTCAGCCAACATTGACCTTGTTGCTTCAATGAGGGTCCTGTTCTATCTCTCCACCACTCCATTCTGCTCAGGAGTTCTAGGAATGCTAAACTGCCTTCTAATTCCCTTGGACAGGTAGAAGTCATCAAGTGTGTGGTTTCTAAATTCTGTTCCATTGTCACTCCTCACACACTTGACCTGTAGGGAATACTGCTTTTCTACTTGTAACACAAAGTTCATTATTGTCTTTGCTGCTTCATCCTTGGAGTGCAAGAAGAAAGTCCATACAAACCTGGAGTAATCATCCATAATTACCAGGCAGTATTTCTTCTTTGCCATGCTCATTACTCTGACAGGACCAAAGAGATCCATGTGTAGAAGTTGTAAGCAGGCAGTGGACTTTGGTTCTTCTATTGAAGGGAATGAAACTTTGTGTTGTTTTCCTTTCAAGCAAGCAGTGCAGTCATCTTCACACTTGAACTCCTTCAGAGGCAATCCCACTAAACCATGGCTTATAAGCTGATTCATGTTCTTGAAATTAACATGACCCAGCCTTCTATGCCATAGTGTAGACTCTTGAGGAGAAGCCTTGGAGAATAGGCAAGGATGGCCTTTTAGATCCATCTTTTTGGAAAGGTCTAAGGCATACACTCTTCCTGTCCTGTTGGCCTTCAGGAGAGTGTGTTCATCCAATGCCTTGTCAATCAAACTCAGAACTTTGGATGACAGAATCCGACAGTTCTGGCTTGTGAAAAGGGCAACATGGCCTTTGTCACACATTTGACTGACACTCAAGAGGTTGTACTTGAGATTCTCCACATGGTTAACATCATCAAACCTTATTTCCCCGTTAGAAACAAAGCCTTTTCCGACGATGTAACCCTTTGCATCATTACCAAAAGAAACAAATCCCTTCTTTCCTTGAGAGTAGTCATTAAGAAGGGAGCTGCTTCCTGTCATGTGCATGGATCCTCCACTGTCTACATACCAGATGCTTCTATGGCATGTTGAAGAACCCTACAAACACAACCATGTGTTAGTTTGTCTTGGAGACCCAAACCTGCTTGGTTTTGGGTCTGTTCTCAGCTACAGGTGCAGTACTAACAGTTGTGTTGTGTGTGACAACCTGAGGTGAAGAAGATGGTACAGAAGAGGAACCCTTTGGCTTGGACTTCCTTTTCTGTGGTTTCAACACAGGAGCATCTAAGTGGTTGACTCTTCCCACTAGCTGCTGGACCATCATCACCAATTGTGTCTGATTCTGTGATAAGGCTTTCAGTTCTTCAGACACATTGGAGTTTGCTGATGATGAGTTCCTATGTTGTACCATCTTTTTCTGAGCAACCTCAGCTGTTGCCTGAGTTATCCCTACCTTCTTTTTAGATTTAGCTTTGGGCTTAGGGATTTCAGGCTTGGATGTTGCTAATACAAACTTGGTTTCAAACTCATTCTTCATTTTATTGATGCTCTCAGTAATTTTCTCCTTCTGTTTGAGTTTGGAACCCCTTTTGTACCAGCAATCATCAGATGATTGAGACATATCTCACATGGCTTTTTCTTCATCTTATGCTGATCATCAGCTGAGCCACATATCTCACATGGCTTTTTCTTCATCTTATGCTGATCATCAGCTGAAGAGGATTTAACTGCTAAAGACTTGTTCTTTAGCTGTTTGTCATTAGTAGTAGCAGTTTTCTTCCTAGTGCCTGCTTTCCTGGTATCCTCTCTAGCTGTCTTCAACCCTTTCCTACTGTTAGTTTTCTTCTCTTTAGTGCTAACAGTATTTGAGGTTTGAACTTCAGATGTTGTCACTTGCTCTCCAGTACCTTCAGTACTTCTAGTGACAACTCCTGAGTTGATCAGCCTTTTGGTCATGTGACAGTCTATCTCTGATGATGTTGATTCAGAGGATAGTAAGTCACATGATGAGAAGGATTGGTTATTGCTCTCCCCATCAGATTCCACTTCTGCTCTTGAAATGAAGTCTGTGGGAGGAGCAGTGTGATTATAACCAATGCCAAACTTCACATTGGAAGCTGATTGCTTGCTAAGAAGCATTTCAAAACCCTTGCATGATTGCACCCATCGATCACACTCAACTTGGGTGGTTGCAAGAGTTTCCTTGAGGTCTTTGTACTTCTCTAGAAGTACATCTTCCCTAGCTTTAGCATCTTTGATTTGGCATTTAAGCTTGTAAATCTCATCATTTTTATCTTTTAGAACAACCTCAAAATCAGCTTTTCTTTTGGAAATAGTATGCTCAAGCTCAAGATTTTTATCTATTAAAGCTACATTTGCTTCTCTAATAGAAGCAAATGCTGCTATGCATGACTCTGAACAAAACTTGGCTTTTGCCTCAGTGGATACCTGAGATGAGGCATTGGATGATGACCCTTCAGCAGAATCAAGGGCCATCAGAGGAAGATTTCCAAAAGGTTGATCACCACCATGTTGACCAGCACCTTGGAGTAGTGGTTCCTGACCAGATAGCTCTTCTAGTAGACTACTCCAGTCAACAGCAGTTGGGGTGAAAAAGCTTTGTTGTTGAGGTTGTGTGTGGTGATGAGATTGGGAAGAATGAGGCTCTGGAAGAGCATGAGGTGGTTGAGCCGGGGGTGCTTGAGTTTGACCAGGCTGAGGCATGTAGTAACAGGGGTAAGGATAAGGCATATGACCCTGTGGCACAAAATAAGCAGGTAGTGCCTGTGCCTGAGATGGATGGGTAGAACTGTAGGAAGGTTGCCCTTTGTGCTGTGAGCTATTGCTGGGAAAAGTCACAAAGGGTGCAGATGAGTTAGATCCAGATGATCTACACTCTCTTGCAAAGTGTCCAAGCCTTTGGCACTTGTGACACCTCAACTTGCTCTTGTCAAAACCAACTTTGGTTTTGCCAGAGAGTCCTGGGAATTTCCTACCAGTTCTTTTGTAGAACTTCTGAGATCGGATATTTATCATTGCCATTTGGTTCAAAATATCCATCTCTTCCAGATCATCATCTGGAATGCCCTTCAAATCCTCCATCAGAAAACACAAGTTGTCACCACCACCTCCTGAACTACTAACACCAACAAAAGCTTGTTCTGAGTTTGTAGAGAAATCAATATGCTCATCATAAGAACTTTCTGATGAAGCATATTCTGACTCATGACTTATCAAGGCAGCATTACCTTGGACAAAGTCATCAGCAAGTTTGCCAGAAGATGACAACTTCCTCTTTTGCTCTACCTCTCTCTCAAAAGTGAGCAATTTCCCATGAAGTTGGGTGAGAGATAGAGTGTCCAGGTCAGCACTGGAGCGTAGGACAATGGTATATGTGTCCCATCTCTCAGGAAATGACCTGAGGAACCTGTTGTTCATCTGGCTTTTGGAGTACTCTTGTTTAACCATCTTCAGCTCAGAGATCAAACAAGAGAACCGCTCAAACTGCTGGGTCAGAGTCTCACCCTTTCTATATGAGAAAGTCTCATATTGTTGGGCGAGGATTTCCCTATTGTTTGCTAAGACCAATCAGTTCCTCCAAATTGTTCCTTTAGAGCAACCCATAGGTCATGAGCAGACTCATGATGCAAGAGCCCTGAATATATCTCGTTTGGAATGGCCATGGCTAAAATTCCATAGGCTCTAGCATCAATTTCGAACAGCTTTAGATCTTCGTCTGAATATTGTTCAGGTTTCTTCGCAACCTGTTCATTAGATTCCGGAACGCTCACCATAGGCTTGTATGGCCTATGCACCACTGAATTCCAGCAACCAGCACTGCTGACAGCCAAGTGGTGTAGCATACGTCTTTGCCATATGTTATACTCGTTCCTAACCAGTATCGGATCGGAGGCTTGGTTGCGGAACCAGTATTGTGAGGATCATTATGGCTAATTCTTGCAAATTGCAAATCAAACTGAGAGATCAAAAGAGCAGTTTCAAATGATCAATAGTGAAATCGATCAATGATAACCTGCTCTGATACCATTTGTCAGGATCTCAGCCTCTCGGTTGATCAATTAGATTATGTTTGCAGCAGATTTAGCACATTGATTAGCCATTAAAGCAAGAACATAAAAGATATTTCAATTTAAAAGCATAAACATAGAGAGAAGAGAGTTCTGCGAAACAATAAATGTTCTATTGGTCGCACGTTTCGGCAATTAATACAGTATGGTTACCCATCCTTTTATAGGCGGCAAAAGGATGGTTGATGTCCTTTTTCTGACATCAACTGAATATTAAAAATACAACTGACAAAACATAAAACTACTGAAGATGTCAACAACTGACATCTTCTTACAAAAGTTTCCTAAGTACTGACAAAAGTAAACTACTGAAATCCTATAACGACTGAAGAACAAACTCTTCAGTCGTTTATAACTACTGATACTATAACAACTAAAGAACATGCTCTTCAGTTGTTGTACAACTACTGAAACAAAATAAACTACTGAAAAGGAAAAACCATCACAACAACTGAAGAAGATATCTTCAGCTGTTGTGACAAACTCTGAGTCTTCAGTACTTGGTCTTCAGACTTGGCTTCAGATGATATAACAACTGATGACTTCAGTAGATATCATCAGTTGTTGTCTTCAGTCTTTGTCTTCAGACTTTGTGCTTCAGTAGAAGGTCTTCAGTTCTTCAATTCTTCAGCTTTTGATTCTTCAGTACTTGTCTTCAGTACTTGAAGTCTTCAGTACTTGTAAGATCAGTACTTCAGACTTCAGTACTTGGTCTTCAGTACTTTGGAGTCTTCTTCAGCTGTTATTCTTCAGTTCTTTGATCTTCATACTTTGTTCTTCAGACTTTGTTAGAACAGCTGATGGTTGGAGCTAAGATGCTCTCGAGTCTGACATTCAAGCAAGAGAACACAATAGCTGATGGGAGTCTTCAGCAGTTGTTGTGATGTCATGTGGGACTTAGAGGTTTTCCTGATCTTGGCTCATTGGTTCTTTTGGTCCAACAAGTCTTCCGAAGTATAAGTGCCTTCGGAAGAAGTTATTCTTCCGAAGTACTTTATCCTTCGGAAGACATTGCTATGTCCAGCAGATAAAAGTATGGTCCCTGACAGTCCGCTGCAGACCTCTGATACAGCATGGCATCTTCCTAAAGAGCCATGTTGTTGACCATACTTTATTCTATGTTCACCTTTTTAGGATAGTACATGTTACCAACTTTAGTTGGTGACAAAAGGTAAGTCAGGGACATGTCCTGACTACCAACTTTCAGGCAAAATGTCTGAAAGACCTCACCTAGAGTCTTGTAGTATAGATGTAAGGTTAGAGGTGTCCAGCTGGAATCAAAGTATTCCCGGCTGTAGGTAGTATTATATATATCTTCTCCTGTAACTCTTTAGATAAGCGATTTGAGTCCAAGTGTCTAGTAATCCTTTGAGTTGAGAAGCAATATATAAAAGTACCTTGAAAATTTACTTGTTGTGTTAAATTTTCTTCCTGCTTGTTACTTGATATATTGTGATCAACTCTCCATAAGACTGCTTGCTGAGTGTTGATTCACAGTGAGTTGAGAGAAAAACCACCCAAATCCGATCCTGCAATTGGTATCAGAGCTCCAGGCTCTTGATTGTGAGATCTTACCATCCAAATCAACCTGTTTTTCACTCCTCACTACAATCCACTCACTCAAATGGCTGCTCTCTCCAAGGGACTTAGACATTGATCTAAGTCCCGGCTCAGTAGGACTAACCACCCTCTCTTTCACTGACCTTTTACTCCGAACTGATGAAGAGATACATCTCTCCATGGCCATGAAGTTGATCTACAACACCCACTGAAAGATCAACAGAGCCAAGAGGGATCCCTTGTCTCTAGCCCCCATCAGAAGCCAGCTACTGAGGTGAGTCCCACTGATGTGGAGGGGACTCATGTAGGCTCAGCTGCCACTACTCAAAGTCTCTCATTGAGCTCTCAGGACAGTGGTAACATAATTAGGACTGAGTCTACGGAAACTTTGCCCATTGACATCTCTGAAAGAGATGACTCTGAGCAAAGGAAACCAGGGTGCCAAGAAGCCACATCTGGTGGTGAGAGTGAGCATACTAGGTATGTTATCTCATCTCCCCATGATTCTTCTCATGAAGATGAGGGAAGTATGCAACTAACACTTCAGTACTTGCTTTCTAAGGTCTCCAACCTGGAATCACAGGTGAAGATCTTAGAATCAAGGACTGCCACTCAGCAACTTGAGATTAACTCTCTTAAGGCTAAACTAGCTGAGAAACAGACGGAGAGGTCTGTTAGGCAACCTCATCTCTAAAAGCCCGGCTCGCGAGGCGTCCCTCTCGCAGTAGAGTTCCAAACCTCACCTCGTGTACCAATTCAGGTCTCAATGACTTCTTCCTCTAGCTCATCTAGCTCTCAAGATGATGCTACCAAAAAGGGGGAGAAAGTTTAGAGACAAACACCACAGGAACCACAGACCCAACTCATTTCTTCCCAAATCATTACACTACCTGAGTCATCTCAATCCTTTCTGGAGATTGACTCAAGGATGCTTCAAGATCTCTACAGACTTTTCACAAAGTTTGTATTGAGATCATCCCTAGAACAGCCCAGCCCCGACACCACACTCACATACTTTGGGGCTGAGGAGCTTCAAAGACTGACTGTACCTTCTACCACTGTGGAGGAAGTTGGTCAACCTAAGGTCTTCATGGAACCTGAGATTAGCTTCGAAGGGGAAATGGGGACTGATGGCCCAGCAATTGAAACAGTTGGGACAGAATCTGCAGCAGTCTCATCTTCCGAAGCTCTAGCTGAAGCTTCCGAAGCTTACATGGAAGCCTCGGAAGAACAAGACAAGTCTTCCGAGGCCGAAATAGAAGCTGCGGAAGGCTTATTTCAGATGTCCGAGGAACTGGCCATCACAGATGTCATTGCTGAAATTGCATCTGAGGTGAGCAGGGAGGACATTTCTGACATTCCTCCAGCCCAAGCACCAGCTGAACTTCTCTCTCATTCACAACCTCCATCCAAGAACCACCACAGTCAAGCACCATCAAAGACAAAGGCAAAAGAAAATTGACTGCGGAAGAGCTTCAGGAGGAGGAGAAGATTGAGAAGGCCAAAAAGAAAGGTCGGTTTCCTACTGAGAAGCTGCTAGCTGCTAGTTCTAAAGCAGCTGTAGCCAATCAGGAAGAAATCAACCAGAAGAGAAGAACAACACTCATTGACCAGCTCATCAATCTAGGAGCTGCCAATGAGGAGATACTCCTGCTACCATTAGAGGAGTTGGTGACTTTGGAGAGGTCAACCAGGCTACAACAAGAAAAAGAAGCCAGGTTGGCCTTGGAGAAGGAAGAAGAAGAGCAGAGGGAGGCAGCCCTGAAGCTGAGAGAGGATAGGATCAAATTCCTACTCTCAAGAGGCTTCAGTCTTCCTGAACTGTCTCCACATGACAATGACATGATCCTGCTGCTCCACAATAAAGAGCAGGATCAAATGGAGAAGGAAAGGAAGAAGGCTGCAAGGGAGAAGTTGAAGGTGAAAAGGAAGAGGGAGGAAGAGAAGAAGGTCACTGCCACCAAGAAGTCGACTGACAAAGCCTGGATGAAGGACTACCTCCGGGCTCATGGCTTCTCTGGTAGGCAGGTGGGACCTATGTCCGAAAGGACACTCCAGCGGATAGTCAGTGAAATTAAAGCTGGCATTCGTTTGGGGAAAAGGAAGGAGATGTATAGGAGGATGAAAGGAATGGTCTTCACCCCAGCCACTCAACCACAGCCACAACCCACACCAGAACCAACCCCTTTCCCATTAAAACAGAACCCACTGATGAAACCTTCACCCCTCAACCCACAACTCTACCCAAACCTACCACATCACCTCAACCACCCAAACTACCCATCCTAAAACCCAAGACTCAACCCAAAACCACTAAACCTAAGCCTACCCAACAACAACCAAGACCATCCCCTCAGCCTCCTCAACATCTCTCCTTTGAGGAAATAAAGGAGTTCAAGACGAGGCTCATCAACTGCACTACCTTGAGCAACATCTCCTGTGAGGGAGAGGTTATCAACATCACCTATGTTGATAACTCTTCAAGCTCCCTTACCCTAGGCCAATTTCTTGAATTGCCTAGAGACACTTTGGGCCAGGCTGCAAGACTTCTTGGTCTCAACTCCGATACCCTCAATGCTGAGGAGAAGAGGCTAAGAAGAAGACTGGTGACTCTGCTGGATACCAGGAAAGAGGACAGGATTTCTGGTTAATCTCCTGGACCTAGAAATGCTATAATCCAGTGGAGGTTCGATGAACCTTCTCATAACTTTGTTGTGGAAAGGGAGAATGGTGAAACCAACAGGCTTAATGCCACTTCTCTATTGCATCTCAGCAGATTCGACCTTGCTGAGCTTGCAGAGAAGCCATTCTCCAATCCCTCCAACTCTGAGACTGCTGCACACATCAGAAACCATATCAGTGGTCTCCACTTGGCTGAACGAAGTAGAAGAGCCAAGATTGAAGAAGAGTTGAAGCTGAAAAGAGTGGAAGACAAGGAAAGATCAACCACCAAAGGCACAGCCTTTCTACAGATGGTGGAAGGTCCTGAATTGGAACCAATAGTTCGATGGGAATATGACTATACTTCCCATCAACTAACTCTTTTCAGAGGGTCACAACAGAGGGTACACATAATCCAAGGTGACAGAGTAGAGGTTCTGTCCACCAAGGATCTGTACAAGATTCTCAGCACCACAGCAGGAAAGAATGAAGACACCGATAAACACCTGCTTTCCTTGGTGCTGAGAGCTTTGAGAAGAAGAGAGAAGTGAAGTTTTGGTAGCATCAGCCTAGGGGGAGTTTGTTGGATCATGATAAGGCTGGTGCAACCAAAATCACTTCATAGTCAATTTTTGGTACTACATTCAAAGGCTTCCGAAGCTGAGAAGAGATCTTCCGAGAGTCTGAAGAACAGCTTCCGAAGACAAAGTCTGAAAGAGCTTCCGAAGACAAAGTCTGAAAGAGCTTCCAAAGACAAAGTCTGAAAGAGCTTCCGAAGACAAAGTCTGAAAGAGCTTCCGAAGACAAAGTCTGATGAAAGAGCTGAAGACAAAGTCTGAGCTTCTGAAGACAAAGTCTGATGAAAGAGCTGAAGACAAAGTCTGCTTCCGAAGACAAAGAAGACTCCAAGTCTCGGAAGAAGCAGTCTTCCGAAGTATAAGTGCCTTCGGAAGAAGTTATTCTTCCGAAGTACTTTATCCTTCGGAAGACATTGCTATGTCCAGCAGATAAAAGTATGGTCCCTGACAGTCCGCTGCAGACCTCTGATACAGCATGGCATCTTCCTAAAGAGCCATATTGTTGACCATACTTTATTCTACTGTTCACCTTTTTATGATAGTACATGTTACTAACTTTAGTTGGTGACAAAAGGTAAGTCAGGGACATGTCCTGACTACCAACTTTCAGGCAAAATGTCTGAAAGACCTCACCTAGAGTCTTGTAGTATAGATGTAAGGTTAGAGGTGTCCAGCTGGAATCAAAGTGTTCCGGCTGTAGGTAGTATTATATATATCTTCTCCCTGTAACTCTTTAGATAAGCGATTTGAGTCCAAGTGTCTAGTAATCCTTTGAGTTGAGAAGCAATATATAAAAGTACCTTGAAAATTTACTTGCTATGTTAAATTTTCTTACTGCTTGTTACTTGATATATTATGATCAACTCTCCATAAGACTGCTTGCTGAGTGTTGATTCACAGTGAGTTGAGAGAAAAACCACCCAAATCCGATCCTGCATAAAATATCCCCTAACCCGTCACCACTAGATTGTTAGGTTTAAGTGTGCCCTGTTAAGAATAGTTAAATGGCACATATTTGTGACACAACGATTATTGAATCTCAATGGAGGGTTTCCCTGCATAAAGGGCCCATTGTGTGTGGGGGATTCCCCAAATAGTACTATCCACAAACCACGCGGCTCCTAATGGAGTTAATGATTGTGCTCCATTTGGGGACAAGAGCAGGTAGTATTGCACCATAATAACATAATCATAATATTTAATAAGAATCTATTTCACCCTAAAAAGTTCTAAAGTAAAAAGGGGGTTCATGAAACTCACCTGTAGTTGATCACTTGGTTGTTTGTAGGGTTTGGATGCTACCGACCGTGAGGGTTCCTATGTTCATTTGAAATTAGTTAGTTCTATATTCATTAGATTATATACACCCATCCCCTAAGGTTTATGTTTGTATACTTTGGCTTGATAGGCGTTGCTTTATGCATGTGATATCTTACCTTGTGTTCTTAGGTTTTGGTGAGTCATACTTAACTCGTTTAATTTATAAGTCATTATCTCATGTGTTCTGATTATTTTTGGTTCATATAGGTGTGGTATGGTCTTAAATCAGCAAGGTTTCAATAATTGGTAAAATTGGTCCCTTAACTTTACTAAATTTACGTTTTTGACCCTAAAGTTTGGGATATTTGCATTATAATCACTTATAATAGTTTTATAATTTTTAGTCGATTAGGCTACTAAAATAAGTGTGTTTTTGTGTTATTCGGTCTTTCTTAACGGTTTCAAGTGCTTGTTTTCGGTTTAAGCGTTTATGAGGTTTTATTTAGTTACTCTTTATTTGAGGTTGTTGGTTGGTAAAATTGAGGGTTTATG
>CM044003.1:31315536-31343036 GCA_024085815.1 Flaveria linearis
AGTTCCACGACTATCATAGTTTTATTGATTTCAAATTCAAATTACACAGAGTTCACAAATGAGACAAATAATATACATGACTAATGCAAAGATTATTGAAATCCCCATGAGGGTCTCTGCTAAGGCATCAACTCTAGCTATCCTCTTTGATTATGTTCACCTGAAAAGATATGCTCAAAAATGTCAACACATAATGTTGGTGAGTTCCGCAGGTTTAATTTGAAAACATGTAATTGATGCTGTATAGAATTTGATATGGAATCATACTGCAAGCACAAACCACATAACATGTGTTTAAGACAACCAAACTAATGACGTTATGCATATAAATTTGCCGGAATATATTCACCCTTGGCCGGATTGCTGGCAGCTGTGTTGGTAACTCGCAAGTTAACCAATCGTTGAAGGGTGGGGGTGTCAACCCAGTAGTACTACCAATACCTAACCGTTAGTTCCCAAACCCGGGAATTAATGGTTGTATGAGTGTTCCATAGAATAACACCATGTATGCATGCAAAACAGTATCACATTGATTCCAAGTATGAACATAGAATATACGTTGTACAGCATTGAAAACGGGTGAGCATACTTTTCCCCCATTGATTGAAAACATTGAAAATTTGTATAAGCATAAAAAGGGGCCACGAAACTCACCTTGGATTGATGTAATGAACCACAAACTTCACAGAATAATGCAATGCACGTCCAAACACGATCAACACCTATGTATTAATTGTAACTAAGTCTTTAATATGTATTCCACGTGAATAGATATATTTGGTTGGATTTTGGTTGGTTCGGTTTGACGTGCGACACGCACATAAATAGATGTATATATATTACAAGATTTTGATAGGGTTATATATGTATTAATAAGTAATTTTTAATAAGTGTTAAGTTTATCAAATAATTATTTACATTTTGATTCTATTAGAAGGATTTTATATGTATATTTAAATATTTTGGAATGATATTAAATATAAAAATGATGTGATTCAATTATGTAATTTATAATTATCTTAGGATAATTACAAATAGTATTTCGATTAATAATAAGATTTTAATCTATATTATTATTTAAAATATATTTTATAAGAAATAACATACAATTACATTTGTAAATAATTTGTGAAAATATAATTCCTACATTTATCATGATTAATCCATAATTAAAAATAATATAATGTCCATTAATAATTTAAATTATTATTTAAAGTCCATTTTATAAAAATTAGACTAATTAAATCATTTGTTTTTAAAAGATTATAATAAAATAAATTAATTAATGTTAAAATAAATTCTAGAAAATTAATTTGGTGGTTTTAAAAATAAACAGAGTTTATAAAATAATTTTTATAATTTTTAAGTATTTTTTTGTATTTTTAAAAGTTGAAATAAGGCTTTAAAAAAATAAATGTTGGGGGCCGGGTTCGAACCCGTGACCTCCTTTCCACACTACCACACACAAACCAGTGAACCAAAGGCTTACCGCCGCGATTAATCTTAGTTCCATTTGTTTTTAAGCTGAATTAACCCATTACCCCCAAATTCATATGAACCCTAATCTGAATTTCCCGAAATTGAACTTGAATTCGACTATGTATACGGTTACATTCATGGGGCTTTGTTTCCCCATGTTAAACCGAGTGTGTGTATGTGTTTAATTTACTTGTTTTCGAACGATTTCGATTGAGTTATGAGCACGAACAGGTCGCGAATGAGGTATCACTGGTTCGATGCCCAAATGATGATGTTAACCAAATTGATTGCACAGGAAGTTTCAAAGGGTGATAATGATCAAAAACCCTTTATCAATTTCGTGTAATGGAGCTCATAAGATAGGAATCGAATGAGTTGCAGGTCGCGGCTTCAAAGGGTAATCGAGGTGGAATTTCGTGTGTGTTTTTGATGAATTGAAAACTGAGTTAGTTTAGGAACAGATTTATAATCGTAGATGTGCGATTTAATTAGTCTATTATTGAAGTTTAGTGGATTCGTGGTTGGTACTTTCGGCCAAAGTGGAAGTGGGTCGGTTTAGTGGGTTCGTGACTGGTTTCCGAACGATTAAAGTGTGTGGATAGATTCGAGACTGACCCACGAGTCGATTTGGTGCGTTTTGAGCTGTAAAACCGAGTTTTTCGGTGGTTTTTAGGGTTGCCGGAGGGCCACCGGAGTTTGGTGGTCGGCGGTGAAGAATCGACGGGGAGAGGGGGGCGGTTTGGGTAATTAAAAAAATTACAACTTTGGTCCATGTGGTTTTTATGTTCATTACTTTATGTTCAAAGTTTCTAAACAGGTTTCAAAAATTATAAAATTAGCCCCTGGACTTTTAATTCAATTTTTGTACATTTTTTTTAAATCATTGTTATTATTATTATTATTATTATAATAATAATTATTATTATTATTATTATTATTATTATTATTATTATTATTATTATTACTACTATTATTATTATGATTATTATTATAGTTTTTGTAAGAATTGGTAACGTATTAAACTTAATTGTTTATAAAAATACGGGATGTTACAGTCTCCCCTGCTTTAGGAAATTTCGTCCTGAAATTTTAATCACGAGGAGACTGAAACGAAAAGATATGGGTACTTGGTTTTCATTTGGTCCTAACGTTCCCATGTAAACTCTGGGCCACGTTTAGATTCTCAGCGGACTTTGACAATAGGTATCCGGCTTTGTTTCATTTGTATAGAATCTTCTACAAGATTCTTGACATAATGTATGCCAATTTAAACTCTTCCAGAGAATCACGAGACTCTCTTTGAGATTTGGCATATGGAACGTTAGAACACGATGACAAGTTACCATGGTACGTTAGACTTATAATCACAACTTCCAGAATATAATTTCGTGGTAAGGTGAAGTCTAGAAATCATTAAAAGACCAGCAATGATAAGAAAGCTTATCCGTTGGAATTTAAGAATCCCAAACGTCACCATATGAAACGACCTTAACGCATATCTTGTGAATATGTATTTCTCCTTTGACCAACCATCGGTCTAAGAATAATACGCTATGCGGAAGATCTTGGAATGGGTTCACAATGATGGTTAAGAATATTATTAAAACATAAAATGAATCAATCATTCAGAATAACGATTGATGTTTTAACGTCATACCACGGTATACGACTGTTTGAAACAGATGCAGGTTAATTTCTCGACGTTGTGAGATAATGGGTCGATTTGAATTTTTTTAGTCAATCGAACTATAATGTACCAATTGTCATTATGACCTCTAAGAGGCACTTAGTGAATGAAAGTTAAACAGGAGATCTTACGGGAACATGGAGGTTCGGTTTTGTTATATGTGAAGGTAAGACACTTGGACACATACCAAGTTACGTCGTCTTTTCCTTTAGACCAAACCCATGTCTACAAGTTACGAAGGTTTATGAACCTTTATATCTACATCGCAATAAGGATAATAACGAGTCTTGTTGTTCAAATCCAAGATAGAATTCTAATGATCTTCAAGGTTAAGGATTCAAAAGCGGTTCAAGAAGTGACGCGAATAATAGGAAAGGTATTTGTAAACATGTTTTGCAAGGTAGTAATATCTAGGTAAGTTTACATACGCAGTTCAACAAACCATGAGTTCAGCTGAGAACATTTATATGACTAGAAAGTCATGTTCATAAGTTGATAATATCTTCAGCAGAGGGATTGTTTAGGAAGGCTACCATCGCACAATCACGTTTTGATGATAACTCAAAATGAAAGTCGATAGATAAGGAATAAATGTTTCCATATAGCTAGGTCAAAATAGGAGGATAAAGGGAGAGAAATTGATTTAAGAATTTTAAGTGCTCCAAGCTTGGAATCAAAATCAACCTAATACGATTGGGTCTCTTTTCAGGTTCAGAGATCATGCTTTGGCTTGATAGGTCGAATCACCAACATTGGTTCACCCTTCAAGTTACTTCATGCTTCCCGTTACTTGATTACAACCATGGTAAGTTGAAGATCAAGAATTGTGATTAGTCATCAAGGTATGGAATTCATGCCTATCTTGATAATAACAAGAAAACAATCGAAGGTTGACATTTGTCACCAAAATATGGGTTTCAATCCTATTTTGGTGAGATCATGTCATTTGTGAAATGTAAGTTCCAATGAGAATAATTGAAGTCAATTCTCAAGATAAGGAAGTCACCCTAATCCAGAGGATGAAATTTCACAAAAGAAACAAATGGGAAACCATTTATCGAAATAGAGATTCATCAAAGTAAGGGAATCTCCCCTGCTTTGATGAGATAGAATCATTTAGGAGATACGAGTGTTCTTAGTCATAGGTTGACTTGCAAACTCTTGCATTTCCTCATGGTGCAAGCAGTATGAAGTTTGACTTAACAACGAAAGGAAAATTAATATTTATTAGGAATTCGGAAAATTTCAAGTTCATCGGTGTAACAAAGGAAAGATCATGCTAACAAGCTTAAGATCAAAGTTTGAGATAGCAGAATTTGTTAGGATGGTGTTCAAATCTTGAACAATTTAAATCAAAAAGACAAAATCAAGGACAAGAAATGATTTGACATCACAATGAGATGTGAACATTCGATTCACAATCGAAGGTAAAATATGGACTTCTCAGGATAGTACCTCAACGACAAAGTAAAAATAATAATATACATTTCATTATTATAAATCCTAAGGTTTCAAGCATGTTCAAATACCCAAGTAACACCCCAAATAAGCAAATACTCATAGTCTAGATGGGTCTAAACATAAAGCACGAAGTAACTAGAGATGACTTTTTCCAGTCGTTATTTCTCCATCAGTGCTCGTGTGACGTCAGTCCTGGTCGTCATCACTGCTGGAGGAACTAGAGAGACTCGGGGGTAGGTCGGGATAGTTGCCCCCTAAGTTGGTCTCGTCGGCGGGCGGTCAGATCCTAATCCGGTTTACCGGGAACCCTCTAATTCGAGCCGTCCGTCTCACGGCTCCTCCGTTGTTCACTTGTTGGGGTCTTGCCTCGGGGGCATTCCTTGCAACTGTAGATGCTATGGGAACTACAGGTGCAGCAGGGTTAGGTTCCACATGATTAATCGGTGCAGTGGCGACAGCAGGTAGAGTGTGCACAAGAGGGTCTATGGGTTCTTCTTCTTCAAACGAGTCTGGTGCATCAAGCATCACCTCCTCAGGGTTAGATTTTGTATTAGAAGATGTTTGCACTAAATATGCTAAGAGAATCTTTTCAGGCTTTGATTCATTTTCAGGAGAAGTAATAGAAGGGCTGAAAGAAGACATCCTGAAATATCATTAAGATATTTTATGAGATTTGGGGTAATATGAGCTATACAGCATGAAAATGACAATCAGGGACTTGGCATAACAATGAGATGTTTCAAGTGTAATCATTTGATTCGTAAATCAAAGCGAGTTTGTCTACTAATCACAACATTAAGTCACCCACAACTTTGTTGAAGACATGCGTTCCGATAAGCAGATACTCATCCCACTCTTCCAACCTTGCATGTATTGGGTGGTGAGGCACAGACTTTGACGAGATTTTGAAAACCACGAATAACGATTCAAAGCTCATTTTGAAAATTATTCGATTTAGACACACAATGCCTTGACTATGATTTAAGATTTATGTGTGCTTTGATAGGAATCAAAGTATAAAAAGAATCACATATGGTTCCACTCATCAAATTTCAATAATCCAAGCTTCGGTCCATCAAGATCATTATGTAGCCTAGTTTAAGCACATTCTTAGTATACCGGTGATGTTTATATATAGGGTTCCACGCAGCGTTCCCACCACATCCACGATATACTTTGAATAATACTTGAACTAGTTACATAACATCTTAATTTTCCTTAGCATCATTCCAAAGAATAACGTAATATAAGTTTAATGAGAGCTACCGCAACTTATGTATAAGCGGTTTTACCAGTTATAAATGGCTACAGTCAAACCTATACATCGGTTCCACACGGGAATTGATGGCTGTAAAGAAAACATTCCCAAAGTGTAAATAGTTTAATGTGACACAGCAAGATTCACAAAGCGCATACGTATAGTTTACAACCAAACCAATCCATGCCTCAGTCAATCAGGATCATCACGTATCCTAGTTTAAACATATTCTTGGTATACCAAGGATGCTTATATATAGGGTTCCCCGCAGCGTTCCCACCATATCCGTGGCATACCTAGAACAATGCCTAAACCAGTTACGTGACATCCGTTTATCCTTAGCATAATCTTAAAGAATAACGTATTGTATGTGTAGAGAGTATCATTAATCCTCTACGTTTATGTATTCCACTTTCATTCTAAGCATTAATCAGTAGTTACTGAAACGCTAAGTGGAGAAATGTCTCATAAGGTCAATATTATGATTGGAAATACTATGAAGGCTCTAAGTAGGACAGGACTTGAGTAAATGTTGATAATGTTTGATTGCCTTCAACAAGGACTTATAATGTTTGATTGCCTTCAACAAGGACTTACAATGTTTGATTGCCTTCAACAAGGACTTACAATGTTTGATTGCCTTCAACAAGGACTTATAATGTTTGATTGCCTTCAACAAGGACTTACTAGAATTATGACCCTAGCACCCTAGGGTATAGAATAGAAACGTGTGATACTCATGATCGTTACCTCATGGTAAGATTAACCAGACTTCTCATGCATGGTGAATTGCAATTACGTGTGCACCCGTAATGGTAATGTACCTTGCATGGTCACCCTAGCTCCACTTACCCCAAGTTAACATCATAGTATTATCTAGATTCATCAAGCACAAATAATGTAATGTCCTTATGTCTATGAGCCAGTATTCCAATAATAGCATGTAATAGAAAATAAGCATATAAGCACATTATATCTAATGATAACTGCATATCCGTCATACTTTCAGGATTTCAGTCATAACCATGATAGGGTCGGATTCAATATCCGAGATCGACGCTACGCGTGATCACCGAAGTTCCCTAATAATATGATGTTGTGCGCATACAAGCGTAAAGTTCTAGTATCAAAGTATCCCATGGAGAAAGACTAAGAGTAATAATGTCTTCCTCGGGATGTTCAGATAACACGTATATGTATAAAATCAAGGATTTAGGAACATACCTGTATATTAAGTTCATAGACTTAATATACTTGACCCATTTGCCTTATAGTTTTGTGTATTGACCATAGTTTATCACTCATCCCAGAAATCCCCAGGTAGCGTAACGGGTCTCGCAATGAGATTTATACAAATACGCTTGCCTTAGCCCGAAGGCCTTTTGCCAGGAAATCCAGAATACAGGTGTCTATGTGTCACACAAATCATGAAAGACATTTAGGTAAAATCAAATGCACACAATCCCTAGCATGCATTCTATATGAAGGTTCTTAGGTTATAGTCTAGGTCGAGTTCTCCACCTAATTCTCTATAACCAAGGCTCTGATACCAATCTGTCACACCCTCGCTTATAGCGGAAACACGAGGATGCGACAGACGGGATCGTCATAAAACTTGGTATAATTACAGAGACATATTATATGCATAATCCTCGTGTCATGACGTCGCCCAACACAATGGTGACTTGTGTCATGGTTAGTCAGTTCCACGACTATCATAGTTTTATTGATTCCAAATTCAAATTACACAGAGTTCATAAATGAGACAAATAATATACATGACTAATGCAAAGATTATTGAAATCCCCATGAGGGTCTCGGCTAAGGCATCAACTCTAGCTATCCTCTTTGATTATGTTCACCTGAAAAGATATGCTCAAAATGTCAACACATAATGTTGGTGAGTTCCGCAGGTTTAATTTGAAAACATGTAATTGATGCTGTATAGAATTTGATATGAAATCATACTGCAAGCACAAACCACATAACATGTGTTTAAGACAACCAAACCTAATGACGTTATGCATATAAATTTGCTGGAATATATTCACCCTTGGCCGGATTGCTGGCAGTTGTGTTGGTAACTCGCAAGTTAACCAATCGTGGAAGGGTGGGGGTGTCAACCCAGTAGTACTACCAATACCTAACCGTTGGTTCCCAAACCCGGGAATTAATGGTTGTATGAGTGTTCCATAAAATAACACCATGTATGCATGCAAAACAGTATCACATTGATTCCAAGTATGAACATAGAATATACGTTGTACAGCATTGAAAACGGGTGAGCATACTTTTCCCCCATTGATTGAAAACATTGAAAATTTGTATAAGTATAAAAAGGGGCCACGAAACTCACCTTGGATTGATGTAATGAACCACAAACTTCATAGAATAATGCAATGCACGTCCAAACACGATCAACACCTATGTATTAATTGTAACTAAGTCTTTAATATGTATTCCATGTGAATAGATATATTTGGTTGGATTTGGGTTGGTTCGGTTTGACGTGCGACACACACATAAATAGATGTATATATATTACAAGATTTTGATAGGGTTATATATGTATTAATAAGTAATTTTTAATAAGTGTTAAGTTTATCAAATAATTATTTACATTTTGATTCTATTAGAAGGATTTTATATGTATATTTAAATATTTTGGAATGATATTAAATATAAAAATGATGTGATTCAATTATGTAATTTATAATTATCTTAGGATAATTACAAATAGTATTTCGATTAATAATAAGATTTTAATCTGTATTATTATTTAAAATATTTTATAAGAAATAACATACAATTACATTTATAAATAATTTGTAAAAATATAATTCCTACATTTATCATGATTAATCCATAATTAAAAATAATATAATATCCATTAATAATTTAAATTATTATTTAAAGTCCATTTTATAAGAATTAGACTAATTAAATCATTTGTATTTAAAAGATAATAATAAAATAAATAAATTAATGTTAAAATAAATTCCAGAAAATTAATTTGATGGTTTTAAAAATAAACAGAGTTTATAAAATAATTTTTATAATCTTTAAGTTTTTTTATGTATTTTTAAAAGTTGAAATAAGGCTTTAAAAAAAATAAATGTTAGGGGTCGGGTTCGAACCCGTGACCTCCTTTCCACACTACCACACACAAACCAGTGAACCAAAGGCTTACAGCCGCGATTAATCTTAGTTCCATTTGTTTTTAAGCTGAATTAACCCATTACCCCCAAATTCATATGAACCCTAATCTGAATTTCCCGAAATTGAACTTGAATTCGACTATGTATACGGTTACATTCATGGGGCTTTGTTTCTCCATGTTAAACCGAGTGTGTGTATGTGTTTAATTACCTGTTTTCGAACGATTTCGATTGAGATGTGAGCACGAACAGGTCGCGAATGAGGTATCACTGGTTCGATGCCCAAATGATGATGTTAACCAAATTGATTGCCAGGAAGTTTCAAAGGGTGATAATGATCAAAAACCCTTTATCAATTTCGTGTAATGGAGCTCATAAGATAGGAATCGAATGAGTTGCAGGTCGCGGCTTCAAAGGGTAATCGAGGTGGAATTTCGTGTGCGGTTTTGATTAATTAAAACTGAGTTAGTTTAGGAACAAATTTATAATCGTAGATGTGCGATTTAATTAGTCTATTATTGAAGTTTAGTGGATTCGTGGTTGGTACTTTCGGCCGAAGTGGAAGTGGGTCGGTTTAGTGGGTTCGTGAGTGGTTTCCGAACGATTAAAGTGTGTGGATAGATTCGAGACTGACCCACGAGTCGATTTGGTGCATTTTGAGCTGTAAAACCGAGTTTTTCGGTGGTTTTTAGGGTTGCCGGAGGGCCACCGGAGTTTGGTGGTCGGCGGTGAAGAATCGACGGAGAGAGGGGGGCGGTTTGGGTAATTTAAAAAAAATACAACTTTGGTCCCTGTGGTTTTTATGTTCATTACTTTATGTTCAAAGTTTCTAAACAGGTTTCAAAAATTATAAAATTAGCCCCTGGACTTTTAATTCAATTTTTGTACATTTTTTTTAAATCATTGTTATTATTATTATTATTATTATTGTTATTATTATTATTATTATTATGATTATTATTATAGTCTTTGTAAGAATTGGTAACGTATTAAACTTAAAATGTTTTATAAAAATACGGGATGTTACACAAGGGCCCGAAGGCCCTTCTTCCTCCTTGTTGCGGCCACAATGGGATTAAGGGGGTATTCCCCTTGCCTTGGCCTTATTTTCACAAATTGTGGAACTCCTTTGAAACCCTAGCCACCACAACTCAAAATTCTCTCTTCCTCCTTCATTTCAATCGAAAATTCTGCCCTCTTTGTGCAGTCCATCGATTTGATGATAACCAAGACATCCAAGGTCTCATACAAATCAAGACTCATTCAGCTTCGAACCTATGGAAAACAAAAATCGTTTCTTGATGGATTTAACTCTTGTTCTACTGAAATTTCGATGGTGTTCATCATCTAAATATGAAATCTTCATCTAATAATCTCTCATTCTTGCTTTTGGGTGCTAGATCGTGAAGATTTAAGCGTTCGAGTGTCGGAACCACCGTTCGGTAAAACCTAGTGTCTTGGTTCTTGATTGTACATTGATCTTTGAGTTGGGATTGTAACCTCATGAAATCTGGACTTAATGGACATTCTTGGGTCTTAAATTAAACATTCTTATGGGTCGAGTCAATAAAGGTCAAAAACCGAGTTTTTGAACTCAATAGACAATACTGAGAAATTGGACAGTTTGCTATCAGAAAAATGGACATTTTGTACAGGTCATAACTCAGTCATAATACGTCCAAATGGGAAACTTTGCATCTAAGATCAAGTTCTGTGAGTCCTCTAACTAACCCAAGTGGTCTCGTGTCGTTTCGACATCGTTTGGTCCTCCAAACATGGCTAACAAAATCAAAGGTTAAAACTGACGAATCTGGGCAGCAAGTTGGTCTGTATTCATTGAGTCATAACTTTTTCATATTTTAGCCAATGGAGATGAATCTTGTTCTAAAGTTTAATTTAAGTTCTTCTCTTTCACATGGTACCTTTTACGCAATGATTCGTTACCGTTTCGATATCCAAACAGCTTATACAAAACCGATGCGCAATCAGATATACATGCTGAAATATTTTGATAAACTTAAAAATAAGATTTGAAACTAAATAATCAAATAGATACAACGATTGGGTTAAACAAGTAAATTTAAGGTGTATAAGGTTTTAAATAATTAAAATATATAACTTATTAATAATGAGTTGGTAAAGGTTCATCGAGGGACGTTAACGATGTAAAACATAATTATTGAACTAAATTATGAGACTAATATTAACATTGGACTTAAAAATAGACTTTTACTACAAACATTAATCAGAATGAACATTAAGGACTGGACTTCGAGGGCTACACCCAACTAGGTCAACTTGGCCTTTTAGTAATCTGTTTGGTGTTTGTGTTCTATAGTGATATGACATTCTTACTATGGACTTCGGGACTTTGCTTGAGGTAAGTTTCACAACCCCTTTTTAATTATGTATTCTTGTGGGAAAAGCTTGCTTAATGTTTTGTTCTATGCCGTTCTTTAAAGAACTTGTGTGTGGTTTGAGTCATAGTATCGAGTCTAGATTTCTTTCACAAATGTGTACTATACTTGGACTATACTTGGACTGAACTGGATTATACTTAGACTGGACTGTCATGGAGAGGTATTGTTAGTACTAATGGGCTGACACCCCCACCCTTGTCGTTGGTATACTAGTAAAGACTGACTTGGCCTAGGCGAGCCCTTGAATATAATCCGGTTATGGGCATGTACATGACACTTGATTTGTATGAATTCTATGACTACTATGCTCTCTTACCCATACAATCATTTTATGAACTACTTTCACGGTGATGCCTTTTGGTACTTATAAACCTGTGAACTCACCAACATATGTTGACTTTTTATAGCATGTCTTTTCAGGTAATGAGGATTAGGTGCATGGCTGTGAACTTTAGACAAGACCACTCCTTTAGGAGCAATAGACATTTCATGAAACTTTTGGACTTGTTTGGACCTGTTTGTTTTGTTGAATTGTAATTTGTTAGATTTGTACTTGGGGTTGTTTTGGTACTTGTGCTTCTTTGTTTCTGAATGGAAACTTTGGATTACTTTTGCATTTATGGTATGACGTTTTGGAATTGACTGTACTTGACACATGTCCCTATGTGTCGGGCGACGACATGACCCATTTACGGAGAATACCTTTAGTGTTTCTCTTAGACCCCCAATGTGTTGTGACGATCCCGTCTGTTGCATCCTCGTGTTTCCGCTACCAGCGGGGGTGTGACACTTTCGTTCTGTTAAATCTTGATGAAATGACTATAATACCCTTTTGTAACTAAAGGTGTGTAACTAACGAAAGAGGTAACCTAAATATTGAATGGTTAAGAGGTAAAATTTTAATGGTACCTCTTAACCATTCAGTATTAGGGTTGTCTTTTAACCATTAAGAGGCTATGAAACATTAAAAGATATCCACTTAATGACCATTAAGAGGCTACCAAATAGTCCCTAAGTATACAAATGGTATATGTGTTAAAATAGAGTCTAAACTATGAAAATAAAAAGAGTAAATCTCGCTTTTGGTCCCTGTGTTTTGCAAATTGACTCCACTTGAGTACCAACGTTTATTTTATCTCCATTTGAGTACCAAACTTTAAAAAAGTTATCTGTTTCAGTCCTTTTGACTAACGGTGTTAACATTTTCTGTTAGATTTTTTAAAAAGACCAAAATACCCCTAAGTCTCCCTCACACCACCACACACCACCGCCACAAAATCCAAAGCTTGGTACCATTCATATTTCATACCATTCATGGAGATTCTCTCTCACTTTCTCCTATCAATCCTCCACACATCACCATAACCGCACCTGATGGTCAGATGGTTCACACATCGGGCTTGAGCTCGATACGTTCAAGAACCTCGAGCTTTCGGATATCGATAGCAACCACATCGGGCTCGATATCAACAATGTGGTGTCGGTGTTTGCGACCACTGCAGGGTATTACGATGATGAAACAGGGGTGTTTGAGAACCTTACGCTTGCGAGCTCAAAAGAAATCAGAGCATGGATCGAATACGACGGCGGTAAGAAGCGATTAACCGTAACGATTGCTCCTTTACACATGAAAAAACCCAAAAAGCCTCTAGCTTTGTTGCAAAAAGATTTGTCACCTTATCTGTTGGAAGAAATGTTCGTCGGATTCACTTCTGCAACAGGGGTTCTTACGCAAAAGTTCTACGTTCTGGCGTGGAGCTTTCGGATGAACAATGAAGCTGAAGAAATTGATGTTTCGAAGGTCCCGTCTTTACCCATCGAGAGCAAATCGAACAAGAGGAGACACATGATTCTAGCAGTTGGGTTATCTGTAGGTGGATTGTTGATCATTTCAACGTTGATACTTTTGGGGGTTGTTTTATATGTCAGAAGAAAACGTAAGTTTGCAGAGGTTCTTGAAGGGTGGGAGGTACAGTACGGACCTCACAGGTTTTCATACAAAGATTTATACAAAGCTACAAAGGGGTTTAAAGAAAGTGAACTCTTGGGGAAAGGGGGTTTTGGTAAAGTGTACAAAGGTACGTTACCAGAGTTAGGGGCTCAGATCGCCGTGAAGAAGGTGTGGCACGAATCGGGCCAGGGGATGAAGGAGTTCGTAGCCGAAATTGCGACGATCGGACGTTTACGCCACCCGAATTTGGTCAGATTACTCGGGTACTGTCGCCGAAAGGGCGAATTGTTTTTAGTGTATGATTACATGCCCAATTTGAGCTTAGATAGCATACTGTTCAATTCAAAGTCATCTTTCATCTTAACATGGAAACAAAGGGTGAAAATCATCATCGATGTAGCAGAAGCACTGGCTTACCTACACGAACAATGGGTCGAAGTGATCATCCATCGTGATATCAAAGCCAGTAAAGTGCTACTTGACGCTGACCTGAACGCGAAACTGGGCGATTTCGGGTTCGCCAGGTTCAGTAACAACGAAACTGGGAGGGCGGCGGCGGCGGCAGCGGTGGTGGTGGTGGTTCGGCAGAGTTGGGGGTTCCGGCGGGGTTGAAGGCGGATGTGACGGTAAGGGCGGTGGTTGTGATCACACGACGGTGCAGGCGGCGGTGGATGTGGCGCCGGGGTGGGGCTCCGGCCGGCGGTTTGTGATTTGGGTGAAGGCAGGGGTTTATGAGGAAACGGTGGTGTGTGGTGGTGGTGGTGGTGGTGGTATGTGGTGTGTGGTGGAGATGTGATATTTTTATAACCCTTAGGGGTATTTTGGTCTTTTTTAAAAAAATTTAACAGAAAATATTAACACCGTTAGTCAAAAGGACTGAAACAGACAGCTTTTTTTAAAATTTGGTACTGAAACAGACAACTTTTTTAAAGTTTGGTACTCAAATGGAGACAAAATAAACGTTGGTACTTAAGTGGAGTCAATTTGCAAAACACAGGGACCAAAACCGAGATTTACTCAAATAAAAAACAAAACCAACACCTACCAGTCAACGTTTTCAAGAACCACAAGGGGCACTGCCACCCATCATGGTCCACCACCTCCGCCTCATCATCATCTACCACCTTCTGTTTATCATCACACTTCTTATTATCGTCATCACCAATCAGCTCCCCTTCACAGTTTGTTCCACCCAATTTAAATAAAAAACCCCTTGATTAGGGTTAGATAGAAGAAAAAGGGGAAAACCAAAAGAACGATGGTGATGGTGGAGCATATCTGCAATGGTTCCCTACCGAAAACCACCAAAGCAGGGTTTCGACTAGAAAATTAAACATAGCAACAATGGTGGTGCAGCAATGGTTCTACCCAACCCAAGCGGGTAGCGTGCAAGTCGAAGGTAAGGGTGGTGTACAACGATTTGCATAACAGAGGTTGGCCTGTGGTGGTAGTCACATGGGTAGGTGGTTCATATATTTTAGAATTATGTTCTTCCAATTTATTTTGATTTCTTTGTTATTAGTTCATGTTTGATTATGAAAGTGTTTGTCTTCTAATGATGATGGTTAAGGAGTTTAAGTAGTGGGGTATGATGGTGGTTGTTGGAGGCGGTGGTGCAGTTCGGTGGTGGTGGTGGTGGTGTGGTGGGGAAGTTCGATAGTGGCGATGGGGCTTTGGTTTTGTGGTTGAAAAGCCATTATTTTAGGGAGGTTATGACGTTGATGCGGTGTTTATGGTCGGTAAGGGTGATGACCAAGAAAACGAGAGAGGAGGTGGTGATGGTAGTAAGTGGCGATGGCCAGCGGTGTTGGTGAGAGATGGTTGACTGGTTGTTTCTCGTCATTCTTTAAGTAAGTTCAAAAATGGTCCCCCCAGTTAATTTTAAGTTAATTACATAAATGGCCCCAATAACTATGTAAGGTTAATTTTGGTCATTTTGCACTCATTTAACAAAAGTTTAACGGAGCTTAGTGTTAATAATTAAACATGTTACAAAATTGAAAGCTTAATACCTAAATTTGTTTCTGAAAAAAGTTAGTGCCAAAACATGTTATTTGCCAAACCATAAGGACATTTTGTGTAATTAACTCTTATTTATAATATGGTATACACTTTAGACAATTTTAATAACTTTTTGTTCCAAAACTTTTTTTTAATTAAAAAAAAATAAATTCAAAATGTGTATTTATATATCACAAAAAAGTATGATTTCTTCTATAATATTTAATTCTGAATTAATCTAAGTATTAATAGCTATTAATTTATTTTGAAGACAATTTAAAGGTTCACTCTTCTTACAGGAGAAAAATTCTTATTTTCTCACACCATCAAATCATCGATATCAATGTATCTTTCATATATTTTTTCTAACTTAAAGTAAAAAAATAATAATAAATATATTAATTTATTTTTTTTCCTATAAGGTACACATTCAAACGGTTTCCAATCTCAGTATGTAAGTTTCAATTAGTTTAATGAGACATAATTATATTATAACGCCTTTAATATTATCATACGTTAACTAAGCTTTAATTTCTTAACATTTAATTAGACACAATCCCCCTTATAAAGACCCTTTACCCTAACCCCTAGAACTCATTAGAAAATACATTAGAAATTTACTTTTTTAATTTCTTGACTTTGAAGAAATGATGGCTCGAAGCATGATCTTGTTTGGTTTGATTATGATCATCGTGGTTTCATTGTCTAAACATGTAAACTCACAAGTGGATTGTGGTGACGTAATTTTAAAGTTGATGAATTGCGAGTCTTTCTTGTTTGGAAACTCGAACCGCCCTAGCCCACAGTGTTGTGCTAGTGCAGAAGACTTGGTGCAAGCGGCTAACGCTTCAAGAGATGTTCTTAGAGGTACTTGCCATTGTCTCAAGAATGCGATTCAGACAATCCCGGTTAACCTCACCAATGCGGCTCAGCTCACTCGGTTATGCCATCTCAATCTCAACGTCCCCATTAGTCCATCGGTTGACTGTGACTCGTTATGAAGTTTATGGTTTCGATTTTTGATTTTTTAAATAGTAGTAACATATTATAGAGCGTAACAAAAGTTTGTCTTGTTTCTTAAAATAATAAATTTAAGTAAACGCTTTATTTGGTGGAAGTGTACAAGACCATTAGTAATTTAGTACAAAAACAAATTACATGAATAAAAGAAATACATGTTAGCATGTAATAGGATTAGACTAGTGTCTTCAACAATATATTTTATTTTATATATATAGTATGTTAGTATAATTACTTGTATACAAGCTGATTAAAAAATGTTCATCCAAGCCTTCCAACGCTTACACATCCATTCTAGCATACAAAATATATGCAGAAAACAATTTATAAGATACAAATGCACAAAATAGTATACAAGGAATCTTGATTCCTAAATGACACGTCAGTATCACTCCACCAATCATAGAACGCACCAGATAGTCCACGTGGCAATAGAATAAAATCTTAACTCCAGGATGACACCTTTGGTTGCTTTGACAAACAGTAATATACGAATTGGCACCACTCAGAAAGGCCAAGCAGAGAATACAGCAGAATCTTGATTACTGAGCAACCAATTACACGATGCCAAGTGGAGCTAAGTGGATGATATTACACGTCGATTTCAATCAAGCCAGTACTACACGTTGAGCAACACACATGGTACTTATATTAAATCCAGTATCAATACCGATTTCTGTATTTTTCACGAGCAAAAGTTGAAAAGCAAACTACTTGGAATGGGGTCGAAAAGAATCGGTCATGAGAAACCGATTGTTTTGTTAAGTAACCATAGTGTGAGTGTCATTTCGATTGCAAAGATGGTGTGCAGTGATGTCCTATCCAGCATGAATCCAAATACAGTGATCCCGGCTCTGTTGTTCTCAAAATAAGTCACTGCAAGAAACCAAAAAAAAACTCTTTTTTAAAATCAGACAGTCTAATCAAAAACAAGATACTTGATAGCTTTTGTCTAAGGGTCTTTGGATCTGCAACTAAACTAGATGTGCATAACGGGGTGGAACAGGTTCAGTCAAAACAGGTCGGGTCGGGTAGTACCCACCTGCAACCGCTTCTCTATCCACTTCTTAAAACTTCACATATGATTAGAACAGCAGATTATTAATTTGGTCAAAATGGGTCAGGTCAAATTATTATAAGAGAGTTCTAGGATTTATAGTTCAGGTATTTACAGTTAAAAACAACTGAAATGACCTTTGACCCATTTGATCAGTTCCGGTATTTAGACCCAAAGGTAACATAAATCAGATCAACCCATATATAGGTAAAAATGTTAAATTTCCCTACTTTAGTTTAAACTAACTATTGCGACTCACCTAAGGCCTGTCTCTTCTGGTATGAGATTGTATCCCTATAAATGGGAAACATTTTTGTATTATCTAATTCATCTTCATCTCCTTCATCCATGTCTGAATCCATATGTGCATTGAATTGTTGGTTAGCCCGATCAGAAATGTTACCCTCCGGGGTCTCTTCAGTGGTGCCCACATCATCAAATGAATCAATGGTAGCACATGTATGCCATTTGGCTGCCAAACTTGTCACAGATTGAGCTTTATGTGTGATCTTTGCAGCACTCCGTAGGCAAATGAATAAACCGCTCACAAGCGTCATGGAGCACAGCTGCAACACAATCATAATCCAAAACTTAAGTGTGACCTCATTGGCAAACTCTTTTTATGGGAACCTATTTATGCTAAATAAAAATTGTTGTCTTCTTTTGACTTTTAAATATGATTTGAAAACCATAAAATTACATTACAATGATAATATATATTTTCAAATAAACTATTTTTACGAGAACATTTTGAGTATAATTTGGGTGACGTTAAACCCGCATGACCTGTTCATACCCCTTCCATTCATCTAACTTTTCAAAATATGACCCATACAAAAATCAACCCGCTTTACCCACAAACGGGTCGAAGTGGCTAGTGGCCACCTCTAGTTCTATGTATCAACACCAAACCCAAATCTAAAAGTGAGATTACCGCAAGTTCTCCAGCAGTGGAAATATTTACAAGTGAGCCGGTCTCAGTTGTAACAAGCAGAGATGCAAACTGACTGACAGTAACCAGGATCAAAGTAGACAAAATAAAAGCACGAAACCTGTGGCTAATAATACGAAGAGTTCTTCTAATAGCAAGGTGTTCCATCAATATCAAACCAACATCTGCTTGCTTTTCAAACACTTTAGCAAAATCCTCTAACCTAAGTATTTGCAGATAACAGGTGAGTTTGAACAAAACACACACAAGATAGAAGAGTGATGTTCTGTATAACCAAGAAGACAAAAGCAGAGTACAAGCCAAGGTGTGGCTTAAGTAAATGTTGGAGATGTATGGTATTTGGTTTCCACCAGAACTGAACCACCATATCTTGTATGCACTGTCAGCAAGAAAACATGGAACGATGAATGAGCATAGTAGCTTCATTGATCTCTGCATATATAAAGAGTCAAGTAGTCCATATGTTAGTTTGACTAGCTTTAAGACAATAATCATGGGTTTGTCTCTCTAATTATATACTTCTGTCTGATATAAAAAATAAACTATAGTGTCTTTTACTTTCAAATCATGGGTTCACAAGAAAATTAAAAAAGAGGAAAATAGATGTCTCAATCTCACGGGTCATATTCAACTTGACCCTTACCCACATCCACATGTTTACTGAGAAAGTTGCATTTCACCCGTGAGTGATCCATTACCATAATTGACCCATCCGTTTTGCCATCCCATCTAAATGTTCAATCCGTATGACCAAAAATAAAAATCTTTTTTGTTACTTTTTTAGGGCAGCTAGCTTGTAAACCTACCCTTAAATCTACAGTAATTTTCACCACAGGACTAGAACTCTCAATCACTTAAGGAGCAACACCAAAATTACACACTTTTATACGCCTAGACTACAAGCCCTTTTGTCTGAGATTTACCTACCATTTTGAATTTGAATTCGAAAAAAAGCAGAATCAAAAGAATAGGTCACTTATAGTTAGACTATGTGCAATTAGTAACTATGAAGAGATATTATTCCAATTCTATTCTGTAAACCCTACAAGTTCCATTGAATTTTGGTGCAAATAGTATTTTGCTTAAGAAAAGTACCAAATTTGATAATAGATTCCCAGATGTATTTAATATACCAAAAAGTAGCATAATCTAGACCCCACGAAAACGACACCTTCGTCCCAAAACAAATACAAGTTCATCACGAAATCGAATAATCCATAAAAATTGTGAACCAAAATTCAAATCAATCAAATCACAGCCTACTTTCATAATCGTGAATTCTGGATTGTAATACACGTATATTCAATCATTAAAAAGATCTCCGACTTTTTAAGTAAAACCATCTAAAAATTGTTATCAAAATATTAGGCCAAAATTACCAATCATCATTGATTAAATCATCAAACATCTAAAACATTCAATTCTTCAAAATTTCACAGAACGAACAATTTGAACATTGTCAAAATCATTAGGCCAAAATTACGCACATCGTTGATTAAATCATCGAACTTCTAAAACATCAATTCTCAAATCTATTCACAGATTAATCCTCAAAATTACACAAAACGAACAATTTAAGGAGCACGATGATGAGATTACGTAAATTTGTGTACTTGTTCATTAAAATTCGACCTAAAACGAACTCAAATGAGATTAACTAGAACGAATTAGCTAAGAGATGTATATGTAACTCACATGAAGCTGATCGGAGTATCCATCACGAACTTTAGCACTAACATCCGACAACTTATCAAGGAACAGGAATCGCCGGAGGCCGTATTTCCTTGCAAACGACGACAAGCTAATGAAGGAGAGAGTGGAACAGATCGAGAGCGACAACTGGACGATCAAATCGAACGGTCGTTGATGCCTGTCATCACAAGTGTTGCACTGATACACGATATGTGACATGAGGGGAACAGCGATGGTGAGGATGAAGAACATTAGCCATGAGAGAGCAGATCTCCAGGGGTTCGATTGATCGATGAAGATCCATGAGAAGCTTGTGGATTCAAGAGCGTTGATGATCCAGAAGTTTGACTTTGACTTTCGCTTGCTGTTGTTGGTGATCGACACTAGCGTCTCTCTGTCGTCAGCCATTGATGAAAGTTTTTGGGGTTGCAGACACAAGGTGAGGGATGCACGCCAATTATACAGGTTTGGATAATTAGAATATTATTTTTTATAAAAATGACTCTAAACCCCTCCATCTATTAATATACCCATTGTAAGCATGTACTTGGAATATTATTTTTTGATGATGTTTTTGAAAGGATATGGTTTTTGGTGTTTTTTATTATTTATTTTTATTTTTATTTTTAGATTTCTTTGGTTTTTGGGTGTTTCGTAGATGGGTAAGTGAATACATCCGGCACAAAAGAAACCAGTTCTGTAAATGGAACAAGCTTATACCTTTAAGCAAGTTATTACTTTTTGTTGTTAAAAAACCATATATCAGTGATGACAATCACGGTAGAGAATAGTAAAGCAAATTGTTCTTTTAGGTATCATCATATCACAAATTAAAACTATATATAGAACCACTGTATTCAATATTACCACCAACCCGCTAACCCAAATTTAATCATATTTTACATATTAACATCATAATTTTTACATCCTTATTTAACTCCCCTAAATATTATTATCCCCTAACACTTATATTAATACCACAGTTACTTCCATTTTCATCTTTTTTTACATGCATCTACATCATTAAAACCAAGTTTTTTAACAAAATGGCCAACAAGGATATAATGGTGTCTTTTTGCTGTTTTGGTTGTGCTAGTGTTGTTAAGGATATAGTCAATCAATGAAGAAACGTGTTAGATTTTTTAAGAGTTTAGGCTGCTTTCATATATAATTGTTGTCATGTTTTTTATATTTAACTTTGTAATGTTTTTTGAGTTTTATGTTGTACTGTTTTGTATGTTTTTTTTTTTTGAATCGTAGAATCAATTAATATATTATTATTGTTGTGTTATAATATTTTTATAAAAAATACACTGGTCTAATTTTATAACAGTAATAATTAAGTTAATATTTTTATAAAAAATACACTGGTCTTATTTTATAACAGTAATAATTAAGATATGTCAAGCATGACAATAACATAAAAATTGCAATAAAACAACATTTGATTAAATAAAAATGTAGAATAGTAAATTAAAAAAACAAGTAATGATGCCCTATACCACATTCACGTCGTGTCCTATTTTGTTCTAGCTGTATGCATTTCTATAAGGGTTGATCTAGCACACTTCTATCGGATTGAGTAGGTTCTTTGTTATAAGTAGTGGATGCATACTATGTGTGTTGACTCATTTGAAGTTCGAAGTTTAAGCATATTGGTGACAATTGCTAATAGTGCACTCGTGGTTTCCAGTTGAATCAGGGTATTAGAAATTACTAAACAATTAGAACTATTCTTGGGAAAACTTAGGAGTCATGTTTCCAACAGGGGTGTAGACATCCTGTGAATTAAACAAGTCTCGTGAAGACATATCTGAACGAAAATCAATAAGTGACTACACAAATGAGTTGTTAACTAAAGACATATTTTATACATTAATAAACTATATTATATATACATATTAATCGCTTTGGTCGGTGGCTACAGTGCCACCGCACCAACAAAACCCTAATCCCCACATCTACAGCTTTACAGCCCCTTCAGCCCCTTCAGCCCCGAACGCACCAACAGGCGAAGAGGAGTAAGGCGAGGGATGACAGCGCTGCGGTGGAGGAGTCGCCGGAGGCCTTCAAACAATTTTTTATTTCCACCACTCTACCCCTTCAGATCGAATCGCCCCCTGCAATCTAAGGTTCCTCAAATCTCCGATTACCCCCTCCTCCAGCACCACCACCACCACCACCACCACCACACCGCCATTGAAGTATGTAATTCTCTCTTCTTCCCTATGCACCACCAATACTCGATTGATTCAATCAATTCTATTTTGTTGATTATTGTATTATTGCTATTATCATCATTATTATTTTTGGTGTCCGATTTAATCTCATGTTGTTGTTTTTCTCCTAGGTTTTGTTGCGATCATGACGATCCCCGATTCTGGCTCCATGATGGACAACGAATCACTTTGCTTGCCGTGCACTCCAGAAGAAGAGGCGAGGGTTGTCAAAGAGTTAACGGAGAAGGCGGAATCGTCGTTGAAGGAAGGCGACTTGTACTACATTATCTCCAGCAGGTAATCTGATCGTTTTTGTACTTTTACGAGATGCTAATTGTTGGTGGATGGGAATTGGTTTCAATTTTTAGTCTGATTGTGTGATTTCTGGAGGTTAATGTGAAATTGTTGTGTATTTTGGTTGTTTATGTGTTGCTAATGCTGTGTGGATCCGTTATAGTCTATGAGTGTACTTTTATTGACGAGTTCATGATCTACTTTTGGTGGATTGCGTTGATGTTTGGTTATGCCTGCACATGGTGCTATGTAGTTAATTCTTATTAAAACCTTTGGTCGGTGGGTACAGTACCACCGGCCAGGGTTATTTTGGGTATTTCACAGCTTCCTACTCAACACACACAGACACACACTCACAACCTCTTCAACACAGATCTCATCCCCTCACATACCACACATTAGCCCTAAATCACGTCAACCTCCGAGAGGTTGAACAACGGTTGTTTGCCGGTGGTGGTGAGTTGAGCGGTGGTGGTAGGTGCGGACGACGGTTGTAGCGGCAGTGGTACGGCGATCTGTGGCTCGCGTTGGGTAGCGGTAGGGTTAGGTCCGGCTGGTGGTGAGGGCGGTTCGCGGTGCGGTTGGCGGTGGCGGTGGTCGTCGGTGGCGGAATCGGCTTCATGATTGACGGAGAGATGAAAATTGTTATTATATGCGTTTCAAGCCCTAATTGTTGACTGCATTTTGATCAGTTGAGCTTTGACTTCTGTCTCACATGTTTAGGTGATTTTGTTGAATTGATGAACTGATCGGTTTAAAGAAGGATTTTTTTACTGTGTAGAAAAAGATATATTTTGATGTTTGTGTTCATAATTAGTGTAATCATGTGACAAGCTTATGAAGTTTAATGTGGTTCACTTTTTTTTCTTAAAGTTTGAGAATTGTATAAAATTTAAGGTTGAAAATCGATCCATCCACATCTTGGTGGCGTAATGGTAAGCGTCTAATTCTCTTCTAGAAGAGGTCTTATATTTGAACAATGTTGAAATTGGGAAAAGTGAAAATCTAATGCAGTTGTTGAAATTGGGATGTGTGTATATGGAACAAACCTATATGAAGTAAGATTATGTATCTTATTGGCCAGTATTAGAGCAACCTGAAAGTAATAATCCTGCAGTTATAAAGTTTTTGCCCTAATATAGAAAAGTATGATGATTTTGTAACAATGTATAACCACCATTGTAGGTTGAAGTATGATATGTTTATCCCCGCCTCAGCAGGTTTTCTTTAGTTTAAATGGTGGATTGGCATTTTACTATGCCTATCTCCTAACTGATAGATTGATTGTGAGTTTCTGGAATCTGTTGAAGAATGTTATTGGATATATGGTTGTTGAATGAATCTTTTGTTTTTTTGATTTTCTGTTTTGATATTGTATTGGTTAGAGATTTTACAGCTTAAGACTAAGACAAGCTTACCGCTCTGATAGTTTTCTAGATCCTTTATTCTTTTAGTCAAATAATTTTTTTCGATTTCTATTCATATTTAATGAATCATGTCTTTTTTGTCTAAAATTATCATACTGACTGCATATCGACAATTACAGAGGTATTGATTATGCTGTTTCTTACAACGAAATCCCAGACGGAGCTCCAAATTTACCTTATATGTTAAAGCAGGTTACTTCTTTATTCCTATATTGATAGTAAAAGTTTCGTTTAAGAAGTTTGATGTTGTTTTCCATCCACATACAATTATGGCTGGAACCAAGGATTATGTTCCATGGGCCAAAAAGGCTAACTTGAATCTCTTTTGCTGATTTTAAAAATTAGTAATGAAAAACTATATGCATGATCTAGATAATCCTTATATTTTGATATGTTGTACATTTGTGCCAAGGAAGGCTTAATGTGAATATCTTATGCTTAGGTATGTCAGAGGAAAAATGATCTCACATCACAAGCAGCTGTTATGGTACTCATGATCTCTGTAAAGGTACTCGGTCGCTTTCTAAAAAAAGTGAATGTTGATAAGTGAAGGAATCTTGATCTTTTCCACTTGATTCCCCCCCTTTTCTTTTTTTTTCTTAATCTTCCCCGTATGTTTGCTTTTCTAAGTGATCTTATTTATTTGTTTCTTATAGACAGCGTGTAGTAAGGGGTGGCTCAGTGAGAAGGAAAAGGACGAACTCTATGTTCTTTCAAAAGAGGTACGTGAATGATTTGACACCTGAACTTTTTCATTATTTTTACCACATCCTTCTTAGAAAAGCATCTATCTGGATATTGTAGTTGCAAAGCAGTTTCTGCAGTGTTAGTGTCAATGATTTGAATTCTAATGTGAAGAACGAGAGCAACTTACATCCAACCATCTCCACAGTCATGTCAAGGTGAATAATTGTTTATCATGTTTGTTTTTGTGTACCGTCTTTGTTGTCATGTGGATTCTTAGCTTTGTGGACAATTGTATGAAGTTTTGGTTTAAAAAAGCTGAATTTACATTGGAAGGAATTTTACTTTCAGGTTCTATCCAGAAATGAAAATGGGTGAAATATTTTCTGTTGTTGAGACCACGGTATTAATGTTCATTTTTTCTTTTTTTTTTATTTCTAAAAAGGTCATCATGTAAATCTTTGATCTAATTGCTTTTCTTTGTATATTACAGAGGCTATGATTCATATGTCACTGAGCTGTATATATCAAAGAGTTCAAGAATTTCTCCTGATGACAAAATAGTAAGCATGCCTTGTCATGTTGCTCTTTTATCGTATTAAATTATTTTCTATATTCTGATCTGGTCTGCTTATGATTAGCTCATGACTTTATTCTATGCAGTAGAAGTGTTAGCAATGCTTCAACCAAACTGTGAGTAGTAGGTTGATTGACACTTTTCTTATGTCGAGTTTAATTTTCTTGCAGTATTTATTTGTTGCTCGTACAGATAATGTAGAGACATCCTCATGCCTCATAAATCCCCAGCAAGTCAAGTATGCACTTAGTCTTATCACCTAAGTGTTTCTCTCTCAATGAAGTATATACATATGTTCGAATTGGGCTAACCTATTATTAATTTGTCTTGAATTTATAGTTTTTTATTAAATGGCGTAGGAGTCGATGGAAGAAATTGTCTTCACAGGGTATGTAAAGACTACTCCATGGCTTGTATTATAATGTCGTCATGGTGAACGCTAACATGTTTCTGGTTCCTAAATTTCCTCATCAGGATCCAGGATCTCAGATGCTGACACCTGTCACTCATATACTTAAATATGGAAGCAATCTTCTTCAATTAGTGGGTCTTTTTGATGGTAATGTCATTATCCTTACATAGTTTCTCAGTTTCAACATAATTTTCATGCTTGACTCCCACCACATGACATTTTCTTTGGTTCTGATTAGGGAGATATATTATAGTAATCAGCTTCATGAGTGTGGTCTCAAATCCTACTTTTCCTACCATTATTAGTGTGTCGCGCTTTGATTTTCGTCTATTTTGTTTATGGTGTTGGGCTTTGATTTAGTTTTGGGTTTTGAATGTTCTTGTGTGTTATGAATTTGGGGTTTTGGTGTGTTTTACTTTGTGTATTTTGCTGATTTTATGGTTTCAAACCTTCATTTTGATTTTGATTTAGGGCTACGTTAAAACTCGCATAGCCGCGGCAACACGCGGGGCCCAAACCTAGTTATTTATTAATAGTCTTTATTCGCTTAATCCGTTTTTAACTAATACACAATAATGAGGAGGATGATTATGATTGTTGTTGCTATGGTAAAACAACCCAACCCACCCACCCACTTTTCTTCCTCGATGGCCATAGAACCCAATTATCAATACAATCAATGATCCTAGTATATTTAATTGAAGCACAAACCAA
This sequence comes from Flaveria linearis, assembly GCA_024085815.1. Classification (NCBI taxonomy): domain Eukaryota; kingdom Viridiplantae; phylum Streptophyta; class Magnoliopsida; order Asterales; family Asteraceae; genus Flaveria; species Flaveria linearis. The sequence continues at coordinate 31,342,000 of CM044003.1, forward strand.
CGATTATAATGGATCTAGGTTTTGGTGTTGAATATGTTGTACGCGGATGGTAGGTGGTCGGAACCCTACAACGTCAACGGTACTTCTTGGATCTAAACAAAACATTCCATCCCTTCTTTGTTGAGTAGGTTTGTTAAGGTTTAACATAGGAAGGGGCGGTGACGTCACACCCTTGCTTATAGTGGAAACACGAGAATGTAACGGATGGAATCGTTATAACACATTGATGGTTAATAGAATTCATTAAATGATGAAAAACCAATGTGTCATGACGTCATCTGACACAAATGGAGCATTGTGTCGTAGCTAGTCAATTCCACAACAAACATAGTCAAAAAAGTATAATGAATTTGAATCCCACAACCCGGGAACAACTAAAGGTAAACATGCCCAACAAAGATAAAATAAAGTAACATAATTGCATGAAACGCTGGAGTAAGTCTAAAATGCATTTCTTAAGGTCACCACCAAGGCACAATCTCTAGCTATCCTCGATGTTTATTACCTGAAAAGATATACTAAAAAGGTCAACATATTTTTGGTGAGTTTGCAAGTTTAAATAATAAACAAAACTTGATACTTTTTTAATCGTTTGATAGGAAATAAGTGCATACAGTTATAAGCAAGCAATATCACATGTAAACATAAGCCTAACAACTAAACCTATGACGTAGACATGTACCATGTCGGAACATATTCACCCTAGGGCCCGTCCGTGGCTACTGTCAGTTCCAACTAGTATACTAATAAACAAGGGTGGGGTGTCAGCCCAATACTACTATCAATACCTGTCTGTCGGCTTCAACAACGAAGTTAAATAGTTGTGAATAAATAACCACACAGATAACTTATATATGTACTAGATATCAACAGACACAATAGTCCCAAAATGTAAATGAGTTTACAAAATAAAAGGGTTGAACATACTTTTCCCCTTGATGTTTATAAATAATTGTAATAAAAAGGAACCACGAAACCCACCTTGATTGGTGCGAGCAATAACAGAAGAAAATGATAGACTTCAAATAACACGTGCG